>OX375870.1:90561319-90715567 GCA_947359475.1 Heligmosomoides polygyrus bakeri
AATTGCTCTAGTTTTATCCGCTTTTTTTAAAGTCTATTAGTGCGCCTTGGCGTTTTTCACGGTGACTACAGTGGAGAGTCATATTGTAAAAATTTAGTCTACAAAATTGAAATATAAAATGCTAAATACGCATTTGATGGTCTCCGCGATATTATTGTCTGTATGAATGTTGTGCGAAGGACCTCATTTTGCATTGACATCGTGGCGTCACGCTCACGCTAAGCGCTTAACAGGTAATTGGTTACCTTCAAATTAGCATCCTTCGCTTATATGGTGGATTCTATTCTGTATAAATAGTCGATCGAGTTGAAATATTTATAGTCGCACAGGAATGTTTTCTGATCTAGTTTCAGGCGAAACACTTTCTCAAGAAATTTGGTTGATCAAAGAAAGATGAAAGAATTAATTATCGAGAGTTAGTCTGTGAATCACATTTTGAGCTTGTATGCACGTCAGCTTCAATGAACCTCGCGAAGAATAAAATGAGCTGATGTAGAGCTGCATATATCGTTGTTCTGATGGTCTCCTCTTAGGTATTGTGAACAGTTTACCATTTTCAAGTATGGCTTGGTCAAAATTTGTTCCCGGCCTAGAGTAGCAGCATTTGAAAATCGAAAATAAAAAAGGCGCAAACTAAATGTGAAGGGAATAGAAATGATTAGGGTAGCTCAATTTGAACATTTAAGTTTTTACGCTTATTTCAAATTAGCACTGGTATGCGCTTCGTAGAAATCCATCGCAACCGATCGGCACAATTTATCGGTTTTTAGTTCTATTTCCTGTCATTACACTCGGGAGGTTACCACTTGGAACGCTCAATAAAGGATGAGCGATAAAAGGCGGAGTGACTCAACCGTCTTGGGATGCTCCACGCATTCTACTTCTACGGGATGTCGTGGAGGCGACATGAATGCGTATTTGGCCATACAATGACTTGCGGTGGCCAGTCGATGAACAAGTTAGCGCTTTATCCTTACCATACAAGTGTTGCACCAATTCACCGACCCCGGAGGGGTGGAAGGCTTGGTTGGTCTGCGCGAGGAATCCGAACCAGGAACCAGGTATCGGGTGCACGCGACAGCCGGCTCCTTCTCGGACCGCGCTCCACGCGCACAAGTGCTCAATATTAAGTTAAATAGATAAATTCGAGCTCAATCTAATATTGAGTTCCCTACGTGATGTGCATACCCTACATGATGCCGGCCAGCACATATCACTTTGACTACTATCTTGCTCAGTTATCATTGGGAAGAGATCCAGGATGTTGACTTCCGATGTGAAGTCAGTCGGAAGAGCGGCCATTAATTTTGCTTAGACGGACCAGTGGATGGACAAACGACCAGACTAGCTTTTTTTATGTGGCAAGAAAAGAGCTGAGACTTGGAGATATTATTCCTGTATCAGAACAGTATCATTTAACTGAATGTGAGACACGAAAAAGTAGTGAACAAATGATAGCTACAAAGCACTTTGCCAAAGAACAAATCACTGACCTTTAAACCGATGTCCATGCTCTTTTCGTGAAATTAGACTTAGTATTATTTCTGGCGCAGAACTCTCGAAAAATCTCTCCTTTCCCGATCTCTCTCTACGCCTTCGTTACGGTTCGTGATCTTGATCCAAATTCAGCGCATTCAACCCCGTTTTGAGCAATGCGTGATACACTTCGTAGAGTTTATTGTTAGCTCAGCTAGTCACTACTTGTGAGTATTGCAGTCACATTGAGTCGTAGTTCCACTATAAGTGCGATACAATTTATGAAACTAACCGCAGGAGCGAGAAAATAGTACTCAGATATATTTTTTCCTGAAAAACGATTCTTTTTTTTATTCTGCACCCACGCTACCTGTAGAAGCAGAATAGGAGACACAGGAGGACATTCGTCTACTTATTCACATAAAAGTATAATAGAGTGCGTGGCGTACTCCAAAAATTTCTTTTAAAATTTTTTAAAAAAAAAGACTCAACGACTAACGGCGTTCTTATTACCTTTGTATTAGGGGGGGGGGGGCAAAAGTAATGAGACAAAATGAAAAAAATCTTTATCTCTTTATAACTCAATTACAACTCAACGATGCTGAGGAGTGTATTTGCCATTAAGCGCAAGGACCTTGCTGCCATCGCTCAGCCAACTTCCTGATCCCATCCCTCCAGAACTGCTTGGGCCTGGTGTTGATCAACTGCTCGATATGGTTCTCAAGGACTGCTTGGGTTCTTGTGTCCCTTCCGACTAGGAAGTCCTGTAGACTCAAGTAGTAGTGGTAGTCGCATGGAGAGATGTCCAGCGAATACGGTGGGTGAGGCATGTGAACGTAGCCCAGCTGGCCAAGCTTATCCGTGGTTACTTGTTCCCGATGGGGTGCGGCGTTGTCGAAGAGGAGAACCTTCTTGAAGCGCTGCGAATGAATAAGAGCGAGTCGCCGGCCCACCTCTTCTATTTTGTTCACCATGGTCTTGGAGTTCATCGTAGTGCTCTTGGGAAACAGCTACTGGTAAACCGATCCATGGGCGCAGACCCAAAAAGCTCCAAAGATGCTTCTCGCCGTGAACATCTCGCCGAACGAAGGTCGGTAACAGGTCACAAGGCCTCACCCAGACTCGCTGCTTGGCAGCGTTAAGGTAGAAGACGTACTTCTCATCTTGCGTGAATATTGAGCCCAGGCTGCTCGGGGTTGGGAATTGGGCGAGATTTGCGCGGCACAGGTCGACTCGTCAGACTTGGGTTCCGGCATGAGACAGGCTGGGGTTTTGGCATGCTTCTGGATAGGGCGGAAGTGGTAACTTCTCAGATGGGCTTCTGTAAGTAGCATACAAACGTTCAAATACGATGAGCACGAAACCGGACTCGAGCCACGAGATATATGGACACGGCATGGGGTGTCTCGTTACATTTGCCCCCCGCCTAATATATACTTTAGTCGTTACTGAACATTCAAAGCCCGCTGTGAAGTGGAATACGCCACGCAATCTTTCTTAAAAATATTCCGCGGCGTCCTATCCAATTATTATTTAGCCAATGTTGTGAGACGGTTATTTGACGACCACTCGACAAAATAGTGGGCTAACAAGCAAAAAAGCTAAACAACCCAGCACCACTATGGTTTTCTTTCTCTGATCTTTCTTTCTCTGATTGGAGTATATGCGCACTAATAGACTTTAAAAAAAAGCGGATAAAACTAGAGCAATTTGGGGAAAAGGTCTGTAATCAGCAGCACTGATGCAAGATCGCATCTGGCTCACTGTTGCCTACCTTATTGCTGAGCACAGATATCGCGGTACCGCTGGCTTTCACACCTAGATGCTAGGGCGTCAGGTCCGCGACCCCACTGAGGTGCGCTCTGCGAGGTCGACCAGCAATCCCATCCAACAGTCCGGCAGATGGAAAGTGTGAAAATCTTGAACCTCTCAAAAAACCACTATGTTATATCAGCGGAAAGGTATTCTTTCGGATAAAAACGCTGTGGCGTCTATTTTTCAAATTAAAGTAAACTGAAAGAGTAAAGGGAGGAAACAAAAAGAAATATGGATTTTTGCAGCATTTAAGCGCTCAAAAACAGCTGATCTAAAGGAAGTCAGTACTAGCTACTGCAACTATACCAAAGCCAGCTAAGGATGCTATAAAATGAAAACAAGCCTGCTTCTTCAATTTATTTCAGAAATTAGCTACAGCCACTCCCAAATTCAAAAAATCCGCTGCAGCAGACGAAACGGGCGACTTTGTGGGTCGAAATTATGATAATCATAAGGGTTTCAGGACCTTCTTCCTTACCACGGTCAAGGGATTCTAACGTACCTAAAGTATCAGAGAAATAAACTTACTAGGACAGCTTGGTACCGGTAAAATAGAGCATTAAAATGAAGGAAATTGTTTTCTACATCTAATGGCAGAAAGTACCAAATTCAGCAGTGTTTACTATCGACGAGGTCACAGTAAAATACTGAATCCAGATTTGTTGAAGAATGTTGAGGAAATTAAAGCCTTTTGCAAGTTGTGGGTGGAGCAGGCGGGCGATCAGCTAAACGTATCCTGTGGGTGTAATTATCTCGGACGACGACGGGAAACTGCCGCAGTATGGAATATTTGGGTGAACGGAGATACTCATCGAGAACAAATATTTAATTATTTTACCTTTGAAAAGGTCTTTGAATGGGGATTCCGAATATATAGTTCATTTTGAAACCAGACCTCTTTAAACAGTGTAAACTACGATGAACTGGGATCAACGACGCGATTAAACAAATCATCGCAACTAGGCCAAATTTTGAGTAGGGTGAAAAATATTTAGAGATCTGAACTCTACTCGAGGAGCCGAATCCAACGGTGTGCTCGGCTTTCCAATTTTCCTGCTCCCAACGATTCCGACGCTGCGACGCTCGCGAGCGTCGGCGACGCTCTAGAGCGTCGCCGACGCCAAATGCGACACTAGTTATGAGCGGTATTGTACATCCTGTAGAAGTAGAATGTGCGGCGCATTCCAAAATAAATAATAGACAAAAAATTAGAAAAATAAAGGAGAGAATATAAAATTGAAGTGCGAGAAAATCTAGTGGAGGAAAAATGGCAAGATAGTGAAAGGATAATAAAAATTAAACAAATAAAAAAATAGACATAAAATGAAAGCAGCGAGACGATGGAAAGTGATCGCAAATGAAAATTGAGAAAAATAATAAATGTTTGTAGTACTAGTGGCTGCTAATAGTGCAAGAAAAGAGTAGAACTACGTGAACAGTGCATGAAAATTTGTTGAAAATGTGCCCCTCTGTGATGAATAAAAAGTGACCCCCCTCAAAGCGTCAACTTCAAATAACAGATCATTAAATTTATACATACAAAAACTGTAAGATTTGGAGAAGAAAGTTATTTTACGTTTTAAGTGATCTCCATATCGTTTCAACAGCTTTATTTTCTCGTATTTCTTGGACGGGCGCGCGCGTGTAGCGCAGTCGCACGCACCCGTTACGAGGTTCTTGGTCCGGATTTCCCGCCCAGGCCAAAAAAGCCTTCCAACCCTACGGGGTCGGTGAATTAGTACCAGACTTGTCTGGGAAGGATAAAGAGCTGACTTGCTCATCGGATGGCCACCGCAAGTCATTGTATGGCCAAATACGCATTCAAATCGCCTCCAGAACGTCCCGTAGAAGTAGAATACATGGCGAATCCCAAACGGGATTGAGTAACGCCGCCCTTGATCCTTTATTTCTTGGAAGACTTTCAGGGAACAGTTCTCACTGTGTACAAGAGGAGCACAAAATGGGATAGGGGCAGACATTGCTGCAATGGAACGTCGTATCCCTGCCGCATTCAACGACGCAAGCGGCGATGAGTACTTCGGAGTTGTGCTTCCTCTTCGTCGCGCGCGGCGTCGCGCGATAACCGCGCGACGCAATGTCCTGCAGTCGCAAAAATGCCTTCCGACAGCTAATCAGCTCTGGTTGTTCAATTCTTCTCAACTTGAGGATTGTTCTACTAGTGATTTTATTGGCGAAAATTAATTTTTAAAAGTCGAAAACTTTATAAACTTTCGGTCCAACCTAATAGTATCTGCACAAGAAACGAGTAGGTAATGAGCCTAAGAAGAATAACTCACAATTTTGCAGGTGTCGATACAAGGCAGCACGAAAAACACCCCTGGACCCTTCGTTCCTCCACGTATCAGACGTCCTAGGCGGAAAATCACAGCACGTTGATATTCTCTGGAACACGTCAGCGTCAGCGTTGACGTTGGTTTCGTTCTCATGTGAACGACGTCCTGTACTCGGAACTCCAACTCAACGTACTTAATCACTTTGAAGCAGAAAAACAGACTCCACGGCAGCGACATAATGAACAGAAGAATCGAGAATATGAGCATCATATGCGAGATGAGTGGCGACGTTTGCTGAAACGGGAAAGTTGCTGTTGCTTCAGGCTTGAGATCAGCCTCAATGATGCTGCCTTACGAAGACACAAAAAAATGGCAAGGCATTTTCGGTTTCTTAGCTCCTGGTCATGCATGTACACACCTACTCTGTTTTGTTGCGAACAAAGCTACAGTGCCAGGCAGGACTCGAACCCGAACGCCCTGCTTGCCGGTCAGAATGCTACGCCTTTACACTACCGAACCCCTGGCTGTTTGGTCAAACGCAACATCCACAGTATCATCGTAGTAATCAAACAGCGCTGTTGGTGTAATGGGCTGTCATCCCTACCAGCAAGGAAGGGTGTGGGTTCAAGTCCCGGCTGGCGCTAGAGCTGGTTTTAGAGCGACATCCATATTTGCTTTCAAAACTTCGATTGATTATATAAAAATAACACCGAAAAAGGATATATAAAAATCATAAAAATAAACTATAATAAATAATAAAAATAATAATAAAAAACCATACCTAACATGAAAAGGGTACAAAAACCATACAAAGGGTCCAAAAATGCGCACATTGCTTGAAAAGCTAACACTAATGCAGGCTGGTAGAGCACAGCCGTGATCAGCGGTCAACTGCGGGTGATAACGATGGTGCACAGCTATGATCAGCGGGCGGTCAACTGCGGGTGAACTTTTGATGAAGTAGGAAGGTAACTACTCGTCGTATAAAACGCACCGATAGCTGACAGGATTTTCCCGCACTGATGACCGATTTTTCTCAAGTAGTTCAACAGGACGTGAAACAAGAGCGCTCTCAATGTAGCGGGTAGCGTTTGAATTATCAACCGCATCCAGCGCAATAAACCACTAGTAGAAGTTTCAGGCTCATTCTCGCCACAGCTGTGCTCCTTTGTCCATTGCAGAGTTCTAATCAGGTAAACGACACTGCAATGTGAACGTCTACACGGCGCGATCTCACCACTTGACATGACGAGAGACTTTGCTTTCTCTATTGCTACAGAGTAAATTCAAGTTTTTTTTCAATTCGCTTTTTTCAATTTGTTCATGACCAACGGAAAAAAGGTACAGTGTTTTGCCCTACCTAATAACTCTGTATTAAAGATTTTCTGTAAAAATTGCAACCAACGCAAGAATACATGCAGAATTTCTAAGGAAATAACACCTCATTTTTCAAGATTTGTGCTCTTAATGGGGAGGATTTCAGCTGCTGCCGAAAAAGGAGGAGATGATCAAAATAATGAAGGAATGATACAAAAAGCGCATTGCAAATGCGTTGTTTGGTTCGGAATTTCATATTCCATTGAATGGACCTATATCATTCCCCGCACAGAGAAGAACATCTCGAATTGTTCAGAAAAAGCGATGGTTGCCATAAGAAAAGCTCCTTTGCTAAGCACGCAAATCCCTCTGGAAGACTCCACATCATAAACAATGCCCGCTGAAGCTTCTTGGCCTATTCTTTTCTACTTTTTTAGGTCTACTTGTCATTTTTTCCAGGACGGTTCTTAAGAACGCACATTCTGTTTAATAGGTTCTTTTTGAGTTTTTTCAACGCGAAAAAACTATTCTGCGACTTGCAAATGCTGAAAATTTTATCCTTTGACGAATATATGCCTATAATTTTTTTATCTGAACAAACTACGATGGATTCTATGCGATTGTTAAAGGACAAAGGGTAAGGGTTTCTGCTCGCACTTTGAGTGTAATCCGCGCTTGTGTGACGAATTTGTTTGAGCTGTGCTAAATGAGGTCTCCAGTATAGCCTGGATATGAATAATAAAGCTCTAGTAAGCTGAAGTGCAGAGGAGAGAAGGTGCACTTCACGCTTCACATCAGAAATTATAATTGTATGTGAGAAAGCAATAACAATACGCATGAATAAGATGCTAAATACGAAGAATGGAAAAAAGAAAAATTGGTCAAATGTAAAAAAGTTCATGAAAAATGGAAGAATTTAGATAGTAAGTCAATAATGTTCGGCCTCATTACACAGACTGCCTATCGCCACATTAAAGTAGCCGACGCACAGCTGATAGATAACAGTAGCAACCAGTAGCAACTCTTGTCGTATATTCTTCAAGGTGATCCCCTCTCAAGACTTACACCCATAAAAGTTCAAAATTCTGAGTACTTGCGATCTCGAAACTGAACTGTTGGATTTTCTTAAAACCACCTTTAGAACTACTGGAGAATGCTTACACCCTGGCGGAATCCTAGTCCGTGGGAAAAAGATGTCGTTCAACAGTGGCGGTGGAAAATAAGAATCCTACTATATACAAAAGAGTTAGTCCGTCTGTCTGTGTGTGTATGTGTCACAAACCAGAGTGAGCATGCAGAACGTGTCGAACCTGTGAAGGTGACCGACACATGAATGAATAACCTGTCAAAGTGACACTAACGTGCAAACGCTGGAAACTGATGAAAACTGACAGCAATGGATTGATTCTACAAATGGAAGACCAATATCGATTATTAATATCGATCGTTCGATCGGCGCTATCGGATTTCGCCGAGATTTGACCGATCGGGATGAGAGTCACGTGAGTGTGGCGGCCGATTGATGGAAGGGGTGGAAGAATTTGGTCAAGCGATCGAAATCAATCGATATTATCGATCTCCCTACCTGTGTTACTGGATCTCGCCCAAATGTGACCGATGCGATGGAATGTGATGGCTGATAGACGGGATTCATAGCAGGTGAAAAATGACCGTACCAATATTGATCAATATTATCGACTTCTCGACGGGCGAAGCCTCAATCAGAAGTTTGACGACCGTTAGGTCGTCGGACGTCTGGCGAATAATAATAAAAACAATCAAAAACAGCCGCTAAAGTAAAATAAAATTAACAAACACTACTGGCCATTAAAATAAAATAAATACACAAAAATATACAGTAACAGAATACCCTAGCCAGATTCACACGTGAATGTAGTACCTAATCATCCTTAATATGTTTGGCACCCCCCTCCGAATAGGAACTGCACCTAAGGTTTGAGCCAGTTACAGCTATGCAGAACAGAAGCCCAGTATATGTTTCATTTATAGATTGCTAGTTTATTTGACGTCTTCCTAACTAATCTACATTCACCGTCCAGTTGGACTACCTACAATTTCAATTTTTTCCGAATGTGCAGGAAATTTAGAAGTTCTTCTGTAGTTACAACGTATATGCCGAACTTCTTTAAAAATAGTTTTGAACAATAACTTTGAATGTTCACAGATATAGATGTTCGCATTGTTCAACCAGCACCCGATTTCAAGGAATATTTGCTCGATGACAGACTGGATTTCATGGGAAATCAGAAGAACACCAAGATGCCTATCAATGTATTGTTTTCTGTAAGAGCTCTGAACGAACTATATGACGCCATTTGAGTCCTTTGAGCGAGTTGGATCCAGTGGATCACTTTGGCACGGAACGTATGGAGACGCTGCTGGCGCCCGCCCGAGCAACTTATTGATGATATAAGTGATTTTATCTATGCCTTTGTTGCACTGCGTGTTGATTAAACCAATCAATAAATCAATAAAAAATCAGAGTAGAATAATCTGCGAAGCGAAGGGCTTGTGAGTGGTCACTATATTAGGAAAAGACGCAGCTGCTTCGGTACTTAGGAAAAGCGGGGCAGATGCTTCGTGCGGTCACCGATCATCATCATCTTCTGCCGCTGGTGAGGACAAAGCGCGTTGTTCGGATCAGAGGCGATAATTACAGGACATAATTAGGTTTCGGAAGCGTCAAGTGGCAGGAAATCAAGCGCGATCAACCACGACAATGACCACGGCGGAGTGGTCGTGAGTCAGCCATCCGCCCGCCTTCACCACCACGTACTCACCCTTTCATCGTGCAGAAGGTGTCTGGTTCGAATCAGCCAACTCTGCGAACGTGCACGCATCGGAATCTTCTCGATGACATCCTGAAACGAGCGGAAAATTCAGGCGATAGGGAGCAGATATCATCTGCAAAGCATCTAATGTCACTAGCATATACCATTTTCGGTACATGTCGCGAGGGTGGGCAGCATTGGGAGAGGGGAGCTCGCCAGCCTGTCACAGCCAAGCAGAGCACTTACCGAACACATGTCAGCCAATCGGGGAACCTTCTTCACTGAATGGCCTGTACATTCGATGCGATCTGATTGACCTGCGCGTTTCCACCTCCCACTGCTGCCCACCGACGCGACATATACCCCATTTTCATTCCAAACTAGACACTTCCGAAAACAAACCGAACATCTTCCAGATTAAACTAGACACTCATTCAGAAGGTCAAAATTGAGTTTTATTTTAAGAGAATTTACAAACAACTTTTTATTTGACTATGAAATATTCTGAAATGTTACAATACAACATGAAACATACTGACTACTATTAAATATGGAAAATAAATAATATGAAAAATATTGCTATAAAATCATTGCCTACAACTAAGTAAATAAAACTTTGCCATGAGATATTTATTTGCTTTATTCACTATAAAAAATTGCTTCAAAATTTTATAATAGTTTACCTCTCACAAAGAACTGAAGCAGTGTTTTTTAATAACACTTACTTATATATCTGTTTATTCATGACGTGGACTAAGGTCAAACGTGAAAATACAATGCTACAATAAAACACCAACGAATTCAATCAAAATCAAATAAATACAACTGAAGAAACTTATTGCACACGATGTAAATGTAGTTTCTTGCAACTATGCAAAGATAGACCTATGATTTTCTGATTCGCCATTTGTTTTTTTATTGATTGATCGATTGTTTTATTGATTGACTTTTTTGACTTTTGACTTGAGTTTTTTGAATTTGACTATTGACTTTTTTTGAAAATTCATAATACCCTCCAAGGAAAAACAGCGGTTTGAGTTTCAATGCTTACTTTAATCACAGAGAACGAGTAATTTGGAACTTGTTACAGGAATAGATTACGACCTGCATACAAAAAATTACTAATTTTGATCTACTCATAAGGAGATTGCGCATTACGCTCCTTCAGCACGTCACAGTTTTCATTTGATTGATAGCAGCAACTCTGCAGGAGGTTAGGCAGAATCAGTAAAACAACAAGAACAGTTGCGAAAAACGCGCATATCATCAATGCACGGCGTCAACTACGCAGTATTTACTCTACCAATCAGACAGACGGAGGGACGTGCTGGACGAGTGCATGGCGTGATCTTCACCTGTAATTCATTGAAAAATCGCTGTTTTCCTGCGCTAAAGAACACAAAAAAACAAAAAAAACAAGTGAAAAAAAACGCAAAAATGCTGGCATAAAAGCACGACGCTTTCTTAAGAAAAAAATTTAGAATAAAAAGGCTTTAAGGATATCCACTTTTCTAGGGCAGATGAATGAAAATAATTTTCGGGCGTCACAGTAAAAATGTTTAAAGCAAAAAATTATGCTGGATTTTTAGTGAGTGCCTAGTTTAAACTGAAAGACGTACGTTTTGAACCAGAAGACGTTTGGTTTGATTTCAAGTTTTTTTTTTGAAAAGTGCCCTATTGAACGTGAAGACGATATACAAACGATATACACATGCGAACCCGTTTGTGCGGTGGTTTCTCTCCTTTGTCCAATTCGAGAGTATGAATATCCGGGACAAAGAGCAGATTTCGGTTGATCGGCACAGGTTCCGGGCCGGATTCCTCTTCATCGAGTGGAAACGAGAAGTCGAGGTCAAGCGAACTTCCATGTGTGCTCTGATCCTCCGATTGAAGCGTGTGGATTCTTCTCATCAACCTCTGTCGTCGATCGGCTGCCGAAAGTTGATGCATATTTGTGGGCGACGAGGGCGTTTAATCGGGTGAGAGCCGGAGACAATGGTTTGGCTTTCAGCGAAACAAATGCGTGAAACGAGGCGACGAAATCTGATGACGATTTCAATAGTGCAGCAGAGACAGAGGCGAACTCATAGGCGAAGAGGCGAGGCGACGAGGACGACGATCACGACGACGTCTGACGCGCGGTGGGTGGACGAATTCAATGAGTGGACGGGAGTGGTTTTTCGGCTAAGTAGAACAAGTGCCTTCGATATGAACACATGTCTTCATCCTTCCACACATACACACGCACCACACACATACACATCCCAAGGCCCGCCCTCGAAGCCGCCGCTCTCTTACACCACCCACCACCACCGGCGGGCGAGTCGGCCTGAGGACGAGGTCACGCTTTTGTCGGAAATCTAGGGCTCTGAAGACGTCTACGGTCTATTAGGGATGCCTGTGTCACCAGCACAGCTACCAGGTCTCAAAAATTTCGGAACGATTCCGGTCTTTGCGGACCGAACTCTCCCCAGCTGCGAAATCCGAGATTCCCACGCTTTCACAGTTGCATAAATTGATACTTCGACGGCTTCTCCCAGAGGCCTCTTATTCCTCTCTAACTCTCCAAATGCCCTCGGGTCATCTGCCTCGCCCAGCAAGCCCCGTGTGGCCTCCCACATCACTTGCAAGATGTTCAGCCACATCATGTTCTACTGGGTTAAGGAAAAGTCTTGATCTGCTTTTCTTTCTTCTCTTCAAGCATTTTGAGGCCAGCACAAGTGTTTTTCCAAAATTCGGTAGACGCAGGTGGATTCAAACCCTCAAAGACCTTCTGCTTTCCGGGCAGAACGCTAGCCCACTACACCGCCAGCGCTGTTTGATCGCACGCGGTACAGCATCAACGATATGATCGTAGGAATCGAACAGCGCGGGTGGTATAATGCACATGCACAACGCGCATTGTCCAGTGGCACTTCTAGCGTAGTCGGAGAAGGTGCCGGCTGTCGCGTGCACCCAATACCAGGTTCTTGGTTCGGATTTCCTGCCCAGGCCAACCACGCCCTGCATCCCTGTGGTGTCGGTGAATTGGTACCAGACTTGCCTGGGAAGTGTAAACCGCTATCTTGTTCATCATCTGGCCACGCAAATCATTGCATGACCAAATACGCATTCAAATCGCCTCCACGATATCCCGTAAAAGTAGAATGTGTGGCGCATCCCAGGAGAGATTGAGTAGCGCCGTCCTTTATCCTTTATCCTTATTATACTCCACCTTTCCAACCGTTCTATTGACCTGTAGTTGTTTTTGTTGTAATGATGTTGTTCATGTGTTTCTGAAGAACGTCCGGGTTAAACGGCGTAAACAAATGAACAGAAATGAGAAGCCTAAGCCAGCTTGGTCAGTGTTTGGGTTCGTCCAGTCCACCATCTCCTCTCTGACGCTCAATTAGGTGGCTGTAATTGATGTGGCTGCGCAGGTAATTCGGCCACAACTCTCGGATGCTATATGCGTTGCCCTTTCCGCACTCATTAATCCCCGTCCCGTTGTTGCCCCCTTAGCGCAATTCCCAGCTCATTATTCTTCTCGTTTTCTCCCTCTCATTATCGGACCTCTCTCGGCTGACTATCCCTAGGGCACACTACATCTCCTCGTCCCGTCGTCTCGCGCCGTCTCTCGACCTCTGCTTGTCTTTCAATTTCTCTCTTTTGGCCACTAATAATCTGATAAAGAGAAGAAACTCACGTCAAAACCAATAACGTCGAGTGTTCGCCCAAGATTGAAGGAAGGGTATCACTTTCGCGTTAGTTGGATGTGGAACAGGTATAAACCTACATATTTCCATTGACGGGAGCGTGGAGCGTAATCGGAAGAGGCGCCGGCTGTCGCCTGAGCCCGATACCAGGTTCCTGGTTCGGATTTCCCGCCCAGGCCAACCAAGCCTTCCATCCCTCCGGGGTCGGTGAATTGGTACCAGATTTGTCTGGGAAGGATGAAGCGCTGACTTGTTCATCGCCTGGCTACCGAAAGTCATTTTATGACCAAATACGCATTCAACTCGCCTCCACGATATCCCGTAGAACTAGAATGCGTGGCGCATCCCAAAGGGGATTGAATAACGCCGTCCTTTATCCTATATCTTTTATCCTTTACCCTTTATTGCCATCGACACTCAAAAAATTGACTTTTTAGGAGCGAGGCCACCCTACCATTGAAACAGGTTCTTCTTTTCCCGAGTTGGCAGGGTTTTCTCATTAGATGACTCATACCTTCTTAGTATTCCATTTTTTCTTCCTTGCAGCACTATTAGACTTAAGTAGATGCGTTCTACGAATCAAACTGTTACACGGAGAAACCGTGATAAAAAGGGAAATTTTAAAAAAAGCATTTAACAGACTGATAGACCTGTAATGTTAGAAGAAAAATAGGAATAATAACGTCCATGAATAAGAAACTACTACTGAATGACGAATAACTTCACCTAATTCTTATTATAGAGCGAGTGTGGCGCAGCTGGAGGAGGCGTTGGGTGTAGTATGCACTCCTATTCAAAGTTCTTGGCTCGGAGTTTCCGCCCAAGTAAACAAACTATCATACGTATGGTAGGTTCGTTTCGCCACAACTTCAGACGAACCTATGTCATAGAAGTCAACCATGCCCTACATTCTCTGGGGTCTGTGGGTTACTGTAATTGTGTTCGAATGATTTTCATCCGAACAAGAACTTCTAATTCGAATATTCAGAAAATCAAGTTTTTCGGATTATCTGAATTCGAATATTCAAAATTTATGGGCATTCAAAACCATTCGAATATTCTAAAAAATTCAAGAGTATAACTACAAGAGCTACTCGAACATTCGACATGTCTGGGAGGGATAGACTGATTTGGAAGCAGGCTGGGCACTTACCAACATTGTAAATTCAAAATGTTCCTTCAAACGAGCTCCACAACGTTCCGTAGAAGTAGAATACACGGCGTCTTTCAGCCTGGATTTTTTTATGCTACAAAATATTTTAATCACTTTTGGAAACCTTTATATTTTTCCTAGAAATTTATAACGCCTCTCGCTTCTGACGACCCACCAGGGAGGTGTTATAATAGAAGGGTTCCAAAGAGAGGGGGCAAAACCAAACAATTAATTTTTTGACAATTATTCATTTTAATCTCCACTTTTTTGCCTAGCTGCGCTAATTGGTCGCAACCTTCTAATGCGCTATGAAAACTTAAGCAGATGAAAGCCTGTGAAATTGCGCATGGAATCTTTCACGAAAGCACGTGGGGGACAGTCGGTAGAGACACAGGCGCTCGCGTGTAGCTCTATCGATGGAAGGTTCGGGTTCCGTCCGCGCCAACGAACCCCACATGTCTCCACGGTCGGCAAACTGCTACAAAACCTATCTGTGAAATACGGAACGCTTTCATGGCCATCGCCTAGCCACTGTAGATGGTCATAGACGCATTCAAATTGCCTCATCAGTATCCTGTAGAAGTAGACTCCCATAGAAGAGTTGACTAACTGCGTTCTCCATAATTTATTCCCGTTCCCAATAACATTAAGGAGAAGCATCTAATCCACAAGACCTCAGAAACCGTAGGGTCATCGCTTAGCACCGGTTATCCAGCTGGGTAGAGTAACGACCTAGAATTCCAGCAGCTTGCCAAAGCAAAAGTGGATGTTAATGTTAGGCCTCGTTTATACTTCGACGCCGAGCGACGCGACGCCACACGTGATGGCCATATTGATTGAGCGACGCGAATGATCAATTTGGCCACCTTACATGCCGTCGCGTCGCTCGGCGTCGGAAGTATAAACGGGGCCTTAGGAGAACAACAGCACGTGAAATGAATAATATGATGTCGTTGCTTTGATTGGCCTTTTTGACGTGACTGCCCCAGTCCTATCCAGTACCCGCTAGGGCAACTCCCCGACATGTACCGGTATTATAAAGGATAAAGGATAAAGGACGACGTTACTCAATCCCGTCTGGGATGCGCCAGCGCATTCTACTTCTACGGGATGTAGAAGTAGAATGCGCTGGCGGGAAACCTGAAAAGTTATCTCTTCCTCGCCCCAGAACCCGACTACGAGCCACATCGTTCACATGTAGAGCTGGCAGCTTGTACTTAAAAATTGCTAAACATATTCAGTCTCCCGTAACTCCGGGACAAATGAAAAGCCGTGTAGGTATTGCCTTGCTTAGAAACGAGATTTCTTAAACAATATATGACTTTGCATCCTGGCGTTGTTGTTGACTAGTTCTTTGTTCTGGATTTTATTTGTTTTCATTGTTTGTTAGTTTATACACGCAGTTGTCGTTGTACATTGACTGCTTTTCAACGATTGCCTTATGCAAGCGTAATAAACATAAACATAAACATGTCGTGGAGGCGACATGAATGCGTATTTGGCCATACAATGACTTGCGGTGGCCAGCCGATGAAGAAGTCAGCGCTTTATCCTTCCCAGACAAGTCTGGTACCAATTCACCGACCCCGGAGGGATGGAAGGCTTGGTTGGCCTGGGCGGGAAATCCGAACCAGGAACCTGGTATCGGGTGCACACGACAGTAGTGCCTCCTCCGACTGCGCTAATATACTAACAAAAAAAGCAGCAATTATATCAAGGACGCTTGGGCATTTAACCACAACCGGTTGCTAAAAATAGAAACCTCGCTCAACCGCTAGACGTATGATTCTTATTTACAGACCTCTTTGAATTTGTCAGCTAACGCAGTATCGCGTGCAGCTCGGATCCGTCCGAAGTGCCAAATTGGTGTCAGAAATCGGAGCAAGCAGATGGACGAGCTGGCAGTGATTCTGCGATCGCATTCATCGTAGAACACTACGTAGATGTGGACGCTCAACTCCTCGAAAAGGATAAAGGAGGCGTTACTCCATCCCTTTTGGATGCACCACGCATTCTACTTCTGCGAGATATGTGGAGGCGATATCCGTGTTTGGCCATACAAGGACTTTTACTATTATTTATCACACAGGCAAGCGTGTGTGGTACCAGCGGCATTAACAGTCAGAAAAACAATAAACCAGAATCCAACTCACAAACAAACGTGTAGCACTTGGGAAGAAGAAGACATGAATTTCCATAGATGTCAGATACCTATTTATGAGAGCTTTGAATTTTACAATTTTCACATCTAGAGGTGTACTGTGTGCTCTTCTCAGGTTCTCAGGGCGCGTGGAGCGCAGTCGGAGGAGGCCCCGGCTGTCGCGTGCACCCGATACCAGGTTCCTGGTTCGGACTTCCCGCCCAGGCCAACCAAGCCTTCCATCCCTCCGGGGTCGGTGAATTTGTACCAGACTTGTCTGGGAAGGATAAAGCACTGACTTGTACCATACATCCGCTGGCCACCGCAAGTCATTGTATGGCCAAATACGCATTCAACACGCCTCCACGACATCCCGTAGAAGTAGAATGCGTGGCGCATCCCAAACAGGATTGAATAACGCCGTCCTTTATCCTTTATCCTTTATCATCAGGTTCTCAAGCTCGACCCCAGCTCTGCTGACAAAAAATCTCTGCCTGATGGTTCGCTTTGATCCTCTAATTTGCAATTAACAAGATCCATCTCTTGTGATTGACGTTCTCAGTTGAAGCATCATACGTGGCTCTGGACCTGATTGACCAGGCAAAATCTTGTATAGCATAATAAGACCAAACTTCTTCCTCCTGCAGGATAGGATCTCAATTCCCAAGTTGAGATTACGAGCGTTGCTGCAAGGTATTCTATTTATCATAACTGAATCCTACACTTCTGACAAATTTTTTCTCGGGCAAAATTGTTTTGAAGCTTTTCTAAGACTTTTGTAGTGCTCATTTTGTGTGGGCTAAAAATTGCCGTCCCATACTCTAATAGTGGTCTGACATATGCCTTGTATGCTTTCAGAAGGGCGTGCGGATTCTTAGTTTTACTTACTTACTTTGATACTTTGATGGTCCTTTTGTTTGCTGGAGGTCTTCTCAGCGGGGACCACAACTCTTCCAGATCGCTCGATCTCTGGCTGCTTGCATCCAGTGAGGCAGACTCCGCTCTCTGAAAGATCTTGAGAATGAGTCTGCCCATCGCGTTGGCGGTCGTCCAGGTGGTCTCTTATGGTCTCTCGGGAGCCATTTTGTGACACGGAGACTCCATCTATCGTCCTTTCGTCGAAGCAGGTGTCCGGCCCAGCGATATTTGGACTTCTTCATGTACTGCAGCGGGTCGGCTAATTGCGACTTCTCCCGTAGCTCCGAGCTTCGTAGGCCTTCTTGCCATTGCTGACGAAGGCTTGTCCTTAGAAGACATCTCTCCAGTGCACGATGCGTAGTTTGCATCGCTCTGGCGATTGTCTTGTTATCGGGCCAGGTTTCCGTCGCGTAACACATCGCAGGCAGTACAGAGGCGTTGAATATCGAGGCCCTGAGGCCGGGATCCTTGATCTGATCGGTGACTTCGCGAATCGAACTGAAGGCTGCCCATGCTGCGCGTCTCCTGCGGGCGATTTCAGGAGCGAGGTCGTTATCCATGTTCAGCTCTCTTCCCAGATAGACGTAGGAGTCGACATGTTGTAAAGCGACTCCATTTAACCTTACGAGTCCCGTGTCACACCACTGGTTGACCATAAATTGCGTTTTGGACATATTCATGTCCAATCCAATCTTCATACCTGCCACATTGAGCTCGTTCAGCATTTCCTCGACTTCTGCCGTGCTGGTAGAGATGAGAACAATATCGTCGGCGAAGCGAAGGTTGCTGATCCGTTCACCGTCGACAAGGTAGCCTTTATCGTCCCAGTTCAAGTCTTTCATGGCATCCTGGAGTGCCGCTGTGAATAGCTTGGGAGAAATCGTGTCTCCTTGCCGTACTCCTTTCCCGATAGGAATCTTAAACTTTCGATCGAACAGCTGGATGGTAGCCGATGTGTTCGAGAAGCATTCGTCGAGAAGTCGGATGTAGGGCGATGGTATACCAGCGTGCACAAGTGCGTTCAAAACGGCGTTGATTTCCACAGAGTCGAACGCTTTCCGGTAATCCACGAAGACAAGGACAAGTGGGAGGTGGTATTCGCGGCTCCTCTCGATGAGCTGTGAGACAGTGTGAATATGGTCCATGCAGGAGAAATCCTTGCGAAACCCTGCTTGCTCCACTGGTTGATATTCATCCAAGCAACGCTCCATGCGGTTAAGCAGTATCTTGGTGAAGATCTTGTACACAACCGAGAGAAGACTGATGGGTCGATAGTTGTTGATATCCTCCTGCTGACCTTTTTTGAAGATCAAATCTGTTTTCGATTCCTTCCATGAGTCCGGAATCCTACCAAGTCGAAGGTAGTGGTTGAAGTGCTTGGCAAGAAGTGAACAGAGGGCACTGCCACCCGCACGAAGGAGATCAGCAGAAATGCCGTCCGGTCCGGGAACAGTGCCCGGCTTCATCCTTCTGATGGCATGAGCAACTTCTGATTCCAGAATGGGAGGTACTTCCTCAGCTGGTGGCATCAAGCATTTTGGGACAATGATGGAAGAACGGAACAGATCTGTGTAGAATTCTTGAACGATGGCCTCCATCGCTCTTCGAGACGTTTGCGTTGTTCCATCCTTATCCACAAGGGCTGACATTATTGCCTTCTGATCGCAGAGATCTCGTTTGCAGCGCTTTATGCTTGAACCTTTCCCAGCGGCTTCTAACAGCTTCAATCTTCTGTAGGCTTGAATGGACTCCTTCACTACAATTCGACAGGCCTTCGAGATGGTGACTTTTTCCAGATGGGAAGCATTAGGATCCAGTTTAACAGCTCTTCTTTGCTCCAAGAGTTTAATCGCATGTGCGTTGAGTCTTGAAGCAGACGATAATGTGGTTTCGCAAGAGCTGCTAGCACATTTCAACAGTCCTTTGGAGAGAAGGTCGTAGTCTTCCGATGGATCTTTAAGAAGATTCCAATCATACGACTTTATTGCACATTCCAACTCCTCAGACTTGAATGTGGGGATCCTCACCGGTGCCGGTTTATGAGTATCACGCTTGAACATCCTCTTTTTGAGAGTCAGCTTCGCACGGACAAAACGGTGATCCGAGCCGGTGTCAAATGAAGGCAGCACGGAGACGTCGAACAGACTCCAGCGTCTGTTTGTAAGAACATGGTCGATCTCCGAACGTGTTTCTCCATTTGGGCTTTCCCAGGTCCATCGTCGGTTTGAAGGCTTCTTACACATAGAATTTCCATGGTAGAGACGGCACGCGGATAGGAAGTCTATTAGGCGCTCTCCGTTTTCGTTCCTTGAGGGAGTTCCATGTGGTCCTAGCCTCCATTCGTCGTGATCATTCGTACCGACGATAGCGTTAAAGTCACCAACGACAACTTTGTAGTAGCTCTTCTCGTCGTTGACAGTTCTTTCGAGCAGCTTGTAGAATTCCTCCTTTTCTTCATCTGTCCTTCTTATGGTTTCTGTTCTGCCTTTCGTTTCCTGCAGGGCGATAACGTCGTATTTGATGTTGCGGCTTCTGTAAAGCAGTGTCCGAAGATCCTGCTCAGATGCGATCGAACGACAGTTATAAGTGCAGACGAATAGGCAGTTTCCGTGTCGTGGTGGGAGGGAGTTTCCGGTAGTCCGATTCCAATGACGTCCTGATAGTTTAACTCCGAGATTAGATGGCCCCTCGCCAGAGGTGGGTGCAACCGACGTCGTAGAAGTCCACCTCCGGCGCGCGGAGGACTGGGGCGCGGGTTTAGTTGTTTGAGCTATAGCGGTGGTCTGGTTACTCACATGTTCCTGGCCAGGGATACAGGAGAGCCGCTCATACACGACAAAGCGTCGCGTACTGCGTGACCGTTTGTGCCGTTAGCCATCACAAAGTGATGTTCACCCCTTCACCGCGGTGAGGTGGCACATGAAGGGGCTTAGTTTTAAGGCCTCTAAAAATTCTATGCATCGTAATAGTAGCATGACGCACTATTCTCATACAGTGCTCATCAAAGGAGAGGTCCTCCCTTACCAAAAATCCGAGATCAGTGATATGCTGGACTTCCTCAAGTTCTACGCCTTCAATGCTATACTTAAAATTCGTTCTAGTTTGACCAATATGGAGGACTCACATCTTCTCCTTGGATAATGGGAGGCCCATTGTGGTGTTCAGCCGACGAACAAGTTAGCGCTTTATCCTTCGCAGACAAGTTTGGTACGAATTCACCGATCACAAAGGGATGGAGGGCTTGGTTGGCCTGGGCGGGAAGTCCGAACCAGCAAGCTGGTATCGGGTGCAGGCGACAGCCGGCGCCTCCTCCGACTGCGCTCCACTCGCCACTACTCTCTTCGTAGCTGAAGAAATACCTCGGAAGTACTGTGACCCTCGTCTATACTGCTGCATATCCATCCAAGATGTATAAACCATAAAGAATGTCCGGAGAAAATTATACCTTTTTGAGATCTCGTTTTCTGTCAGATTAAAGTTAATCTAGAGCTAGATTCTACCTTACCTGAGGTCTGTGTGCAATACCAGCCTTGTGTTTTGTTACGAAGAATGAAGGACGACGCTAGTCAGTCTCTTCCGGGATGTGCCATGCATTCTACCTCCAATTCAAGGAAACTAGCCGAGTGATGGACCACTGACAATCTCGCCCTGCTTTTAATTAAATGTGTCATACTTTGAGCCTACCTCTATGTTACAAGACTGTATCTGAAGAAATAGATCTACACACCGAGTGGTGCATTAAAGGTCAAAGAAATTACAAATTGGACATGAAGATCTCGAAAGGCGAACGTTTAAGGCTGATATTCAGAATGAAGGAAAAATTAGAGGAGCCGATGGAAGCTAGTCTGAAGCTACCAAATGAATGTGATAGATCGGGTACATCACAATTCTACTCTTTATCATATTCTCTGTGACTTTACTCCGCACTAGGAGAAACGAATAGACTCACGTAATGACCACTCTATCATCTGACGTCCCTTCAAACAAGCAAAAAAAAGGGAAAAGGTCCCGCCCAGGCCAACTAATCCTCTCTATAATCCAGAGTTAATAAAAAAGAAACAGAGCTGCTGGGGAAGGACATAACTGTTCCGTTTTGTTCATTAGCAGCCTACCACAGGTCCTTGGCCGTGTGGCAGCACAGTCCGACGAGGCGCCGGCTGTCTTTGAATCGGATCTTGGTTTCGGATTTCTTGCCTAGGGTTCAACCAAGCATTGCGAAAATTTAAGCTTTTTACTCGAACAAGGAGACGAACGACCATCTTCTAGCAAGAAGAACAGCGCAGGATGAAGAGTTAACGCTGTGCGACAACGCAGAGACTGCAGAAGTGATAAATGCGAACGAGCCTCATTGACGCATTGAAAGCCTGGATCTTACACTTGAGGGCGAGGATAAGCATCAGCAAAAAACTTGATGAATTGGGCGCTAAGGTTCGACATCGTCCGTGTATCCCTCCTAACAGATTGTCATTTTTCCGATCTCTGAGAAGCCTGCCCGAGAGGCGTTGATGTGAGGAGAAATCAAAAGCGGTTTTCAACTTTTCGGGGATTAAGCGGAGAACATTTTTAGTTGAAGGAAAGAAGCATTTTCTAAGCGGTTCATCAACTAAGGTGGTTGAATGTAATGGGCTAGATAGAGTTTCGTTCAAGAGGTAGTCGCGCTCTCTGGAGGCTTAGTCCTTATTCCAGCGAAGCTTATACACAACACTTTCACGTCAAGTTGGACTCTCTTCTAATTTAACTTGACGGTTTCAAAGTCGAACGGAAAATCTTCCAAATGAAAACGAGCGACTTTCAGATAAAACTAGAGACTCTTCAACACGGGTAAAATAATTGTTGTCCACAAAATGACTATAACCCTCTTTGTAATTTTTTAATCTACCCGATCTAACTCTAACAAGGTTCATGTGTAGCGTAGTCGGAGGAGGCGCCGACTGTTGCCGGCACCCGATACCAGGTTCCTGGTTCGGATCTCCCGCCCAGGCCAACCAAACCTTTCATCCCTCCGGGGTCGGTGAATTGGTACCAGACTTGTCTGGAAAGGATAAAGCGCTGACTTGTTCGTCGGCTGGCCACCCAAATATGAATTCAAATCAACTCCACGACATCCCGCAGAAGTATAATGCGCGGCGCATCCCAAAAAGGGATTGAGTAACGCCGTCCTTTATCCTTTATCCTTTAACGCAACATCTAGTACTAACCTAAAACCAACGAAGAGAAATCTTCAGAAGCGGAAGATGTAGTAGCGATGAAGCTAATATGTTTTGTTTAAACATTCCCTATTTTATCTATCAAGTAGAGGACCATCAGCGCCTTGAAACAACAAACGATTAATTAAGCGAAACTGCAAAAATAGCTTGACGAAAAGTCCAGTGATAGACTTCGAACTGCCAAAATACTACGAAATGAAGGAGGAGTGGACAGAACATGGGAATATGTACCCCAGGGACGAACACATCAACAAGTCGCAACAATTAAGCGATCGCAATCTCTCGAACATTCCGCAGTCAGAAGGAAGTACGTCACATTGTGGATTTGTTAGAAGAGGGGTGGACTGATTTCGGGGAAAATAACTGGAGCTCCCATCTTTCCATATATGACATAATTCCCAACGGCAGGATAAAACATAGTCAGCAAAATCGCTAAGGGAGTTCAGATAATATCCTTCAAAAGCGGGTTCTTTTCACAGACATATTTTACATACTGAAAAAACAACGACAAGAAAGAATAGCACATCATCTAAGGATTTCTTCATTTCACTAAAAATTTCAGTTACCATACTACTTCAGAGTATACGTGAACATAAAAAAATCTGAAACAAACTCCTCAACAGTTGAATTAACATCTAGTCTTCCCGTACAGACATCAAATTCTTGGAGAATCGACGCTGCTAGCAGAATATAACGAATGAGAACGGCTGTTATCAATCTCTGTGTGGAACGCGCCACGCATTCTGCTTTAACGATATATCGTGGCGCATTTTGAATGCATTATTGGTCTATGCAATGGCTGGGGATGGGCGACCGATAGAAAAGCCGGTATTTTATCCTTTCCAGACAAGTCTGCTCTAAAGTCCCTAACCCTGAAGGTATAGAAGACTGGTTGCCTTGGGTCGAATTCGAACTTTAATTAGAGGAGCAAGTGACAGCCTGCGCTTCGTACGACTGCGCCATAAGGATTCAGACGAAGGTGACGTGAACCATAAAAATTTGAAATTAGTATATATTTGGGTTTCCTTAGGAGAATTCTAATTTTACCACAAGATCCGCATTACATATACGTTCATGCGTAAATACATAGGTACACATGCAAAGGCAATGATAAAGTACAAATATTCACATCATTTAAACCTTTTTTGGAGTGCGCCATGCATTCTATTATACTTCTTCTAAAAATCCTAGGTGAAACCTTAACGCGCAGCTTGTCTTTGCAAGGACTTATGGCGAAGGATAGTTATGGAGGATAAAGACTGACGTTAGTTAATCTCTTGGCGGGTGCGCCACGCATTCCACTTCTACGTAATGAAGTGTAGGCAATTTCAATGCACATATGACCCATACGCTCACGACTTGACTGGTGATGGCTAGCCGATGGACAAGTCAGTACCTTACCCGCCCCAGACAAGTGTGGTACTAACTGACCTACTACGGTGGGGTGGAATCCTTGGTTGAACCCTAGGCGAGAAATACGAACCGAGAACCGATTCGACGACAGCCGGCGCCTCGTCGGACTGCGCTGCCGCGTGGCCAAGGACTTGTGGTAGGCTGCTGATGAACAAATCGGAACAGTAATGTCTTTCTCAGACAGCTCTGCTCCTCGTTTATTAACCCTGGATTATAGCGAAGATTGGTTGGCCTGGGCGGGACTCGAGCAATGAATCGATATGAGGAGCACGCGACAGCCGGCGCCCTCGTGTCATGTACACACACGTCATTGGCTACAAATGTTTGCTCGCCGAACAGCACCGATTTTAAGGGCACTGGAAGGAAATGTGACGGGTGCCATCTCGATTAACTAATCTGATCCGATGGTGTATTTCCCTCGTGGATTAACCCAGCACTTCACGCTTGAAACGACCGCAACGCCAGCGCAGCTGATGAAAATCGACGTAAACTCACTGGCAGTTTCAAAAATGTAGAAGTAGTAAAGGGAGAAGAAGAAGTAAAAGGACAAACGACGGTGATAAAGAATAGAAAAGAAAGCACATATTAGCCGTGTCGACAAAAGTTGAACGACCTTAAAGAATAGAGGTAAGATGGAATAGGGGTTTGTGAATCCTTAGCAGCGACATCACATTCTGCTTTTAATACTCGAATAAGAATGTAAAGAATCTCGTCTTTATAGAAGACTGCAATTAAATAATTACCTTACCTCGAATGAAAGGCCTGGTCCTAAAAAACTAGGCAGATGTATAACCGTAAAGAGGTGTTGGATTCTATCAAGAAAAGAAGTCCAAAAATCCATAACTGCTAGGTAGTAGAAGAAAATCATATGTATCGTAAGTTTTTTCACTCTCACAACAATGTTTCGTTGCGACCAAATCTTTAGCGCTAGACGAGACACGAACCCACCACACCATTTCCTTACCAGCCAAGATGCTACGCCAATACACCACTGGTACCATTTTTCGCACATCTAAACGCATATCTACGCGACCAAGCATTGTTGTGAGAGTTTACCATCTGAAGCTTGAATAAACTGAAAGGAACCGAGTCGTAAACCTTCAAAAGAATAAGGAGAAAGCACCTGAAACCTAGAGCCAAATTCGTCCTCACCTGAGGTCTGTGTACAATATCAGCCATGTCTTTTGGGTATGAAGAATAATGGACGACGTCAATCAAACTCTTCTGGGATGTGCCATGCATTCTACGTCTTCGATGTATCGTGGAGGCATTCGGAATGCGTATTTGGCTC
Source organism: Heligmosomoides polygyrus bakeri (assembly GCA_947359475.1). Classification (NCBI taxonomy): domain Eukaryota; kingdom Metazoa; phylum Nematoda; class Chromadorea; order Rhabditida; family Heligmosomidae; genus Heligmosomoides; species Heligmosomoides polygyrus. Next base: position 90,586,831 of record OX375870.1, read on the forward strand.
ATACACGCTGATCTGTTCATCGACTGGCTCTCTTGCGGTGGCTAGTCGATGAACAGGTCAGCGCTTCATCCCTCCCAGACAAGAGTGGCACCAATACACCGACCACAGAGGAATGGATGGCTTGTTGGTTGATCTGGACGGGAAACCCGAACCAAGAAACTGGCATCGGCTCCACGCAACAGCCGACACCTCCTCCAACTGCGCTACAAGGGCCCGGAAAGGTGTTATATAGGGAATAAACAGTTCAATACATTAGAAAGCAGAAGGCTTAGCAGACTGGAAGATTATAATGGAAGTGAGTTGGAGGTTATGAAGCCAAAATGGCCTACTCAAGGGAGATTCGAAGAAAGAATTGAAAGAGAGCGTTGGCAGCTGTGGTGTCCGGCGGCACGAAATTGAAACTCGAAGCGTGTCAGAATGAGTAGCTGTTGTCTGGATGCGTTTCTGGAGACATGAGTGACACTATGGAGAGGCGGAAATCTCGCTCGAAGTAGAGAGCTGCAACTCAGAGGGTGCGAGTTCGCAAGTGTTCTGATCGCTACAAAACAGACGTGAAAGTTTCGGACATCTGGCTAGTACATACCAAGCAGCAACATCGTGAAAGGTTGAGAGTGTAAAGACAAGCAATGCATCTGGGGGCTTCCATCAGTGCAGATAACAGCGGCATTGGATCGGTCTGCAACTCCTGCGGGTCACATCCATCATTCAACGGCTGTCAAAGTCGGACTCTGATTAAATTCGTAATATGATCGGCTAATCGCCGATTTGCAGCGGCGGCAGCCGGAGTTCCGCCAGTTCACAGAGGCGGATGTGCGCAAGTCAGTCAAAAAGTCACCAGTTTCTCCGCAAGAAAAGCGCTGGAGGATCGGGAGGGCCTAGCGGCTGCTTTACGCATTTGACAAGGGACGTCCCTGAATTCATCACAATGATTATCAACAAGGCATATGGCCTTGCAGGCCACATCTAACAGCGAGCACAAGGGTGAAGTCCGTTTTTACTACGGGCCAACGGATGGTCCAAAAATGACGCCTCCGCTAATCAAGACCAAAAACAGCCTTTCTAGAACTCGTCGTATCTCGACCAGCCAGTTCTTTTCGCTGATGAAGTTGATCAATCAGCATCGCGTTGGAAAAAGTGCGCTGATCCAGAAGGTGCTTACTTCTGCTGAATCCGCTGAGTATGAAGAAAGTTATGATCGTTAGCAGAGGACCTGTCAAAATCGCCAGAAGGTCACCTTGTATTGAATGCATATCGGTCTTGGTAAGAAAGCACATGAATGTCTAATAACATCAGATGAGGCCCAGCCGTATTCACCGCAGGGGTAGACATATACACACATACAAGAGCTGCACTAAACATTTTAATTTCGCGCGACACAAAACACTGTATAGGGCTGTCAAACATAGTACAGGGTGCGTAAAAAGTATTGACGCACCTACATTTTGTTTCAGCTCCAGCTTTCTCTTTCTACCTCTCTAGGCTTTTGTGTGTTATTTTTGTTTCCTGTATTGTGCTCAAAAAACACTCACGAAAAAAACTGATGAAACATGACCATCGTCGCTACGGTGGCCCTTTTTTGTCTGTTACCCAAAGAGCCGAATACTTCCTTAACAAGAGAATTAGGCGCTGTTCGAAACGGTTGGTGAGGAAGGAGGTCAGCAACCTAAACGTCAGCCACGGCTCTGTTATAACAGATAATGATTACAATATGATCAAGCACGATAACGTTCAAATCCAAAATTATCAATCTCTGTCCGATAACGGCAAACAGATAACGCGCGCGGTGTGGACAGCTTCTCAGACGAGCACAGCTTAAACATGAATCCGCTGGATTGCTCTTTTTAGGCGATTTTGGAGAATGAGGTCTGGGCTACTTTCAACAGAAGTGACCAGTCGCAGAAGGCTACTCTGTTAAAAGCACGGGACGAAATCCGAGCGAGTACTTGCGGCGCGTGCTCATGAATTTTTCCGTCGTTTTCGTTCCTGTATTCACAGTAAAGGAGCCAATGTCAATTACGAGTTACTCTATCGTGTTCGCAAGATCATTTTCCATATATCTCAAGTGAACATTTTAAAACTTACTGCGCAATACTATTTCCACAACCGTCATTTACTGCGTCAATACTTTGTACGCACCCTGTAAACACCTTGAGCCATTATCGCCAATTTTTTCGTTGAGGCAGATATTCCTACCCCTATGAAAGTACGTTTCAAATCAAGCACATAAAGAGTTTATGCACACATAGTGATGTCAGAGCAGGTGTCTCTCGAAACCTGCGAAGGAAAAGAATCAAAGGAACATAAAAATTTCACGGTAAACGGGATGCTTTTCAAATCAAATTCGAAGCAAGGGCCAACAACCTAATATTTTCCTGATGTTATCTCCTATAACAACAAGTTTGTAAAAACTTGTTGTTACAGGAGATAACATCAGGAAAAAGTTGTGACTTTGACTCTAAAAATTGCTGACAAGCTCTTAAAAATGGTCGAAATGTCATGTACAGTTCTGCGTGAATTGAGAGTATAGAGGTCAAGGAACTTGTTTCGAATTTTAGGGATAGGAAAGCGTGAATGAAAAAAACCTTTGGACTGAATAATAACCTTTTATTTCGCACCTTTTCAAACAGTTCTATGCCCTTTTTCTGTGGCGAAAAAACAGTGGCATATTATCACCCTAAGGCCCCGTTTGGGCGCGTGTAGCGCAGTCGGAGGAGGCGCCGACGTTCGCGTGCACCCGATACTAGGTTTCTGGTTCGGATTTCCCGCCCAGGCCAATCAAGCCTTCCATCCCTCCGGGGTCGGTGAATTGGTACCAGACGTGTCTGGGAAGAATAAAGCGCTGACTTGTTCATCGGCTGGCCATCGCAAGTCATTGAATGGCCAAATACGCATTCAAATCGCCTCCACGACATCTCGTAGAAGTAGAATGCGTGGCGCATCAAATAGAATTAAGTAACGTCGTCCTTTATCCTTTTATCCCTTATCGCAAGGTCCATTTAACTGAAGGTTTTAATGTCATTCACACTGTGTCTTCTATTCGTAGAGGGTATAGTTTTTGGCGCAATACGGGTCGGGGGGGGGGGGGGGGTGCATTCCTACTTGGGCTTGCATATTCCCAAAAAACCCCACGGTAGGGTAGAATTTCTCGCCTTCTTATGCTTTCCTTCTTGTGGCCCATCCTCTCAAACAGTCGCGTTGCGTTAGCACACTGAACTATGGTGGGAAGAACGGCAAAATATAGAAATAGTGTGTGATGATCGTATGACCACTAAGCGCTGTAGGAGAAGATATTGAATCAAGATTCGGGCCTTCACCAAGCCAATCAAGCCTTGGATACCTTTTGGATCAGCATGTTGATGCAAGGCGCAGTCGGAGGAGGCGCCAGTTGTTGCGCGCAGCCGATACTAGGTTCATGGTTCGGATTTCCTGCTTGGGCCAACCAAGCCTTCCATCGCTCTGGTGTCGGTGAATTGCTACCAGACTTTTCTGGGAAATTGTATGGGCTATAAACGCCTTCAACTTGACTCCACGACATCCTGATGAAGTAGAATGCGTGGCGCATTCCAAAAGGGATTGAGTAACGCCGTCCTTTATCCTTTATCCTTCAAGGTTTTCCTTTCTTTGACATAGTAGTCCTATGTTGATGAGATCATGGAAGCAGAAAAGTTTGGGTAGATTAATTCTGGCTCATTTTTGTCAAGGACATCTCTCCTTACAGAGTTCCGGGAAGGTCTTTATCCTTCTATATTGTGATTCTTTCAAACTTGCAATAGTCTACGGGCATAAACGAAATAGCTACAAGCCCTTTCTTCTCTTTTCATTCCTTTGTCATATTTTCTTTGATTCCCTCTCAATAGGGAGCTTGTGGTGCAGTCGGAGGAGATGTCGGCTGTCGCGTGCACCTGACACCAGGTTCTTGGTTCAAATCTCCCGCCCAGGCCAACAATTTCCTCCGGGGTAGGTGAACTGGTACCTGACTTGTCTGGTAAGGATAACGCGCAGAAGTGTTCATCTGCTTGCCATCGCAAATCACTGTATAGCCAAATACGCATTCAAATCACCTCTATGACATCCCGTAGAGGTAGAATGCGTGGCGCATCCCGAAAGGGATACAGTAACGCCGTCCTTTATCCTACTTCTTCATTGAGTTTGAGGTTTCTTAACAGAGATAAAAGTTGACGTCAGCTAGTCCCTTATTGGATACGCCACGCATTCTACCTCTGTTGGACATCGTTGAGGCATTATTAATGCGCATTTGGCCTGTACAATGATCCGCGATATTTAGCCGATGGATAGTTCATTGTTTCGCTCTTCCTGGAGAAGGATGGTGCAACTAAACCATGCTCAAATGGATGCAAGGCTGGTTGACCTAGCTGGGACTCAAACAAAAAATAACTATTTGGCCTGCCACCTGCCTTATGGCTCTCCAGTTCCTCCTAACCTTTCTTAGCCTAAGCAGTCACAGTTTAGGCGAAGAGGTGGATTCATTTTGCTTCAATGGACTGCTAATAAAAGTATGAACTAACTATGTAGTTGATGCAGGAGAATTTGCTTTGAGCAGAACGAAATATGATACGCACATAGGGAGATAGTGCAAGGAGCTCAAATTGAGTCCACGTATACGGGCTTGATATTGAACGCCGAAAATAATCCGTTCGTCGTTAGAGACGCTGTTTGCCAAGGAACTTTCCGGGCGAAGAAAAGAAAGGATAATGAGCCACTACTGCACTGAAAATGCTATCGAACATGACGCAAAGAATTCGACAAGCTCGCTCTTTTTTGTAGAAATCTTATCTCAAATGAAGCTCGTTAGGCTCTGATATTGTATATCTAGAAAGAAACGCTAAAATGGTTTCAGCAGGAAGGCAGAGAAGATGTATAGAATATTTATGAGAGACGCTTTCTGGATACCGATCAGAAATCTCCGTGGTTTTAAATGCATTCAATACATGAAAAAAGCAGTTCTTATACGCTTCTTGACAGGCTTTCAATCAAATTCGATAACAATGGTAAAAACGATCCGCTTAACTGTATAATTTTGAAAAGAAAAGTAGTTCCTGAAGGAAAAGTGCAGAAAAGTGTTGCGCTAAGAACAAGCGCGGATTACCCTCCTTAGAGTCTCTTCGGGCTCTCTTGTTAAGAGGGACCTCAGGCCGTTTGTCGTAGGACAACGTGGCGCGTCCCCGAATGGTGGATATAGGAACGAAACGCGAACCAAATGCTACCATGTACTGCCCAGAGACGCAGGTGGGATGCAGGCGATGGACTCCTTGCTCCTGTTGTGTCGGGTCGACGCATTCCTTGTGTGTGGGCGTGGCGTGTTCATGCACAGTGTGCGTGGATGCTTTCGCGTCTGCGCGGATTGTAACTGGGTCGGCCCGGCTAAAAGCTTACACCTGGTAGGCTGGAAGTACATGTAAGGCGATTCGAGGCCGCCATAAGTCTCGCCCTGTCCCTTCGGACAGTCTGGCTGGCTGCCCGGAGTTCTTCGCCCGCACGGCAGAGCCCGACAAGATACCAGTGTGTATTCCAGTCAAACATAGCAGCACTGAAGGGCCTCGCTCCCCTGACCCCGAAAGAGCCCCCATTTCTGCAGCGATGGGAAGGACGAGTACGGAAAGGCTGCTAAAACCTCAAGGCTTAACCAGGCTGCTCAAATTGAGAAGGACTAGGATGACGATCTGTACTTACAACGCCCGCACGCTCGCATCGGAAGCATTCGTCGAGGACCTGATGATGCAAGCCTGTAGGATCAAGTACGACGTCATCGGACTGACCGAGACGAGAAGACACCACCCCCTACACGCCGCCTACGACTCCGGACAAGAACTGTTCTTCGGAACATGCGACAGCAGGGGAGTAGGCGGCATTGGTGTCCTCGTCAACACGCACTTGGCCGTGAACATCGAATCGTGCGAGTCTCTGACAAGCCGAATCGGACGTCTGCGACTGAAGCGATGTGGCACCGTGTCAACTTTGACTGTATTCGTCGCGTATTCCGACTACGACGACGAAGAGGTCGAAGCCTTCTACGTGGAGCTAGAGAAGTTCTATAAGGAAGATCACACCTTCTACAAGGTGATAGTCGGCGACTTCAACGCAAAGATGGGGTCACGAAGGTCGCCGGAAGAAGCTCACATCGGAATCCACGGTTTGGAGTGGAACGAGCAAGATGAAAGGCTGTCTGAGTTTATCATGGCGACCAAGACCATCCATGGAAACTCACAGTTCCAGAAGCCTCCCTCCCTTCGATGGACCTGGGAATCCCCGGTGGCCAGTTCCACAACGAGATCGACCACATCATCTTGAACCGCAAGTATTGCCTGACCAACAGCTCCGTTGTCCCCAAGTTCTACACGGGATCGGACCACCGCCTCCTTCGCGCGAGGTTCCGCTTTTCGCGTCAAGTAGAGAAGGTCGCGAAGTTCAAAATAAGAGTCCTAGAACAACCATCAACTGAGACATGTTCCTCTCTTGCCTGCCTTTGGGAAGATACCGTCACGAACAACAGTGACAACGAGTACGACCAGCTCGTACGCCATGCGCACAAGTGCGCTGAGGGAGCCGAGACCAAAAGGCGTCTTCTGCCCCTTGAAACTCTCGGGCTGATCGACGCCAGCGTGGAGCAGAACAGCCTTAAGGCAACTATCAACTCACGTCTGAGCTTGTGAAGCACATATGCCGACAGGTGGTAATGTAGGGAGAGACGACCAGCTAATGCAGCTAACATAATTCGTAACAATGTGAGCAGGTAGGTTGCTAAGAAGGTAATAAAAAGGTTTCTGAGAGTTCGCGTTGCGTCTAGTGCAAAGATTATGCTTCTAAAACCCATATCTCTGCGAAAATCAGTATCAGGAATACTAAGTTTTGTCATTGTATGTCATTGCCACTAACCACGATAACAACCTATTTCTTCCGATTTTCCATTAATGTCATGTATTCTTTAAAAATTTCGTTTCGGTGTTTGCATATAACTGGAGCGGGCGTACGCCGTATGTTCGGTTGGTATGACGTCCGAACTACAGTGAGGGGCAGCAGATGCGAGAAAAAAACAGGTCTTGCCGACCTTTCTTTGACTTTCCACTTTGGATTAGAGCAGAGGGTACGGGTTCGAGTCCCGCCTGGCGGACGTCTTTTGTTCGCATCTAAACGTCCACCTAACAACTACATTTTGCATGCCATTACCATTACCCATCATAACAACCTATTTCTTCCGATTTTTCACTAATCTCGCGTATCCAGAAAATTCCCGTTTCGCGGGTAGCATATAACTAGAGCAGGCACTCGGCATCCGTTCCGTTGCTGCGAAGTACGTGCTTTACACCTGTTTGAGGCCAGCAAGAGCGAGAGACATCGAGACAAACTCCTTCCGACCTTTATTTGACTTCTGGCTTTGGATTAGCGTGCCGCTGATGAAATAATGGATGCCCTAACCGTGAGCCAAGTTCATGCGAGTTCGATTCCCGCCTCATACAACAATTAGTGTGCTAAAACCCACATTTCTGTGATTACTGGGAACAGGAATGCTATATTTTGTTGTTTGTTTGGATGTAGCATGCGATCAATCAGCCGCGATGGAGTAAGCCGTAGCATCTTGCCCCGGAAGAAGAGGGTACGGGTTCGAGTCCCACCTGGCGGACATCTTTTGTTCGCATCTAAACGTCCACCTAACAACTACATTTTGCATGCCATTACCATTACCCATCATAACAACCTATTTCTTCCGATTTTTCACTAATCTCGCGTATCCAGAAAATTCCCGTTTCGCGGGTAGCATATAACTAGAGCAGGCACTCGGCATCCGTTCCGTTGCTGCGAAGTACGTGCTTTACACCTGTTTGAGGCCATCAAGAGCGAGAGACATCGAGACAAACTCCTCCCGACCTTTATTTGACTTCTGGCTTTGGATTAGAGTGCCGCTGATGAAATAATGGATGCCCTAACCGTGAGCCAAGTTCCTGCGAGTTCGATTCCCGCCTCATACAACAATTATTGTGCTAAAACCCACATTTCTGTGAGTACTGGGAACAGGAATGCTATATTTTGTTGTTTGTTTGGATGTAGCATGCGATCAATCAGCCGCAATGGAGTAAGCCGTAGCATCTTGCCCCCGGAAGAAGAGGGTACGGGTTCGAGTCCAGCGTGGCGGATGTTTTTGTTCGCATCTAAACGTCCACCTAACAACTACATTTTGCATGTCATTACCATTACCCATCATAACAACCTATTTCTTCCGATTTTTCACTAATCTCGCGTATCCAGAAAATTCCCGTTTCGCGGGTAGCATATAACTAGAGCAGGCACTCGGCATCCGTTCCGTTGCTGCGAAGTACGTGCTTTGCACCTGTTTGAGGCCAGCAAGAGCGAGAGACATCGAGACAAACTCCTTCCGACCTTTATTTGACTTCTGGCTTGGACTAGAGTGCCGCTGATGAAATACTGGATGCCCTAACCGTGAGCCAAGTTCCTGCGAGTTCGATTCCCGCCTCATACAACAATTATTGTGCTAAAACCCACATTTCTGTGATTACTGGGATCAGGAATGCTATATTTTGTTGTTTGTTTGGATGTAGCATGCGATCAATCAGCCGCAATGGAGTAAGCCGTAGCATCTTGCCCCCGGAAGAAGAGGGTACGGGTTCGAGCCCAGCGTGGCGGATGTTTTTGTTCGCATCTAAACGTCCACCTAACAACTATATTTTGCATGCCATTACCATTACCCATCATAACAACCTATTTCTTCCGATTTTTCACTAATCTCGCGTATCCAGAAAATTCCCGTTTCGGGGGTAGCATCTAGCTAGAGCGGGCACTCGGCATCCTATTTGTTATTGCTGTCAGGTTCTTGACATCAGTTTGAGGTCAGCAACAGCGAGAAACATTGAGGCAAATTCCTTCCACGTCTCTTTGATATTTGACTTTTGATTAAAGTGCCAGATGTCGGTGGCCTCGTCCACAATTATAACATTGTGCCGGTCCTGAAATTTCTGGAGATGCTCTGCAGTCTGATTATTAAGCCGCGGATGACAACCTAAACTAATTTGAGGGTGGTAGCCGCATCTATTTCGTGGTCCTCCACATGCGGATCTAACGAGTTTCCGTTATGAGATTAGAAACGTGCCAGATGGCGAGCCAGAGAGGTCGAGGCTCCAAAACCTGCAGAAAACCATGTATCGCCTATGTGGCTATAGCCACTGTACAGATTGCTCTCGCACAAACTCGCACAAAAACTCTTCCAAATCTACTTTTACACGCTCACGCTTACTTTTACACGTCTGCACTCCAAAAGGCCACGCTAAGCAAAAAAATTATAGTGACTAAACAAATTAATCAATTAATGAAAAATAATATAAATAGTGAATGAAATGTGCAAAAGTCCGCGTTATTCAGTGACATTATTGGATGCATCGCGCACCCTATTTCTACGAAATAATGTTAAAGCAGCTAACTGCTGTTTGATCTACACAGCAACTTGCGGAGGCGAGCAGCTAGGCAAGTCAGTGCCCGAAGGAGCGGAAGGATCAGTTGTCCAGGGCGGAAATTGAGCCTTGAATCAATACGAGCTGCACGCTACAGTCTCAACGGACGCCTCCTTCCACTGCTACACACTCGTCCAACAAGTGCATTCCAGCAGTGAGCCGACCCAGCAGTAGAGTTGAACACTGAGTCGGGCTTCGTCCCAGGAACCCATAGCAACAGATCGATATGGCTTTTTTGCGGATTGTCTTGTCGATACAACATCTTTGTATTACTCTGATTCGCGCACCCCACTACCGACAGAAATCGATGAAATAAATTAACAATTTCCACCCGGCCGATACTGCTTGCATACTGTGAAGACCGTGAAGGAATCGTCACTTCAAACGGACAACTCTAGCAAAAATCGATAAAATCGGTAGATAGGGTTGGCCAATTTACGAAGTCTGGTAATCATCCAGCATTTTCGTCTGATTTCCACGTTCAGTGGTTGACAATGAGTACGAGTCAAAAATGAGGTCGAGCACGCGGCTGTTAATTGCGCTCGGACGCACGTATGGATGAAAGGACATACAGATTACAAATAGTGGCATTTTTCTGATTACCACACAAGCCAGATCCAGTTTCTTCAAACAAAACATCCACAAGTGGTATTCAAATTAAGGATCACATTCGTGTAGCTTATTAGATGAGCAAAAAGGCCGTACTTGACAGTAAAATGAGCCGTCGAGATGGAGAGCAAATACTCCACTATTTGTAAGTAGATTAAACCGTACTTTTGTCCGTCTATTTTTCCTTCCGACTATTTGTCCCCTAGAATGACTCAGGGGCAGGAGAACCGACTTCAAACTTCGATCGGTAGTATTGATCGCTGCTAAATTTTACCCTTCAAGAATGGAACAGCACGACTATGATAGCCGAAAAACAGGCAGCACAAAAAGTGAACAACATCGACGGGTTGGCCGCTATCGATCGACTCTATCGATTTTTTGGCCGGAGATGACCATTAGAGACGAGAAACTCAGCAACGAGCAAACAATATTAAACAGTTCACCATTATCGATCGGTTTTATCGACATTGGTCAAAATTTCTGTCCTCAACAGAGAAGGCGGATATGTTGGCTGGCACGGAGTTTTTGAAGATCTAAAAAGCACACAATACAAAACTCATTGTATGAGTACAAAAGACTTGTCGACCGGTATTTTCATGGCGTGTTCTCGAAGTTGATCGTTTTCTGTTCTTCATCGTTTCTATTCTTCACCATGTTTTTATTTCATACTTATTACTCCCTTCGCTAGGTGCTCTTATTTGTTGTTGGCCTTGCTGCATGAACTTCCATGTTAGCTGGTAGAAAGACATCATAACGCCTACACAACACATGGAATGGTTAGTGAGACAGTTCGATAGACAGATTCGAACCTAAACAACTAAGACCGTTGGGAAAAGTGTAGGTTCAGCGAACATTCAAAAACAGGGAAGAAGCTGAACCCGCGTTATAGACATACAGTGGTGGAACGTGCTGGTCGTTGAAGTAGGCGCTCGCGTAGTCACCTAATCTCAGAACCGAGCCGAACAACATTCTCTAATGTGATTTCCCTACCTCTCTGCTTAAAGGAGAGCGCTTGAGATGGGAAAAAACGAGAAATAGGAGTAGGAGTAGGAGAGCCTATAGGAAGGGAGGCGGAAGTCGGCCAGCACTTGCTCCGTCTCACTTTGAGCGAGTTTCGAGCGGATTGGACACGTAGGTGTGCTCGAGTACACTCGTTTCACACGTTATGCGATTCGGACTTTTTTCGTCGGAACTCGCACCGAACGGAGCTGCGATTTCACCTCGCCATGATGACCGGCCTCTCCAGATGGCCGCTGAACGAGCGCCGGGTTAAATGGAGCACGAGACGTCGTCACATTTGAGCAGAAGAAACGCTAGACCGCCTTTGATCCTCTGCTGAACTGATGCCTTTCCTTGGGAGATATTACGCATATAAAATTCTCGCATCGCAGAAGCATTCCAATAAAACCACCAAAAAGTAGAGTCACGTGAGATTTGGGAAGTGTTCTGGACAACTCTTTGAAGTAGTTAGGAGAGTTAGGAGATGATCATTAGATAGCTTACGCTTCTATCCACTTCCTTTTCCATTACTGGAAATCGTTTTTGCATATTTATTCCATTCATGGAAGTTCCCTACCAAACTGGACCCTGCCCCAAGCAAGCTTGAAGTTTTTGAAATCAAACTTAACATTTTTCAAATCAAAATGAGCTCTTCCAGATTAAACTAATCACTCTCCCAGAAGGTTAGAATAATTGCTGTTAAAACGATGTCTTGGCGCGATATAAACTCTTTGATCTGATCAAACAGCGGCGGTAGTGTAATGACGTAGAGCATTCCCACCCGTTCAGCAGGATTTCGGGTTCAAGTCCCGCCTGGCGCTATGAGTTTTGATCGCAACAGGACATCGTTTTAACTGCTTACAACCTCGATATCAGTAAGTCAAGGCTTAAAGAGACTGAATTGAATCGGTTAGAATAATTTTTTGTTAAAAAAATTTAGTATGACTTCTTTGGAATATTTTAATTCACCCGCCCCAAGTGAATACACTGACTACAATTTCATATAATTTCTAATTTTTTTTTGAAGAATAATGGCTTACAGTTTGTTCTAAAGTTAACAAAGGCGGCAACTTTTAGTGATAAAAGAGGAGATTGCGCCATGCAATCGTGCAGGATAATCGCGATTTTCATCTGATTGATAGCAAAAACCCTGCTAGCGCGTAATTTTATTTATTTATTTATGTAGTACGTCAATAAAAGGTGCTCAAAATTTGAAAAAAGAAAGGAGAAACCAGACATGAGCAATAAAGGAAAAACGAAGGTTATTAAAAACAACAACAATGAAAATATGGCAGTGACGCCTATTCATTAACCAAAGAAAAATTCGTTAGACCTTATCCATATCTTAATATGGAAAAAATGAGAGGCCGGATGAAAGTAGGATTGGGAATTACACACTTGTCAATGGTTATCAAAAACGATTACAGAAAACACACGTATCTTCACTTTGCTGTTTCAATTAAGCTGCATTTGTACTATCGAACATATTAAAATTGCAAAGAGCCTTGACCAGTGTATGGCACGATCTCTTCCTTTAGAACACTGAACAAATTACTATCTTTCTGTACTCTAGCAGAATTTTTGCCTAACATTTAAATTTTTCCAAAATTTTGAACAGCTTGACCGCAAACTGGGACAGGTAAACTGAAAAATTTCAAGGAAAAACGAGCAAAATTTTCCTTAGACAAAAATTCTTCTCGGAGAGCCTCTAACGTAATGCGGTAGAAAGAAGCTCGTTTTAATTCGGAAGAAGTTCAGTACGATTTCAGAAGCGTCAAGCTTGCCCCTAGAATTTGGCATGAAAATGCTATATATCAAAACTATAAAGAAGGATAGTGTAAACTGACCTAAATGGTAGCAGATCCAAGAGCTTTTAAATGAAGGGGTATTGGAAGGCAAATGTTCACCAAATTCAGCGACCAGCCTTTGAAGGAACCTTTACGAAGGGCTTCATCTTTTTGTTGTTCGGTTACATAAAAAATAGGGCCTTTGTTATATCACCGCTCACCCCGAGCAAGGCCTAATGATAGGCTCCCATATCGATCGGGCGGCTCAATGGGATCGATATGGGAGCATATCATTAGGCGTCGCTCAAGGTGGGTGGTGATATAACAAAGGCCTAAAGGCCTTTATAGGTATGTTAAAGAGCGTGTGAGAAATGCCTACCTATTTAGTGCAAGTGTCATTTTGAAGGGGTTTTGCAGCAGAGAATGTACGATGTTTTGCGCCTGGCTCTTCTAGGCTGAGCAGCAATGATGATGGCCTAAGATTACCGACGAGGCTTAGAGCGAGAACCAGTGGTTCGAGGTGAACCTAAAAATTGGGTAGCCACGTCATTTCCGTCTAAGAATTAGCTTCTCCACTGGAACAGGCTGAAAAATTTCGTAATATGCAGTGACACAATACAGGTTCAAGCACCCAATTCTAGGGTTGACGAAGGAAGGATCCAGCTACGGCAGCAAGCTTCGGGAAAGCTCTTACGTTCTTTGACGTTATTTTCTACGGGCAGTAACGAAACGGATATAGGAATTTATTCTTACGTTTAACTAGTTCTGTTGATAATGGACTGCATAGTTAGCAATTGCCATCCTGGTGCTGAAGTTACGGCTTTGGATTCAAAGGCACGAAGAATGGAACGGCTATCAGATTTTTGCGTAATTCATGGATTCCTGCGCCGACTAAGCTTTAGAAAATGGGTCAGTTAAGACAACCCTTTTTTGATGGGAAGATAAGGTGGCTGCTTATTTTTCATGTCACCTCTAAATAACGGGTTAGGTTCAACATTTCTAAAGTAATCTTATTTATCATATCTGTATCTGACTCTGCTGAAACCTTGGTCGAAAGAAGTCGTATTTACATAAATTTCTTTCTTAAACCAAGGTTTCAGCAGAGTCACACACAAAAAATTGTGTACAATACGGGTGGGAGGGGTGCCCCCATGATGATGAATTTTCTTGCCTTTCTTCTCACTGTGCAGTTAGAAGTACTAACGCAATTCTATTGCGGAGATGGGCCACCGCTAAGAATGCGAGAAATTCAACCCTACTGTAGGCTTTGTGTCGGGTAAACCCAAGTCCAAGTGGGATTAACCCCTAACCATGTAGCGCCAAAAGCTATACTCTTTCCGAGTGGAAAACACAGTGTGAATGACATTAAAACCGTCAGTTAAATGGATACTGCGATAAAGTCCAAATGAATAAGGCACGGCGTCACTCAATCCCTTTTGGGATGCGCCGCGCATTCTACTTTTAGGGGATGTCGTGAAGGCGATTTGAATGCGTACTTGGCCATACAATGGCCAGCCGATGAACAAGTTAGCGCTTTACTCTTCCTAGACAAGTCTGGTACCAATTCACCGACCCCGGAGGGATGGAAGGCTTGGTTGGCCTGGGTGGGAAATCCGAACCAGGAGCCTGATACTGGATGCACGCAACAGACCACACCTCCTTCGACTGCGCTACACGCGTCCGAACATTGCAATAGACTGGGAGATCGCATGGAGAAATTTCAACAACATCATGAGATTTTCGTTATAATGCAATTTTTTCAAAGCGCTTTACTGCTGGGGGCACATTCATCAACTGCTTACCTACCGACCTCTAACGGCGAAAATACGGCCAAGCCCATGATATGACATTCGTTCAGCATCAGGTTTGGCGGCATTTTCATCGCTAAAGGGAGGTAAGCGGTTGACGAATCTGGCCCCTGAACGAAATGAGTTTCATTATCCCTCAACCAGCGATGAAAAATTTTCGTCGAACACCATTTATAAGCAGTCAAATCAACTAGCACTCTCTGAAAGGGCTACAAACACAGTGCAAGGCAGCGATTCATAGAGACCGGAATGGGGGATATAGTTCGCGTGAAGAAGCTGAAGCACGGTGTTTTCGATCTGGCACGAATTTGCGCAGTTTGCGCTGAGTGGCGCTGAAAAAGTGATTACCGCGGGAGGCTAGAAGGCCGAGGAGGACGGAAAGTGGGAGAGACGCGATAGCTGTCGCAAACCTGCACACGGATTCGAGGGTCGAAACTCTTTGGGGTGAAGAATCCTACTGTATATACCATTCTCACGCCAAATAAACACTCTTTAGGTCAAATTCGACACATTCTTCTAGGCAAGCTTGACGCCTTCATTTATTTATTATATATGTGGATATCCGCGCCATGAAATATAACATCACTTAGCACAACTGCAGTCCAGTGTAAAAGAAAATGGAATTAGGAAAAAATAAAAGAGTCGGCACACTAGGATTAATCATAACACGAAGCTTGAGGCTTTAAAAGTCAAACAGAACATCTTTCACACCGGAACGGACGTCCTACTGATTAAACTGGCGCTCCGAAAAGGTAGAATAAGCATGTTCTATCGCACTCAAAGAAGAGATCGCGCCATGTACTCGTCTAGTTCGTTGAGATCTTCGTTTCATTGATAGTGTAAACACTGCTTACTTGAAACAGCGAAGTGAATATATGTACGTTCGTTTTCTATAAGTACTTTGGTTGCACCGCAAACAAGTGCGTAAAATTCAAAATGAATTTTTGCTATCAATTAAATAAAAATTGTAGTGCAAAACTCTGAACGACTGTATAGAGCTTTCTGAACTACTGTATGGCGCCATCTCTTCTTCTAGCACACTAAATGGTGGCTGTCCTTCTGCACATTAAAACACATTTTTTCATTACTCTTCTTTGAGAAATAAATAAAAATTTCACACAGTGTGTGCGCTTATTGGGGCAGGTGAATTTAAAAATTCTAGGAAAGTCGTACTAAATCTTCCATGGGCAAAAAATACTATAGTCTTCTCGAATAGTCTCCAAATCAATCCAGAAGTCTGGTTTTCATGTAGAAGACGTTTAACTTCAGAAGCGTTAAGTCTACTTATAAGAGCGTCCAATTTGACCAGAAATGTGTCTGATCTGGTCAAAATGACATGTATCCAGGCCTTATGACAGTCGGACATGGAAAAGCCGGGAACGTTCTTTACTACAGGAATCACGGAGCATCATTCTGAAACCACACCGAATCTGTTCCGACGAGGCATCTAAGAAGGTGTAATCCGTGTTTGGGAGTAGCCCGGCTTAAATGCGTTGTTATGTGAGCACAATGTCAGCATATGTCGGTGTGGGCGGGTACTTGAGCCGAGTCGAGAAGTTCTAAGATCCATGACAGGCGATCAAGAGGCCTCAAAGTCTCCATGAATGCAAAGCTCGACATTTGTAGGAGAAGCGCTTCTTTTTCTACCCAGAACAAGCGGAGAAACGAGAGACACCCACTTGTCAACACGTAAGACGCCGCCCTCGCTGTACAGCGACGAAGAGAACGAACATCTGGAGGCCTTATGTATCAAAGCCGTCTTATTTTTATCCGTTTAAACCCATAGAACAGATGATGATTTGACGGTGGGAAGCTATTGTAAGGATTCTTTCTTGTTATTAAAACTTGTACACCAGGCGAGAGTCGAATCCACATCGTTTGCCTTTCCGGACAAAGATATCTACTATCCACAAGGTCGATTTTGCATTGCGCCTTTAGGTGTATTTGACGTTATTGTTTTTGCCCCGTTTATACTAAAACTGCCGCGCGGCGCATTCTAACGAGAAACCAATCAATGTTGATGAGGCTGCGCGGACTAATCGATATTAGTAATTTTCATTATGAAGCGAATAGAGTAAACAAGGGACATTATAGAACGGTCAGATTCTACACAGAGTGCAATTCAATTTAGCAGTGAAGCAAAAGTAGTGCTCGGTTCTACAGCATGTGAGGCAATTTTGAATATACAATAACCTTGCTTTGACTAACGGTGACCAGCCGATGGAGGGTCAGTGTTTTATCCTTTGAAGACAACTCTAGCATGTACCAATTCAACGACGCGAGAGAGACGGAAGGCTTGGTTTGCCATGGTGGGAAAATCGAACCAAGATCACGGAGGCGGATGCACACGACAGCCGACGTCTCTGTCGACTGCACTACCACGCGCCTTGAAACACATAAATTACCGTATTCTGAGATGGGACCTTTAAAAGACACGATTGACCAGATAGCTTGCTATCTATCCAAGGAACGAGCTATCTGAGGTAATTACGGCGTAATTTACTAAGCAGCCTTCGAAAGTATTCTTACACATAGGACTTTTTTTAAAACAGATGCTCAGGATCGAGAAAAGAGCATGCGTCAGGATGTCTATGTGCAGTTCATTCAGAGACAAAACTGCTCATGAATCGGACTTAAATCGAGTATGAAGTTTTTTATTTTTTTTACAGATTTTTAAATATTTCCGTATCAACGAACAAGAAGCCGAATTCGCTCAAGAATTTAGGCAGTAGGAAAAGAAATGCTTAATTGCTAGAGAATAGCTTCCATCTCAAAGGCGAGAACCTTAAATTGGATCAATTCAGAAAACCTCCCACAGCAGCGATTTGAAGAATCCGAAAGAAGCGTTCGATCTGAGTGAGAAATCTAACTCACAAAGCGAACAGAAAACATCCGAAGCTGTACATGGGTCTACATCGACGTCAAAACAAAGCGCTTTTTCAGGTACTCTCCGTAAAGCTTCCGTTGTATTCCTATCGATTCTTAAGTAATACCCAAAAAGACGACTGATTCATAAGTCAGTGTGAACATATAGGAAAATACCACTCATGTTCTATAGAGAACTGACTGTCTCCACTTTACTTGTATATTAACACCAGTAGTCGTTCCTAGTCGGTGGGTGAAAGGGGAGAGAGAGGTAATGTGATCACACTGTTTTCATGGGCGCAGCTGGTGGAGATGTCTCGATACGAGGAGATTCTTAGTTCGGATTTCCCGCCCAGGCCCGCCAATCCTTCCATCCCTACGGAGTCGCTAATTTGGCACCGGAATTGTCTGGGAAGGTTAAAGCGCTAAATTGTTCATCGACTGGCCACCGCAAGTCATTGCATGACCAAATGCGCATTCAAATCCCCTCCACGGCATCCCGTAGAAGTAGAATGCGTGGCGGATCCCAGCTGGGCTAAGAAATTTGAATACGATTTAGAGTCACTCAGATTTGACCTACTTACGATGGTATTGTTGTCTGCAGTTGAGGTTAAATACTAACCCTCAAAATAAGCTATTTTAAAAGTAAACAAAACCATTGGTAATACCGCTTGTTGATCTTTTCGGCAAAAAATATTTTCCATGAAAAATTCGCAGAAAATTATAGAAAGTACTCCTGTGCCCCATACACATTATGCAGTCGCCACTGTCTCAAATATTCGCTTGAGATATACCCCAAGGATATGTCCCAGTAACTGCCCGAATGCTCCAACCACAAATTCCAAGACAGTTCGCATTTTTTGTTACTTTTCTCAAAGGATTCAAGTTCGGTACGTCACTGGGACCATTTCGATTACAAGCGCTGTCTAATCTGGAAGACTTGAACAGATTCTCGTGTTGAGATTTCTTCGACTTTGGCTCTATATTTCCCAAAGAAGGAAAAGCCACACTAGAATTCTTTCCACATTGTATGATGCAGTATTTCCCTTATCTATGGTAGCAAAAACGATCCTACAGCCTCAAATACCCACCAAACTCCTTTCCTGACTATGAATCCACCTCTTTCAGCTGGAGCAACGAATTTTCCGAACTTTGTGGAACCTAGTCAGTTTGTGAGACAAGCTTAAAAGCTGGGTTTTAAAAAATATATAGCAGTTTTAGGTGCTCCCAATGTATTATTGTTAGAAACTAATTGTTTTGTGTGAAAAATCAATGATCAAGATCTGCTTTAAAAAAAAAAAGTAAAAGCTCAGGATATTCCAAGCACGCGATACATGTCGCGAAGATGGGCAGCAGTGAAAGTTGGGAGCACGCCTACCGACCATAATCAATCAGAGCCCAATTCAAACGCATTCCAGAAAATCAGGATACCGACCGTAGACACCCACTCTCAATCGCACGACCATTCGATGTGATCTGATTGGCTAGCGCAATTCCCAATTCCTAAAGCTGTCCACATTCGCGACATTTGCCAAAAACTCTAGATATATGCAACAGATAGACGCTCTCCTTTGAAGTTACAGAGGAATGTTGCTTGGTTGTCACTTCACCCCATTCCCTAGAAGGCTTTCATAAACAATAAACAAGGATGGGCGGAGCTAATCAATGCTTGTTTGGAATGTGTCCACGTATTGTACCGCCACGTGATACGTTAGAAGTAATCTTAATGCGTATTTGGCCTAAGCATCCTTCCAAATTGCAGAAAAATGGCGTTATTGGAGTAGACTAAAAGGAATGACAAAGAAAATGGAAATAATATTGCTGCGGCACCACAAGACCCTGAAATCACGGACAATCTGAGCTTCTAGACAGGTGCAGACGTATTTGGGCCCTTCCTTTTCTGATCATTTCCGATGACGTGTCAGAAAGATGCAACAGTGCGGCTTCAGGGCTCAAGACACTTTTAAAGTGGAGCAGAGTAGCCAGTGCTGAAGGTCGATTAGCTTGACGACAGAGCGCAGGCTAAACGCACAGCGGAACAGTTTCCTTTCGTCCCGAACGATAGACGAGAATTTGCACATTGAGGTAATTGCTTGCTATAAAAACCAAGCGGCGGGCCGACCTTAAAAACAAGGAATGCATTTAATAGAAAAACGCAGTTCTAGCAATTTCAACTAATGGGTCAGATCAGAAGCGAACGAATCCCATATATATATTGTTGATAATTTTTTAGTCTGACCACACTCCTTGTAACTTTAGGTACTTTCAGAAGACGTTAAATTCCAAGCGATTGTGAAATAATGACTCCGATCCAATCTCTTCGCTCTAGGGCGCGTGAAGCACAATTGGAGCAGGTGCCGACTGTCGCGTGCGCCCTATACCAGGTTCATGGTTCGGTTTTTCCGCCCAGGCAAATTAACGTTCCATCACTCCGGGGTGGACGATTTCGTATAAAATTAATGTCGGAAGGTAAATCACTGACTTGCTCATTGGCTGGCCCGCATGTCATTCAAATCGCCTCCACGACATCCCGTGAAAGTGGAATGCGTGGCGCATCCCAAAAGGAATTGAGTAACGCCATCCTTCATCCTTTGCACAAGCTCTTGAATCACCAGGAGCTGCTTCACGTCGATGACAGTCTACAGGAGTCCGAGAATTTCCCAATCCTCCCAATGCTCCATTTCTTCGACCAGACCTATTGACTCTAAAGCATCTCACATAGCATTCTAAACCCTGGCAAAGAAAGACGTCGTCGTGGAAAAAATCCTGGCAAAGAAAGACGTCGTCGTGGAATGTGCTGAAGAAAAGCAGAGACAGATGGATAAAAGACAAGGCACAACAGGGCTCTCCTATGTACTTCAGTGGCTCGCAAGATAACAGGTGTCGCAGACGGGTAGGGTGTCATCGGAAGAGGAGCGCTAGTGCCACACGTGCCTTCCAACTGGTGAAAATCAAAGAGAGAATCTATGTAAAATACCGACTCGATCTCCAAAAAGCGTTTTAAAGTAGTAACATTTGCAGAAGTTTGTTGACAGTTTTGTTCGTTAGGACTCAGAAATTTGCCACTCACGGAGATCTCCGAGAATTTCTGCTTCTTGTTTTCCCTTTAACATGCAAAGGTTTCGCGCTAGAGCGTACAAGGTTCACGATAGCATGTCTGTTGTACGCGCGGATGCTTTTATTGATTTTATTATTTTTTGGCGGGAAACGGGGAATATACAAAACCGGTGGGTGCACACGAATGCTTACGATAACGAGGGTGGGGTCGTCAGTAGCCATATTTGGTAACTCTGTTGTTTCTCTGATATTTCTAATTTCTCTAAATTCCGCATTTTCCCTAATATTACGCGAATATTCAATTTTTTTATTTTTTTAATATTTCTCTAAAATTCCTCATTTTCTCAAGCCTCCCCTCTATTTTCCTTTACATCTCTTTAATTTCCATGATATTACTCTAGTTTCTTCAATACCTCAAACTTCTCTCATTTCTTTGATGTACCTGATAAGTTTCTAACCTCTAATTCTCCACTATTCAGTCATTCAATAATGGCTTTCCTAGTTTCGTTAATGTCTAACTCAGCTATAATCTCTTTTTAACGCTTATACTACCCTTCTAACTTCGAATTATTTTGACTGCCACTAAAACACGGGTAGTATGGTTCCTGCACAATTTCTGCTGCACTATTTTTGCAGACCAAAAAAGGAGCGAAACTCTACATACTGATAGAAGTTCTTAGATAGATGTTTTGTTGCGATCAAAACTCCTTCGCCAGGCGGGACTCGAATCCTGCACCTTCTGCTTTCCGGGCAGCGACGCTACGCATTACATCACCGGTGCTGTTCGACCGAACAGAACGTCCACGATATCTTCCCAGTAGCAATCACTCATCAGCACTCACCCATGATATCGGAATGAGCTGGCCGCTGATATCAGCAACCGGATAAGTGAAGGCGTTCGTAGACAGCGATGGTGGTGTAGGGTGTAGCATCGCTACCCGGAAAGAAGAAGGTGCGGGTTCGAGTCCCGCCTGGCGCAAGTATTCTGATCGCAACAAAATATCCTTCTAAGAAATTCTATGTTCTCTAAAAGCCGCTCCAGAATTAAGAAAAAATGTAAAAATTATACATGCTGATTTTTTTAAGCTCACCTTCATTTCTTTATCATCCCCGCTCCTGTGACCCATGGGATTCCATCTCGGTCCAAATGTAACGGTGCGCGTCCTGAAACGATAGGTCAATCATGGCTGCAAATTCACGGCAATTGCAGTATTTAATTGATAGTTGCAAAATAGAAGATAACGTGGCATAACGCGAGATATTAGAATTTATGGCAGTTCTTGATTTCAAAAAGCCAGCCTTGAACAAAGCATTAGCAGGCAACAGCTCAGCTTCTGGTTTCGACCTTACGTACCTAGGCGGCGACTCAGCGCTTCTTTCAGTGTCAGCTTCGATGGCTTCTACAGTGGCAGACTGATGGACAGGCCTAAACCGCAAACGATAAGTGAGGAACGTGAGCCGCAAGACAGTCGCAAGCAACGGTCTCAATTCTTTTGCCACTGAACGCAACACTAGAACGAACCACTGAAAACTGTGAATTCTTCACTGCAAACGAAATAAAGAAAGAGATGACTTCACATTTTAGTACTTCGCACAAAGACAAAGCTAAACAACACCTTCAGCGGCCATGACATGCATAAAGGTTAGATTCGATTGATTTGGTTATTTCTGAAGACTTCTCAACTATAGTTGTGCGCTCCCAAAAATCTACCACTATATAATTGAGTTAGCTCCCTGCCCTGTAGATGAAGGGGCGTATCTCACTCAGGTTGGAAACCTGGCTGAGATACGCCTCGTGGAACCACGGCCAATCTCATGGAACCCCTTGCGGCGCCTCCGCGTACCTCGCGCGGGCAACGTCTGCCGTTCAACATGGGATATTGTTGCATCGAGGAAGTGCACCCTCCTCCTGCTTGACACAACGGCGCCTGCGCGCGTTTCTGAGTGCCTGAATCCAGAAGACGGGTTCCCTTCTTCGCACCACAACCTTCTGGAGTCAGAAGAGGAGACACCGTCGTCCTACAACGAGAGATCGCATTCAGAATTGAGCATGAGATGCTGCTGCAGCAGAGGAAGTGCAGCCTCCTTCTGCTTGACACAGCGGCATCTGCGCGCGTTTCTGAGTGCCTGAATCCAGAAGACGGGTTCCCTTCGTCGCACCACAACCTTCTGGAGTCAGAAGAGGAGACACCGTCGTCCTACGACGAGGGATCGCATTCAGAATTGAGCATGAGATGCTGCTGCAGCAGAGGAAGTGCAGCCTCCTTCTGCTTGACACAGCGGCGCCTGCGCGCGTTTCTGAGTGCCTGAATCCAGAAGACGGGTTCCCTTCGTCGCACCACAACCTTCTGGAGTCAGAAGAGGAGACACCGTCGTCCTACAACGAGAGATCGCAGTCAGAATTGAGCATGAGATGCTGCTGCAGCAGAGGAAGTGCAGCCTCCTCCTGCTTGACACAGCGGCATCTGCGCGCGTTTCTTAGCGCCTGGATCCAGAAAATGGGTTCCCATCGTCGCACCACAACCGTCTGCAGTCAGAAGATCGAAAAGAAAGGAAGCAGAGGTCACATCGTCGTCGTACGACGACCGGCCGCATGCAGCATTATCCCATGTTGAACGGAAAACTTTACCCGCGCCAGGTACGCCTCTGCGTGTATCTCCCCAGTCCAGTATTTTCTCATGGTCAACTGTACGAGGCGTGCTCGCGATTTCGACAGAAGTCCCAGTCCCTCTGTAAATTTGGTTAACACCGGGACTCAAGTCGATATCAAACGTAGTACTCACCGAGATGCTTCAGTAAATGTTGTCTTTTTGTTGTTCTGTTAACAAGATTGTTTTGAAGATCACACGAACTTTTTGTGAGAGTATTTTCTGAGAACAAGGCTTAAACCTTTAACCCCGCGAAGCGGGCAAGTGCGAGACACGCCGTTAGGCGTGTCGTAGCACTTGTATCTAATAACCGAATACATTCGAATAGCGACGATTTTCGAATATTCGAAAACCGAATACATTCGAAAATTGCATTTTTTTCGAATATTCGAAAACCGAATACATTCGAAAACCGCATTTTTTTGAGCACTCGAATTCGAATACATTCGAAAATCGCATTTTTCGAGCATTCGAATTCGAATACGTTCGAAGACCGCATTTTTTTCGAGCACTCGAATTCGAATACGTTCGAATATCGCGTTTTTTCGAGCATTCGAATTCGAATACGTTCGAAAATCGCGTTTTTTCGAAAAAACGAATATTCGAATAAAATCATTCGAATTTAAATGTTCGAATATTCATTCGGGCACAATTGTATCCTTAACTATAAACAGAAATATGTAAGCTGCTTCAGCAACAATAAGTACTACAGGCAGTAATGATGCGCAATGCACTCACTCACTGCCCTATTACATAGATCATTTAAATACTTCTGCTCTAATGACCTATTCGAATAGGTATACGGATCATTTCCATTCGAATTCGAATACTCGAAAAGTGTCACACCATTCGAAACTATTCGAAATTTTTTTCGAGAGCATAAATATGCTGGTGACCCTCTCGGAGTCGCTCCGACTGTATTACGTAATTTGGCCGGAAAGTCTCGAGCCGATTTTGTGAAGGTTCCAGAATTTTCCATACTTGATCGTTAGCCATGATCTACTATGAGGTAAATGTGGGTCATTATCGAAGTTTCTCATCGGTCATTGCGTTTCATTTCATTTTCATTGGTCATTGCGCTTTGAAACAAAATTAAATTTATCTTTTCCTAAAAAAATAAAAATTCTACAAAATTGTTTCCCTCGTTCCAGCAGCTGAACTGAACAATTTCTAAGAAAGTTATAACAAAATTTCCTGGTAGAAAAATTATTTTAACCATCTTCGAGAGTCTGCGGGCTATTCTGTAAGAAGCTCGTTTCCATTTGGATGACTGACGTTCACTTTGACTTCAGAAGCATCAAATTTGTTAAGAAGAGTATCCAATTTGAGATGAAAAGTGTCCAATTTGGCACAAAAATGATATAGAAGAAGAACAGCTTTGGCTGCTGAATATTATAGCCAAATAAAATCTGACAAATAATGTTGCAAAAGAAGAATGGAGGAAGGGTATCAGGAAGAGAAACACCTACCATTTCAGAATCGACTGTCTGCGGGAAATTTTTGGCTTGTCCAACATATTTGGGCTGATGGTGAGGAGTGCCGAACGTGCTTACGTGGATCCTTTGCCTCGTCCCACCTGCTGCTCGCTCTTCCTTTGCATTACCTACAACTACTATAGCACTAGAGCGCCAGTGTTGTGAAAACACACAATCCTTCTGCAACACTGATTCAGCGAATAATGCTGAGAATAGCCGAACGCGAAGCCCAGCGAGGATGTCGGAAAACAAACTTGAAAATCAGAGCCATGTAGTAATGTGGGCAGAACTTCGGAGTCCAGATGCACGATTGGTAAGGTAACGGGTTAATGGTCAATGATAAGTCTACCAACAGAGGATAGTGGACAGAGGGCAAGTAAGGTATTCATATGATATGATTCGGTGAATGGTATAATTCTACCCCACCAAGCACCGACCTCCACGCTCTTGTGAATTCCAGGTAATGCTTCAATCTCTACCCTCTACCCACATAACTCTGGGTAGAGTCATTCAGGAATCCGGCCTCAGATAATGAGCACTTTAAGCGAGTGCTCGATCGTCTGGCCTCCAACGGCATCAGCACCTTGAAAAAATTTCAAAACAGAACGTTTGGTTCTCAAGGAAACGCATCACGACTTCTTCATCTAATGGTAAGATCAGTGAACAGTAGCGGTCACAACTCAGAGAACGTTGGAAATTTAAGTACTATTTTCCCAATGGAGAACAAAATTAGAAACGATTAACGGCTGCTAGATGATCACATTATGCGGTAATTCGAGAGAGTCGGGCTGCGCCACAAATTTTCCAGAGTAGAGCATGTTTTCCTTTTCACCTAACTCTATGCATTGTTATAATGATGTTTTGTTGCGATCCAAACTTTAGCGCCAGGCGGGACTCGAACCCGCACCTCCCGCTGACCGCGCGAAAAGGATCTACGCCATTACACCATCAGCGCTGTTTGATCCAATGCAACATCCACACTTAGAAGGATCCATAAGCACTCACGCGTACATCGGGTGAGTGGCCGCTGATGAACCTCTCTGATTGTGAAATAAAAACAAAAAGGAAATTAATGTGTGTTCAGAGAATGGATAGGAAATCTGGCTTAGGTATCCGGAAAAGGAAGAAAACCAATAGATGCTCTCGCGGGTATTCAATGAAGAAGAGGAGCACATATTACGATATCGCTAAACTGTTAGAAAAAAGAAATTAGGAGCTTAGAAGCAAATATTTAAGTAGTGAAGAACGCTTAAACGAGAAGCGATGGATACAAAAGATAACAATGCAAGAAGTTCGAGTATGAAAGCGTATGTATAGTAGAAAGTAAAGAAAAAAGTAGCAAAAAACAAGAAATTTAAATAAAGTCGTTGAATAAAAATTGTTTAATAAAGTAGAGAGGTAGAGTGGGAGTACATCTTAAGGCGATTCGAGGCCGCCTCAAAAGTCTCGCCCCGTCCCTTCGGGCAGTCTGGCTGGCTGCCCAGAGTTCTTCGTCCGCACGACAGAGCCTGGCTAGCTACCCGTGTTGTATTGCAGTCAAACACAGCAGCACTAAAGGGCCTCATTCTCCTGACCTCGAAAGAGCCCCCATTTCTGCAGCGATGGGAAGGACGAGTACGGAGAGGCTGCTAAAATCTCAGGGCCTAACCAGGCTGTGCAAATTGAGAAGGACTAGGATGACAATCTGTACTTACAACGCCGACACGCTCGCATCGGAAGCATCCGTCGAGGACCTGATGATGCAAGCCAGGAAGATCAAGTACGACGTCATCGGACTGACCGAGACGAGAAGACACCACCCCTACACGCCGCCTAGGACTCCGGAGAAGAACTGTTCCTCGGAACATGCGACAGCAGGGGAGTAGGCGGCGTTGGTGTCCTCGTCAACACGCACTTGGCCATGAACTTCGTACGAGTCTCCGACAAGCCGAATCGGACGTCTGCGACTGAAGCGATGTGGCTCCGTGCCTGCTTTGACTGTGTTCGTCGCGTATGCCCCAACATCCGACTACGACGACGAAGAGGTCGAAGCCTTCCACGTGGAGCTGGAGAAGTTCTATAAGGAAGATCACACCTTCTACAAGATGATCGTCGGCGACTTCAACGCCAAGATCGGGCCACGAAGGTCGCCGGACGAAGTTCACATCGGAACCCACGGTTTGGAGTGGAACGAGCAAGGTGAAAGGCTGTCTGAATTTATCATGTCGACCAAGACCATCCATGGTGGCGATGTCCGTTCCTCCACGTGGTGCCACTGGAAACTGCTCGCTTTGTGAGCTAAGCTAAGCACGGACACTCGAATGCAGGCGACAGGCCCTTGTGACAGGCCGGCCTACGAAGACCCATGTCACATCACATGGTGTATGAATAGTCATGTTTTTCGAGATTGTGCTACGGCGTCCGCGGGAGCCGACGCGCACTCGCAGAGCCCGGCGAGTGTGGAAAGTATGCGAGGGTCCCTGATGCGAGGACGGCATCGGGGGGCAACTGAGCTAGTCCGAAAGTCCCGTAACGTAGGCAGGACCCGCGTAGCAACGCTGAATGTGGGTACGTTAACGGGCCGCTCGTGCGAGTTGGTTGAAGCACTGGAGCGTAGAAGAGTTGATTTCTGTGCGGTGCAGGAGACGAGGTGGTCCTGCAGCAAGTCAAGGGACATAGGACGTGGCTTCAAGGCCGTTCTATGTGGAAGTCCCAGGACCACCAGTGGTGTCGGAATAATCGTCTCCGAACGATTTCGTGACTCGATTGTAAGCGTCGAACGCTATGACGATCGGTTGATGAAGATCGTTGTCGCCGCGAAGGAGCGACTCTATCACTTCTTCTCTGCGTATGCTCCGCAGAGTGGCTGCTCCGATCAAGCCAAGGAAGAGTTTTGGAGCCTGCTTGATGAGAAGACAGCAGAGGTACCGCCGAAAGATGTCATCATAGTCGCTGGTGACCTTAATGGGCACGTAGGTGCTGCGAAGGACGGGTACAGCTGTCATGGTGGTTTCGGATACGGGTCTCGTAACGCCGATGGTGAGCGCATTCTTGAGTATGCGGAATCGCATAATCTCACCATTGTGAACACCGTCTTCCGAAAACGCGACTCCCACCTCATCTCATACTATAGTGGGAGCTCCAAGTCTCAGATAGACTTTGTCCTTGTCAAGGATCGCGACCGAAGCATTGTCACAGACGCGAAGATCGTGCCGTATGAGACGGTCGCCCCACAGCATCGACCGCTTGTCTGCACCTTTAAAATCGCCCCTCCGAGGATGCAGCAAGTTGAGCGATGCGGTGCTGCGAGAATCAAGTGGTGGCGAATGAAAGAGAAGGAAGCAGCTGTGATTTCCCGCGTACGGTTACCGACAGTCACGACTGTCGACGAAACTTGGGAGAGAGCAACCGACGCGATACGCCAAGCTGCAAGGTTGGAACTCGGCATAACGAAGCCTGGGCGACGCAAGGTCGATAAGCAGACATGGCTGTGGACGGACGATGTGAAGGCAAAGGTTAGAGAGAAGAAGTCGCTCTATCACGTGTTTCTCAGCGATAAAACAGCCGACAACTGGCAGAAGTATCAGAAGGCGAAGAAGGCTGCAAAGAAAGCCGTGGCTGTTGCGAAAGCCACTCATTATAGTGATGTCAACGAAAAGCTCGAGTCACGCGATGGTGAGCGGGATTTGTACCGACTTGCTAAGACCCGCCATCGCCAAACCGAGGATATTGAAAAGTTTTTTGGCATCAACGATGAGGGCGGCCATCTTCTGACAGACCGCAAAAAGGCGCTGAAGCGATGGCGTGATTACTTTGAGGAAATCTCCACTATGGAATTTCCTCACCCCGCCATCCCTTCTGTGGGTTCTGTTCACGGTCCCGTTCACAAGATCACCGTGGAGGAAACAGAAACGGCTCTAAAGAAGATGAAGCCATGCAAGGCGACAGGACCGGATGATCTGTCAGCCGATGTTTGGAAGTCGAAGCTCTGGTATCCTGCTGAGTGGTTGGCTGAGTTCTTCAACCAGGTAGTAAAGGAGAAGAAAGTACCGGAGTGTTGGCACAACAGTACGACGATTCCGATTTGGAAGAAGAAGGGCAGTCCTGCAGACTGCTCCAATTACCGTCCGATTCGCTTGCTTTCGCACAGCATGAAGATCTTCGAGCGAATCCTCGACAGACGAATTCGTGAAATCGTCAGGCTCTCCGACAACCAGTGCGGTTTTGTGTCTGGTTGTGGGACCATTGATGCTATACACGCCGCCCGCCTTCTGGTGGAGAAGCATCGTGAGAAACAGAAGCCGGTGCATATAGCCTTTCTCGACTTGGAGAAGGCCTTCGACCGCGTACCGCGTGAGGTTATATGGTACGCCTTGCGACAACACAACGTACCTGAGGAACTCATAGAGTGGGTGCGGATGCTCTACTCTTGTCCAAAGAGTCGAGTTCAAGCTGCAGCTGGAACCTCGATGGAGTTTCCCATCTCTGTCGGGGTGCACCAAGGTTCTGCGCTTTCTCCACTCCTCTTTGTTGTCGTCATGGATGCCATTACGCGAGATCTTCAGCAGCCTGTTCCATGGACGCTGCTCTATGCTGATGACGTAATGCTCGCTTGCGAAGAGAAAGATGATCTCGAGCGGCAGGTGCAAGCTTGGTGCGATCGCCTGGCGATGTTCGGACTCAAATTGAACGTCAAGAAGACCGAGTACCTAACGACTGACGTAAACGAGTCCGGCTCCATTAAGATTAACGGTACTGAGCTTCCACGCACTGCGGTCTTTAAATACCTGGGATCAGCAATAGCGTCTGACGGCGGTCTGATGGTTGAAGTGAACTCACGCGTGAGTGCAGCTTGGTCCAAGTGGCGTTCGCTGACCGGTGTGCTCTGCGATAGGAAGATACCAGAGCACCTGAAGTCGAAGATCTACAGAACAGTCGTGCGGCCGGTAGCAATATACGGCGCTGAGTGTTGGCCTGCGACTAAGGAAGTTGAAACGCGCCTCAGCGTCATGGAGACGAAGATGCTGCGCTGGACGGCTGGAGTCACCCGCATGGACCGCATCAGAAATGATGCTATTCGGCAGAAGTTCGGTGTCGCGCCGATAGCGGACAAGATGCGCGAAGCTCGCTTACGATGGTACGGCCACGTTCTGCGTGGAAAGGAAGACAGCGTCCGCAAGATAGGCCTTGAGTTGGAAGTGTCCGGAAAGCGGCCTAGAGGACGCCCGAAGCAGCGTTGGTCGGATACGTTACACATGGACATGAAAGTAACTGGCGTCCACCCCGATCAAGCGCATGACCGGGAAAGGTGGCGTCATGACACCAGAATAGCGGACCCCGCGACGAAGCGGGACAAACGCTGAAGAAGAAGAAGAAGAAGAAGACCAAGACCATCCATGGAAACTCATAGTTACAGAAGCCTCCCTCCCTACAATGGACCTGGGAATCCCCCAGTGGCCAGTTCCACAACGAGATCGACCACATCATCTTCAATCGCAAGTATTGCCTGATCGATGTTTCCGTTGTCCCCAAGTTCTACACGGGATCGGACCACTGCCTCCTTCGCGCGAGGTTCCGCTTTTCGCGTCAAGGAGAGAAGGCCGTGAAGTTCAAGAAGAGGAGTGCCAGAACGACCATCAACTGCGACCTTTACACCTCTCTTGCCGGCCTTTGGGAAGATACCGTTATGGACAACGTCGATGAGGAATACGACCGCTTCGTGCACCATCTCCGCGATAGTGCTAAGGGAGCCGAGAGCTTTAAGACCACCAAGAGACGCTTGTCTCCGGAAACTCTCGAGTTGATACGCCAGCGCACGAGCGTCAGGCAACTACCAACTGACGTCCGAGCTTGCGAAGCTATGCAGAGCGGCGATAAAGGAGGATCTTAAGGAGAGAAGGGCGGAAGTGTTGGCTGAAGCAGCAGAGGCAGGGTTGAGCATCCGCAATGCCCGCCGGAACCTCGCCAACTTCAAGACCAAGACTACCGCTCTCCGACGTCCTGACGTCCATCACCTCTTCCAGAAGGACCATGGAGAAGGTCATCCACGACTTCTACTCCGATCTCTTCGATAGCCACGTCCACCTGCCCCCACGCCATCTACCGCAGGATGGATACGTCGTCCCCTCTGTTCTCCCTTCCGAGATCCGACACGCCATCTCGTCGGTGAAGAAACGTACAGCACCCGGTCCCGACAGGATCAGACCCGAACACCTGAAGAACCTCCCGCCAGCGCTCATCAACACCCTGGCGCGGCTCTTCACGCGCGACCTGTTGGAGTGCGATCTTCCATCTCAGTGGAAGACCAGCAGAACCGTTTTGCTGTACAAGAAGGGAGACGTGCACGACATTGGCAACTACCGCCCGATCTGCCTGCTGTCCTTAGTCTACAAGCTGTTCATTCGAGTGATCCTGAATAGGATTAGCAGAACGCTGGACGAAGGGCAACCGTGCGAACAAGCAGGATTTCGGAGAGGATTCAGCACGATCGACCACATACACACCATTACGAAGCTCATCGAAGTGTCGCGAGAGTACAAGCTACCGCTGTGTCTTTCGTTCATCGACCTGAAGAAGGCATTCGACTCCATCGAGACTGAAGCGGTCCTCGAAGCCCTGCTCACTCAGGGCATTCCTACTCAGTACATCAGAGTCCTTCGAGATCTGTACAGTGGATTCACGACCAAGATCTCTCCATTCTACAACGACGTCGTCATCGACGTGAAGAGAGGGGTTCGGCAAGGGCTTCGGGGATACCATATCCCCGAAGATCTTCAGCGCCACCCTCGAAAACGTCATGCGCGAACTAGAATGGGAAGACATGGGAGTGAAGGTCGACGGCCGGCAGCTGCACCATCTGCGCTTCGCTGACGACATCGTGCTCATAACACCGAGCATCAGTCAGGCGGAGCGAATGCTGGCCGACTTCGATCGTGTATGTGGGAACGTTGGACTGCAGTTGAATCTTACGAAGACGATGTTCATGAGGAACGGACAAGTTTCTGATGCCCCATTCTCGCTCACTGAGCAGGAGGAAAAGAGCGGCTTGGGAAGCTTTCAAGAGCGTCGAAGAAGTCGCGAAGAAGCCGAAGAACGCCCGACTCCGTGCCCACCTTTTCGACTCCACTGTCCTTCATGCCCTAACTTACGCCTCAGAGACCTTGGCTATACGAAAGCAGGATGAACACGCGATCAGCGTCCCGCAGCGTGGAATCGAGAGGATGATGCTCGGAGTGACACGACTCACGCAAGTGGGAGAAGGCCTCCGGAGTTCCGAGCTTCGCCGACGTTCGAAGATCAGAGACGCTGTCGCATGGGCCAAGTCGTTGAAAATTAGGTGGGCCGGCCACGTAATGCGATTCGAAGACACCCGCTGGACCAGAGCCATCACTGACTGGATTCCGCGGGATGTCAAAAGAACACCGTATTATAGCGTATTATACAAGGACAAAAGGAATAACTTCCTTAATAAAATTTGCACCTATCAACCTATTTGGCACAAAAGTATAATAGATATCACCCTAAACATCGATGCCTAGGTTTCGAGATGAGAGAACACGAAGATTATTTTTAAAAAATTTAAAAATACCACTCCTCTCCACTAAACCTTGAAGCTGTAGAACACCAAGTAAAACAATGTACGTTACTATGCCGTCCCATGATATTATATTAAATATGGTAGTGGCATACCGTTTCATTTGGAATTGTAATTTGTTATTCCAGAAAAGGAATGTGAAGCAAAGTAAGTGCAGTGAAAGTAATAATAACAGAGACAAAAGCCATTACAAGTAAAGCTAGAGAATTTTGAGATTGAAAAAACCTTAACGAACATCCGTTAGCAGCTGCACGAGATAACAAATGTAAGCGTTTAATAAAGGACAAAAATAAATGACGACGTTAGTCAATCATTCTGAAATGAGCAACGCATTCTAGTTCTACGGTATGTTGTGCAGGCGGTTTGAATGCGTATTTGGTCTAAACAACGACTTGTGGGTGGCCGGCCAGTAGACAAGTCGCTTCAGTTGCAAGACTTTTAGAGGCAAAAAAATATAGCTAACTTGTTAACAAATTATCATGCTTAAGTCCACCTTCATACTCCAAATATTTCCGCAAAAATGCCTACTATTTGATACTTACTTACTTTGATACTTTGATGGTCCTTTGTCGGCTGGAGGTCTTCTCAGCGGGGACCACAACTCTTCCAGACCGCTCGATCTCTGGCTGCTTGCATCCAGTGAGGCAGACTCCGCTCTCTGAAAGATCTTGAGAATGAGTCTGCCCATCGCGTTGGCGGTCGTCCCAGTGGTCTCTTATGGTCTCTCGGGAGCCATTCTGTGACACGGAGACTCCATCTATCGTCCTTTCGTCGAAGCAGGTGTCCGGCCCAGCGATATTTGGACTTCTTCATGTACTGCAGCGGGTCTGCTAATTGCGACTTCTCCCGTAGCTCCGAGCTTCGTAGGCCTTCTTGCCATTGCTGACGGAGGCTTATCCTTAGAAGACATCTCTCCAGTGCACGATGCGTAGTTTGCATCGCTCTGGCGATTGTCTTGTTGTCGGGCCAGGTTTCCGTCGCGTAACACATCGCAGGCAGTACAGAGGCGTTGAATATCGAGGCCCTGAGGCCGGCATCCTTGACCTGATCGGTGACTTCGCGAATCGAACTGAAGGCTGCCCATGCTGCGCGTCTCCTGCGGGCGATTTCAGGAGCGAGGTCGTTATCCATGTTCAGCTCTCTTCCCAGATAGACGTAGGAGTCGACCTGTTGCAGAGCGACTCCATTTAACCTTACGAGTCCCGTGTCACACCACTAGTTGACCATAAATTGTGTCTTGGACATATTCATGTCCAATCCAATCTTCATACCTGCCACATTGAGCTCGTTCAGCATTTCCTCGGCTTCTGCCGTGCTAGTAGAGATGAGAACAATATCGTCGGCGAAGCGAAGGTTGCTGATCCGTTTACCGTCGACAAGGTAGCCTTTATCGTCCCAGTTCAAGCCCTTCATGGCATCCTGGAGTGCCGCTGTGAATAGCTTGGGAGAAATCGTGTCTCCCTGCCGTACTCCTTTCCCGATAGGAATTTTAAGCTTTCGATCGAACAGCTGGATGGTAGTCGATGTGTTCGAGAAGCATTCGTCGAGAAGTCGGATGTAGGGCGATGGTATACCAGCGTGCACAAGTGCGTTCAAAACGGCGTTGATTTCCACAGAGTCGAACGCTTTCCGATAATCCACGAAGACAAGGACAAGTGAGAGGTGGTATTCGCGGCTCCTCTCGATGAGCTGTGAGACAGTCTGAATATGGTGGGTGCAGGAGAAATCCTTGCGAAACCCTGCTTGCTCCACTGGCTGATACAAGCAACGCTCCATGCGGTTAAGCAGTATCTTGGTGAAGATCTTGTACACAACCGAGAGAAGACTGATGGGTCGATAGTTGTTGATATCCTCCTGCTGACCTTTTTTGAAGATTAAAACTGTTTTCGACTCCTTCCATGAGTCCGGAATCCTACCAAGTCGAAGGTAGTGGTTGAAGTGCTTGGCAAGAAGTGAGCAAGAGCCTACTATTTATCTATAATAAAATAATCGAGTCTAAATGTGGAATATAAAAATCTATTTTTATATATTATGTAAATATGTGTGATAACACAGACTCTACTTTGTATCCATTATGTCTCAATATTTCCCAATTGAGCGCGCATAGCGCAGTCGGAGGAGGCGCCGCCTCTCGTCTGCACTCGATACCAGGTTCCTGATTCGGATTTCCCGCCCAGGCCAACCATGCCTTCCATCCCTCCGGGGTCGGTAAATTGCTACAAGACTTGTCTGGGAAGGATAAAGCGCTGATTTGCTCATCGGCTGGCCATTGCCAGTGATTGTATGGCCAAATACGCGATTCAAATTGCCTCCACGACATCCCGTTGAAGAAGAATGTGTGGCGCATCCCAAAAGGGATTGAGTAACGGCGTCCTTTATCCTTTATTTTTCAATTCAACGATATTTTTGATTTCCAAAAAATTGAAGCCAGCCAGCCAGTGAGTTCGAGGCTATTCTGGTAAAGATCCGAATGAGATAGGCACTGTAACCAGAAAAGAATCACTAGAGAGTTACATGAACGCCGAAATACTGGAAGTGGTGTCCCCAGCGCCAGTTCGCTTCATAACGCCTTCTTCCGGCGTCCAAAGTAAACAAGAATCCGCTTGTGTGTACGGAAAAGTACATAACGACCGCTTCTCCTGCCTAGCCCTCACTTATCCTACTTGATGAGGTTTCTAGGAGAAGCTGAATGCATTTTCAAGGCGAATCTTGTGACGAAGAAGTTTTGGACATCTGGACTTTTAATACAAAAATTCTAACTGCAAAGAACACTAGCCGTAGTTCAGAATCTGTTCAGAAGCCTTAGAGAACAAGGCTGCCAGAGCGCAGCCAGTAACGATAACCTCAAACACGAAAACAGAAGTATCAGCCAGGCATAGCATTCTCACGTCAAATTGAAAATGGACAGACACGTTTTTAAGCAAGCTCGACTCACTTTGAATGAATTCTATAAATTTCAGAAGTGAAACACCACTAGAAATTTTTACAGATCTTTTGTTTTTCAATTAAAGATAATGATTTCAAACTGTTTTAAAAGCGCAGGAAGGGAACAATTTTTTTGTCCATGAAAAAAACCCACGCACCATGCACTCATCTAGCTAGTCGCAATTATCATTTCGTAAATTTTCGAAAGTGAACACACTATTTGAAATTTTATAGCATTTTTGCTTTTCAAATATGAACAATGATCTAAAACTGTTTTAAAAGCACTGGAAGTCAACATTTTTTGTTCATGAAAAAACCCACGCGCCATGCACTCATCTAGCTCGTCGCAATTACCATTTGATTGACAGCGTAAATACTGCCTTCTTGGCACGGCAAAGTGAAGATATGCGTGTTTTCTACAATTGTTTTTGATGTACCGTTGACAATTATGTAACTCCATGCAATCAATTTTTTTTGTCATCAATCAGAAGAAAGTCGCGACTTCTTAGGTCTGAGTTATACTCCCGCGGGAGCTTCCGCGGATGGGCGGGAATCGCGCCGAAATCCCTCACCTGGCCAATCGCAGCGCCCCGCCACGCCCGCCGTCCGTAGTGCACCCTTGGTCCGCGGACGTTCCGCGGATGCTCTCGCGGGAGTATAACACAGGCCTTAGACGAGTGCACGGTGTAATCTCCTTACCTGTCAACATTTTAACACTGCTGCTTTTTTCACTTTGAGATAAGCTTTAAACCATTGTTTTTTTTTCAAAAATCAAATTTGTATAAAATTTCAGTGTGCTCGCTTTTTTGGGGCAAGTGATTTAAAAATAGTCAAATAGTTTAAAAAAATACTAGCACTAAATTTTCGTTAGCCAAAAAATATTAATCTTCTAAGAAGGCGATTTCGATTTTAGAGATATTCAGATTGATTTCAAAAGCGTCGATTTCACTTTGAAGTGTCTAATTAGCTTGGAAAAGTGTCCGGTGTGACGTGAAGATGGTATGTTAGGGGAAAAGAAACGGAAAAAAGAGAAAAAAAGGAGGGAAAAACTGGAAGTGAAAGGTGAATAGCTGAAATAGAGCGCGAAAGGCGGTTGCTATCGCGAACAGCGAAGAGAATTCCTGAAGCGCTGAACAGAAAACTCACACTGAGTGGTTGGCGTTGTTCATGGTATTGAACAGGGACCGCGAGGGCGCTGCTTTACGAAGTTCCTGAAGAGGCAGCGAGACAGTTGTGGGGAACGTCAATGTCGTCAATCATGTATTGATGAAAAGAACAGAAGTATCGGTTTCAGGGCAAGTGACTCGGAGGCATTCGGTGAACGCCAGGGATGTACGGAAATTTTTTGAAAAAAAAAAACAAATGGCAAAGAGCATTCTGAAATTTTGAGTGCGAAAGAAAATAGCAGAAACTGTGTTCGAAAATCAACCAACGATTCTAAAAAAAATCCGCCTCCTTCCTATTCAACTACATTGTACATCAGGGATGTAAGGAAAATTTTTGAAAAAAATAGCAAAAAGCACTTTCAAATTTTGAGAGCGAAAGAAATCGGCGCAAAATCGATCAAAGATTCAAGAAAAGATCTATCTTCATACTTATCAATGAATACTTTGTACCCCAGGGATGCGCAGAAAATTTTCAAAAAAAAAAAAAGCAACGAGTATTTCGAAATTACGAGAACGAAAGAAATCGGAGGAAAATATGCTCGAAAATCAAACAACAATTCAAGAAAAAAAACCTGCTTCTTAGTAGTCAATGAGTACATTTTACACCAGGGATGTACGAGAAATTTTGGAAAAAAGATAGCAAAAAGGGTTTTCAAATTCTGAGAGCAAAAGGAATCCGCAGAAAAATGTGCTGGAACATCAACTAGTGATTCAAGAAAAAACCCTGTCTTCTTAATAGACAACGAGTACGTTATACACCAGGGATGTGTGAAAACTGAAAAAATACCAAAGAACATTTTGAAATTTTGGAAAGAAAAAAATCAGTACAAAAATGTGCGCAAAAAAATCAGCCAACGATTGAAGAAAAGAATCTGTATCCTTAACAGGCAACGAGTATGTTAGGAGTGTACGAGAAATTTTTGGAAGAAAAATAGCAAAGATTATTTTGAAATTTTGAGTAAATCGGCAAAAAATGCGTGTAAAAATCGATCAAATATTCAAGAAGGCTGATTTTGTCCAAACTTTCCTTTTTTACCGAAAGGACAGAGAATTGGCGAAAACGTGACGCACACTGAAAGGAGCGGTTTTCTGTGTCATAAACCACTCAATGGTCGTGAACGAAAACGGCAGAGATATATCTTCTAGCATCTCATCATTATGAGCCGAAACCGAACGACTTTCAGAGGCAGAGAGTAATGCTAGGAAGCCTCAATAGAGAATCGCTGAACGTCTTCTGAAGCGTTCGAGCATACTCCGAAGAAAAAACTTGGCTTTCTGGCACTTGCGAACTCGCCATATGCGTCTGATCTTTGTTCTCGTCGACGAGAGCTTGTTGCTCGTTAGCTCACTTCCTGGAGACTGCCTAATTCTGGTGGAGAGAGACAGCAGTGCGTCCGGATGGGGTTGTGTGGACACGATGTTCCTTTGTTAGACAGGAAAACAGAATCCCAGAAAAAAAGAAAAACGGAGGAAATTCGAAAAACGAAGGGTAAAAGGTTGGAGAAAAGCTGAATCCTCAAGTAAAGCGCGTTCAGAAGATGAGCACTTGTCTTTCGTGTTTCTGTCTGTCTACACTAACTCCCACTATGGTTTTGAAATTACACTTCTTTCCAAAATTTGAAGAAATGAAAATGAAACGACTTCTATGGAATCAAAATGTTGATGTATTAGGTTGTCCCATAAGTCCCCGTCGTTTTTTTTTTCAACGATTCATTGCAGGTTTCGCCGGCTGTTTCTTGCATAGCGCTATACAGCTTTCGAAAGAGAATTATTTGCTCTATCAGAGCGTGTACCACATTTCTTTTTCATTCTGAATTTTGTCGATTTCTAGGTCGTTAAAGTGAAAAGTGGCCATCGCCGACAGTTGCTTCTCTCCGCTTAGGTTTGGAATTTTTTGCGCAGTTTTTCGTAGCATTTGGAAGACAATGTTCTGTACTACAAGAATACGTGTTGGTCCTATTTGCTTATTTGTCCTTCATTGATTTTTACGTCATCAAATTGAAGCGTTCGAAGGAAAAATCTATTTTTACCGACAGCTCCCGCTCTGTGGTAGGACTTTTTGCTCGGTGTCATATGTCGGTCGAAATAGAATGTCTTGCTCCATAAGAATTTGTTCCGTTTATTGGCTCATGCTGATTTCTGTCGAATATCAACAAAATTCCAAAAAGAGAAAAATCGTCTTCACCAACAACTCCTTCGCTTTGTTCAGTCTGCCTTGCTCAGTTTTATATGATACTCGAAATTGGATGTCTCGTTCTACGAGAATATATGATTTGTTCTTCGGCATTTAAATTTTTGCTAAATTTCAGTTCATCAAAAATGGAGTGCCAGGTCGACAAGGATGAGCACTTCTGGCACCTTCTTCTTTCTTCTCTTTGCTTTCAACCAGGGTTCTAGTGCTGCTAAGGCTGCCAGAGATACGGTACATGTTGACATACAAACACCATTTTTCATCGCCAGTTGCAGTTCTGTGCAAAAATCGTTCAATATGTCCGTGTGATGGATAATGACGGGCAAGCAGGCCGGCAGGGATCATTCATCAGACGGACATATTCAACGATATTTGCACAGAATTGTAACTGGAGATGAAAAATGAGGTTTGTATGCCAACATGAAACACCATATCTCTGGCAGCCTTAGCAGCACTAGAGCCCTGGTTGAAAGCAAAGAGAAGAAGGAAGAAGGTGCCAGAAGTGCTCATCCTTGTCGACCTGATACTCCATTTTTGATAAAATGAAAATTAGCAAAAATTTAATGGCCGAAAAACAAATAATATATTCTGGTAGAACAAGACATGACATCCACTTTCGAGTTTGATATAAAACTGAGCAAAGGCTGAACGAGGAGGAGCTGTTGGTGAAGATGATTTTTCTCCTTTTGGCATTTTGTTGATATTCGACAGAACTCAGCATGAGCCAATAAACGCGATATAAATTCTTATTGAGCAAGACACCCTCTTCCGAACGACATATAACGCCACGCAAAAAAGTCCCACCACAGAGCAGGAGTTTCGGTAAAAATCCGGACGGAAAGGTGGGACGTCCCAATTTGATGACCTAAAAATCAATGAAGGACAAATGAGCAAATAGGACCAACATGTATTCCTGTAGTAGATAACATTGTATTCCAAATGCTATAAAAAAACTGCGCAAAAAATTCAAACCTAAGCGAGAGAAGCGACTGCGCAGATGGCCACTTTTTCACTTTTAACTTTAACGAAAAAAATCTTAAAATTGGAAAAATTCATGATGAAAAAAGCAATACATGGTCTTATAAAGCAAATCATTCTCTTTCGAAAGCTATATAGCGCTATGCAAGAGATCGCCAGCGAAATCCGAAATGAATCGTTGAAAAAAACGGCGGGAACTTATGGGACAACCTAATAGATATCTGCAATGTGCACTAATGTGCAGCGATCGATGAAAAATAAATAAATAACATCCCAAGCTTCTGCAGAGTGGCTTTGATGATCCTTTAGATGACATGAAAACCGTCTCGAGTAGCGAAAAAGATTTTCGATAATGAGAAGTAAGAAGCCATAGGAAATGTGAAGTAACCTACCAATGTCGTCCAGACGGAGAATTGACCGCAATTCCGAGACCTTTTCCTCCAAACCATCCTTATTGTATGAAGAGGTCATGAGTAAGTAGCGTAGAGAAGTGGGCGCGTATGGCACGAGAAAAAAACGCCTGAAACAAAGGGCAGAAATTTGCCGATCGTCACCAGCTGCAATCACACTTACTGAATGAACACATTACAGCGGTGATGACGATGTATGTACAAGCTAAACATTGCCGAATAGAGACTCTATCAAGTATCCACGGTGTTCCAGAATTATGGACTTTATCCGAATAGTACAATATTCGATATTTCTAGATTTTCTAATATTCGTTTGAATTCAAACATAAAAAGGGAGCCATATTCGGATATCCTACTATATATAAAAGAGTAAGCGGTTGTCCGTCCGTCTGTCCGTCCGTCTGCCTATCCGTCTGGCCTTTCCTATCCTATCCTAGACGTCGAGTAACAGGCGTCCGGGTTCAGACCATGTGTCACCCATGTCAGGTCGAGAGGGTCAGAAGGCGTGTCACCGATGTCGCGCAAAGGGCTTTCGTACTCACCATCAGAAGACATGTCACCGACGTCGTTCTACAGGCGTCCGAATTCAGAAAAGGTGTCACCGACGTCGTTCAACAGACGTCCGGGTTCATAAGAGGTGCCACCGACGTCGTGCAACAGATGAACGGGTTCGGAAGAGCTGTCGCCGAAGTCGCGCAAAGGGGGAAGGGGGGGGGGGGGGGGGGCAGGTACAGAAGACATGTCAGCGATGTCCTTCAAAAGACGTCCGGCTTTAGAAGACGAGTCAACGATGTCGATTAAGCGATGTCCGGGTTCAGGCATGTCACCGATGTCACGCCGTGAGCGTGGGAGGACAAGTTGGGGGGGGGGGGAATATCTTGAAAAAGTGAAATTCTTGAAATTCGTGAAAGTGACCTGGAAGAGGGAGGCTGGAGGTGACACGGAGACGGGGAACCAGTAATACGGGATCTCTAAAATGGGGTCAGTAGACGGGACCAAGGGAATGGGGAAACCAATAATGGTGTTCAGTAGGCGGTTACCAATAAGGGAACAAGAAAGGAGGAGTTAATTAAGGATGGTTACCAATAAGGGCAATCAAAAAGAAGGGGTCCAGCAGCTGAAGCGGGTAAGAGGGGACCACTAAAGGATGACCTGTTCGAGAGAACCAGTAAGGTGGGGTGGGGAGGGGGGGGGGGGGGGGGGTGGCGTCCGGATTCAAAAGATGTGTCAGTGTTGTGGGGCAACGGGCTTCCGCGTTCAGAAGACGTGTCTCCGATCTCGGTCAAAGGCCGCTTGGGATTGCAAGACGTGTCACCGACGTACAGAGGCAGGCACGTTCGCTTATCCGTTTAGTATCTCTTATTATTGACAGTTTTGAGGAAAACATTTTTCTAAAACATAGGAGAGAGGTTATCTCCTCAATGGATGATATCTGTGTGATTCTTTCCATCTTCTAACAGTGATGACTTTATTGGGAACTT
Source organism: Heligmosomoides polygyrus bakeri (assembly GCA_947359475.1). Classification (NCBI taxonomy): domain Eukaryota; kingdom Metazoa; phylum Nematoda; class Chromadorea; order Rhabditida; family Heligmosomidae; genus Heligmosomoides; species Heligmosomoides polygyrus. Next base: position 90,628,282 of record OX375870.1, read on the forward strand.
CATTTCAAGAGAGCAGTTATATGAAACAGCTGTATCACAATCGCAGAAGGTTTCGGACATGAGCAAACCGAATCAGCATGGTATGCGTCTGTGTAAAGAAGTTTTTCAGGGTTTCAGGGTTTGGGGGCGAAGCCCCCAACCAGACGTTTGGCGGCCGCTAGGCCGTTGAACGTCTGGTAGTTCTAAAATCGAACAATTTTATTCGAATGTGGAATAATCTTCAGATCTTCAAGTGCAGCATCTGATTGCAATAAATTATTCGGCTATTCGAATAGTCGAATAAACGAACAACGAGGCTTATTCGATCTCTGATCCTTCGAAAAAATTGATAAGCGAATTCGTTCGATCATTCGTTCGAAATCTGTCGACATCGAACAAATTCATTCGTTCGTTGTTTAAAAATTTTCACTTCGAATTTTCATTCATTCGTTCAATGTAATTTCTAAAAAGCACAACAATAGGCCTTTGTCATACCATCGCTCAACCCGAGCGACGCCTAATGATATGCTCCCATATCGATCGGGCGGCGCGATGGGATCGATATGGGTGCATATCATTAGGCGTCGCTCGGGGTGAGCGATGGTATGACAAAGGTCATAGCCTGCACCAATCTGCGAGCTAAACGACCTGGGTTAGATGAAAGTGAAGATATGTCTGGTTTCTAGAATTTTTTCTGTTCTATCGTTCATTGGTGTTTTACGTAAGCAGAACTTTTGCTCTCAATAGCGTGAAAGTTGCACCCTGCCAGACGAGTACATGGCGCGATGTGATGTTAAAGCACGGTTTCTGCATATCAAATCAAAATTAGCTTAAATCCATTTTTATAGCTACGGATAATAAGGATAAAGGACGGCGTCACTCAATCTCTTTTGGGATGCGCCACTCATTCTACTTCTACGGAATATCGTGGAGTCGATTTGAACGAGTTTTGAATGAGTTTGAGAACAATTTTCGTTTGAAAATCGTTTTAAAAATTTAACGTCCGGAGTTAAATGCGCATCTCCTGGTGGACACATCACCCTTTTAGGCCCAAATGCGAGCTGCTAGTTAGACCTAACCGACTGACCTTTCGCTGCAATTTTGTCCTCTTTCTTAGCCACCACGAGTGTGTATAATTAGGAATTTCGGCTCTAGTGAACGACGGTGGAGAAAAGGTGGTCGACCTAATCCTGAGGAAAGCTGTTGAGAGTCGCATAGCTACTGATAACAACTTATAGTTCTCATACTTTTTAAGAATATTTGGATGGTTTCGAATGCTCAGAAACTTCGAACATTCGAATCCGAATATATCCAAACAAATCGGTTTTTTGCAATATTCGAATTCGAATACATTCGAAAAATGTGATTTTTTGAACACCCGAATATGAATATATTCTAGAAATGGTATTTTCTGAATACCCTAGTTCGAATACATTCGAAAAACGCGACTTTTCGAAAATTCAAGTTCGAAAACATTTAAAGCATATAATCTTTTGAGTACTCGAAATCGAATACATCCGAAAACCGCGATTTTTTGAGTATTCGAATTCTAATATTCATAATCGAATGAGAATCATTCGAATGCCTATTCGAGTAGGTCATTCGAGCACAACTATACTACAATTAAACAGTTTTATGGTATTCTGTACGAAAAAACACTACCTTGCACTATATGTATTTCCACTACCCATAGAAATAACGTAGTTCTTCCAGTTTTCTAACCGGTTAGTTAGTTCTAGATCTAGTCACGTATTTGAAAAAAATCCCGTTTCGATGTCCGCATGTAAACAGAGCGGGCAGCTCTCAACTGCCTCAACGGTAGATCTTACTTGGCATCAAGTAAGCTCTACCTTGGGGTGGACCTGAGCGAGAACTGTTGGAACTAAGCATTTCGGAGTTTTCGTTCCTAATTATTTATTTACATGGCATTACAGGACGCGTGGAGCGTAGTCGAGGCGCGTGGAGCGCGGTCGGAGGAGGCGCCGGCAGTCGCCTGCACCCGATTCCAGGTTCCTGGTTCGGATTTCCCGCCCAGGCCAACCAAGCCTTCCATCCCTCCGGGGTCGGTGAATTGGTACCAGACGTGTCTGGGAAGGATAAAGCGCTGACTTGTTCATCGGCTGGCCACCGCAAGTCATTGTATGGCCAAATACGCATTCAACTCGCCTCCACGACATCCCGTAGAAGTGGAATGCGTGGCGCATCCCAATGGGATTGAATAACGTCGTCCTTTATCCTTTTATTACATTGCGCAAATTTATGCGCTACATTATATATATATATATATATATATATTAGGTTGTCCCATAAGTCTTCGCCGTTTTTTTTTTCAACGATTCACTGCAGATTTCTCCGGCGGTCTCCTGCATAGCGCTGCATAGCTTTCGAAAGGGAATGATTTGCTCTATCAAAGCGTGTATTGCATTTCTTTCTTCATCATGAATTTTGTCAATTTTTAGGTCGTTGAAGTGAAAAGTGAAAAAGTGAAAAAGTAGCCATTTGCGCACTTGTTCTCTCCGCTTAGGTTTGTAATTTTTTGCGCAGTTTTTTCGAGCATTTGGGAGACAATGTTCTGTACTACAAGAATATGTGTTAGTGCTATTTGCTCATTTGTCCTTTATGGATTTTTAGGTCATCAAATTGGGACGTCCGAAGGAGGATGGTTATTTTTGCCGACAGCTCCTGCTCTGTGGTTGAACTTTTTGGGTTGGTGTTATATGTCGTTTGAAAGAGAATGTCTTGCTCTATAAGAATCTGTGTCGCGTTTATTGATTTCTTTTGAATATCAACAGAATGCCAAAAAGAGAAAAATCGTCTTCACCAACAACTCCTTCTCCTTCTTCAGTTGTTGATATTCGACAGAAATCAGCGTGAGCCAATAAACGCGACACAAATTCTTACTGAGCAAGACATCCTCTTCCAAACGACATATAACAACAAGCAAAAAAGTCCAACCACAGAACCGGAGTTTTGGTAAAAATTTGGACGGAAAAGTCGGAATTCTCAATTTGATGGACTAAAAATCAATAAAGGGCACGTGAGAAAATAGGACCAACACATATTCTTGTAGTACAGAACATTGTCTCCCAAATGCTCGAAAAAACTGCGCAAAAAATTACAAACCTAAGCGGAGAGAACAAGCGCGGAAATGGCTACTTTTTCACTTTTTCACTTTTCACTTTAACTACCTTAAAATTGACAAAATTCAGGATGAAAAAAGAAATGCAATACATGCTCTGATAGAGCAAATCATTCTCTTTCGAAAGCTATGCAGCGCTATGCAAGAGACCGCCGGCGAAATCTGCAGTGAATCGTTGAAAAAAACGGCGGGGACTTATGGGACAACCTAATATATATCGAGTTAGAATTATTTATTATTATTATTATTATTATTATTATTATTATTATTATTATTATTATTATTATTATTATTATTATTATTATTATTATTAGGAAAAGGACGGCTACGTGCAACATCACATCGACCTACAATTCTATGGGTCGCGTTCCAACAACGTGCGTACAGAACGAGCCAGCGAAAAACTCTTCCTATCTCAGTGTTTTGAGAGTTTGTGGAGTGGAAAAATTCCTGCTTCAGCGCTTGCACAAAGCTACGACAAGCAATGGTCAGCGCTCCAACTGTAGATATTACTTGGTATCAAGTAATATGTACAGCTAGAGCCAGCATGAACTAAAGGCATTGAAGCCAAGTCTTTTAGACTTTTCATTTCAGAAAATGGTTGAACATATGCTATTCGAAGTTGATCTATCCTCCTATACCTGTTGTTCCAAAAGTTCGCTGTATGAATCAATCTTGAATTTATAGGTCTTCAGCGACGAAAGAGTTTTTTGGGCCTGTTCATACTTTAGGAGCGATTGAAGCGTTTGGTCGGCAGGGCAAATCATACGTATCGATTTTTTCTCGATTATACGTATCAGCCAGGCAAATCATACGTATCGAGCGAGCGATGGCCCGGCCTTAATAACCAGTGAACAACGTTAATTAAATTAGAGTCTAGTAAGCAGACTAGCAAGCGAATCATGGGGTTGTACGAAGTCCATCCAGCTTTCCTCCTGGATATTTCCTGCTCCAAGAGGTTCCTGACGTTAAGCAAGGAGATGATCGTATTCTTCAACTCCCTAACCCCTATTTTATACTTCTGCCGCCACGCGGGGCGGCATCATGATTGTCATAGATATTGATTTATGGCGGCACGCGGTCGATATCCATCCCGACCGTGATGCCGCGCCGCTCAGCGACGCAAGTATAAACTAGGGCTAAGGGACCCCTTGGCGAACTCCAGGAACTCCATCAACAAATGCGATTTCTAAAATTTTTTCTTCGACATGTTAATCGTTAGACCAGATTTCACTCTTTTTACAAGCAAATCGTACAGCATTTTCCAAGCATAATCCGAGGGTCTCGCCATGAGCACAATGTCCTCGTCAAACCTTAAGTGATTCCACTGCATTCCGTAAGTTTCAAGGTCACAAGTTTTCCAACTGGGATAGTAGCTCCTAGAGATACTGTAACCAAGCTGAGATGGAATGGTCATCCTTTTCGCATTCCCCTCTCTTCAGCCACCAACAGATCCTGACAGAACGTTCGGAATACAGATGTGTATTCTGAGTAGCATGTTCTCAAGAGGTTAGTGCAGCACGGATCAACCACTTCCTCGTCGAGAGATTTCCTGACTGCTGATGGCTCAACTGAATCAAATTAACAGCAAAGACTTGCGGAATCCTCGAGCTGCCTCGATGAGTCGACATTAGGTGAATATGTGATTCAGGGTGCTGAGCTTCCGTCAAATACTTGTCTATTCTACCGGTTGTACGTCGTCTAGTATCGTCCTGATGCCGTCCTGACAACAGGCATCTGGTGAACGCGGCAAAACTAGGAGTGTTATAGGCCGACCGTTAGCGAGGTCTTCCTTTTCTCCCCTCTTGAACTGCAGGACCATCTAGGATCTTTCCCAAGCAAACGACACTGCGTTGCATAGAGTGAAGGCCTCCACACGCTTTTCCAGCAAGCGGCGGATGACGGGTGGCAAAACTTGTGAAGCGCATCGGTCACGCGCGCTTTTGCCGCCCATGCGGCAGAAGTGTGCTGGCGCAGCACGGTACCGCTCGCCGTCTTTCGCCGCCGGCGGCAAGCTCTGCGTTCCTGCCCTATGAGTAAGGATAGGGCTGCCGCGGTGCAGCAAAAGTGTGCGGAGGCCTTAAGGCATTGTGCCAGAGCGCTGTAGAGCTTATGAACACAAGCTTACAGAACTTCGACTCTGACTTCATCGGCTCCTGAATCCACTTCTTTCGACATTGTCTCGACAGCGTACCGCACTTTCGACGGCAAGAACGACGGCACTTCTTCACCGGCACGCAGTTATATACCTGTAGTGTGGTGGCTTGTAGAGTTCTAGAGTTCTTTAACCTGGGTTAAAGAGCAAAAAAGCAGACGCTTCCTATTCGGTTGCACTCTGCAAGGATTAAAAGCATAAAGGACGGCGTCACTCAATCCCTTTTGGGATGCGCCACGCATTCTACTTCTACGGGATGTCGTGGAGGCGTATGAATGCGTATTTGGCCATACAATGACTTGCGGTGACCAGCCGATGAACAAGTCAGCGCTTGATCCTTCCCAGACAACTCTGGTACCAATTCACCGACCCAGGAGGGATGGAGGGCTTGGTTGGCCTGGGCGAGAAATCCGAACCAAAAACCTGGTGTCGGGTGCAGGCGACAGTCGGCGCCTCCTCCGACTGCGCTACACGCGCCCCTGCAAGGATTATGGCATACATATTGTACAATAGGGCGCGTAGTGTATTTGACCAACTAGATCACCTTAATTAAGCAGTGCTGCAGGAATTGGGGGATCTTACGATTATCTTAGTGTTTCATAAACTTACATCCGGAAAAAGACCCGTCTGAGTTGTTCTCATCATTGTTTCGGAGGGAAATTCAGGGAAATCATTACGGGACCACGCAGTCCCTATCCCTCTGATAATCAGTCGCTGTAGGTAGTGATATTTGAGTGCTTGTCCGACGCAAATAGGATCGGGAGGAGGGGTGCTTCTGATGGGCAGAAAATCCCATCGAGCATCGTTGATGTCCCTCATCCCTGGCTCCAACGTATAGAGCCTGTAGTAAGGGCGTTCCATGGCTAATAGAAAACCAAGTTTGAATCGCGAGGCTGTGGGCGTTACGCATCGGACAATTTGGACGGTTTTTCATTCTGGTTGTAAGTGTATCGGCGAATTCTTATCTTTGTCATGTCCTCCTATTGTACTAGATTTGATAATAAGGATAAGGATAAGGATAAAGCGTTACTCAATCCGTTTTGGGATGCGCCAGCGCATTCTACTTCTACGGGATGTCGTGGAGGCGACATGAATGCGTATTTGGCCATACAATGACTTGCGGTGGCCAGCCGATAAACAAGTCAGCGCTTTATCCTTCCCAGACAAGTCTGGTACCAATTCACCGACCCCGAAGGGATGGAAGGCTTGGTTGGCCTGGGCGGGAAATCCGAACTAGGAACCTGGTATCAGGTGCACGCGACAGTCGCGCCTCCTCCGACTGCGCTACACGCGCCCTAGATTAGATAATAGAGCTGAAAATTTAGTATATAGATGAGAGTGCAGTGAACTGATATTTGCCCAGGTTATGGTATTAGACAAAGAACAAGAGGACTGGAAGTGGCGTGACAGAGAAGAGAGAGCGGTGCACTTTCAAATATGACCTGCTCGTCAATCATCGCGTGTCCGCATTGCACAAATTCTTTCACCTTTGTGGAATGGATTCATAGAATAGGCAAGTAACTTGTTTGCCATTTGTAGTAGTATTGTGGCTAGTTTCTCATAGCTCTGTATATGAAGCGGAGTGCAAGTCTAAAGTGGGGCTCCACTCTGATCGGAGAAATTTGTCCAGAAACCTATCATATAAAAACGTTAAGCTTGGATAAGTGCACATTACAACTGCAGCAGGGAATCTAAGCGTGTTTTTGGTTGGATAAGACTGCTAGGCTTGAAAGCAGTGCAGGATTGACTTCCTCCCTAGACTTGAAGCTACAGCGGTTCACAGTTCTCGTGGTTCTGATTTAATCGAGCGCTCTCTTCGTTGCTCTATCAAGTTGCGGTTCTCCATCGGTTATGACTGGCATCCTCTTAAGGCTTTGTTGTATATGTTATTTTCCAGCCATACATAATGGACGTCCTACCCATGCCTCATCGTACCTCATCAAGCCATGAAAGAATGACAGCGGTTCCCTCGGTAAGCGTGTTCTTAGTGTTCTTATCCATTCCTTCTCTCGATTTTGGACCCCCCCCCCCCTCCCAACTCGTATTGTGCCACTAGCTGCTGATTACTCGCTGATACACTTACATGTGGAAAAACTGTACGAGTTGTCCACCGTAACTTCGAAGTAAAATGCAGGAACATCGTTGAGGAACTACACTCGCCGATACACTTACAACCGAAAAAAACCCGTCCGAGTTGTCCGGAGTGCAACGCCCACAGCCGCGCGATTCAAACATGGTTTTTATTAACCATGAAACACCCTTACTACAGGCTTTATACGTTGGAGCCAGGGATGAAGGACAATAACGACGCTCTAGGGATTTTCTACCCATCAGAAGCACCCCCCCCCCCCCCCTCCCCCGACCCTATTTGCGCAGGAGAAGCATGCAAGCAAATATCACTAGCTGCATCGACTGATTAGCAGATGGATAGGTAACTCTGTCCCATAACGATTTCCTTGAATTTTACTCCGAAACTACGGTGAATAACTCAGACGGGTTTTTTTTTTTCCGGTTGTAAGTTTATCAAACACTAGGAACTACGCAGTTGTTTATCCCTTTTTTAATCAGTCGCTGCGGCTCATGCTATCTGCAACTTTTTCTTCAGTCCTGTGTATTCAGCTGCTACTTCTTCCCCTACTCTTCATTCTATTTTGGATTCCTTTTCACAAACAGAAATGAAGAAAAAGTTGCAAATACCGTGAGCCGCGACGACTGACTAGGACAGGGGTAAACAACTGGTTACGCAGCGATTTTCCCGAATTTCACTTCGAAATTACGGGGGACAACTCGTACGAGTTTTTTCCGGTCGTAAGTGTATCAAACAGTCTGTTGATTATACAGCTCTCTGAACTATCGAATAGAATAGAATACCCTATGCGATCAGGACTTTTATGACAGCACCAGTTTCTTTCAACGTAGTCGAATGCTTTCTTCAGATCGCTGAGCGGCAAACAGCTTGTATTATCGCGATGTTTCAATGAGCTTCGTGATGGTGTGTCGATCGGGCTTAATCCCCTCCGAAATCCGCTTGTTAGCATGACTGTCCTTCCTCCAGCGTTATGCTGATCCTATTCAGGATGACTCGAGTGAGCAGCTTGTAGACTACGGACAGCAGGCAGATCGAGCGATAGTTTCCCTTCTTGTACAGCAAGACGGTCTTGCTGGTCTTCCATTGAGATGGAACCTTGCACTCCGACAGTTAGCGCGTGAAGAGCCGCGCCAGGTGTTGATGAGCACTGGTTGAGGTTCTTCAGATGCCCATGTCTGATCCTGTACAATCCTGTACAGAACATTCTGTACGTTTCTTCACCGACGATATGGCGTGTCGGATCCCAGAGGAAAGAACAGACGAGGCGACTCATCCATCCTCCGGTAGGCATGGGATCAGGTGGATGTGGCTGTTGAATAGATCGGAGTAGAAGCAGTGGTTGTCTCTCTCTACTCCCTCTCTGAGCAGTCTGACAGTTCCGTCAGGATGTCGGAGAGCAGTCATATTGGTCTTGAAGTTGGAGAAGTTCCGGTTGACATTGCGGGTGCTCAGCCCTGCCTCTGCAGCTTCAGCCAACACCTGCGCCTTTCCATTCTTAAGGTTCTTTTTCATGGCCTAGTGTAGAGCTTTGCAGGCTGGGGCATGACCTGGTGACTGTCTGACGTCCGTGCTGCTCAACGCTGGCGTATCAGCTCGAGCGTTTTCGGAGACAGACGCTTCTTGGCAGTCTTCAAGCTCCCGTATCTCTTAGAACTGTTGTAGAGAAATCGCGTTTAGCGGTCGGCAGGAAAGATATACAGATCCGAATTGATGGAGGCTCGTACAGGTGGTATATCTAAAGTTTAGAGAAATTAAAGAAAAGCGAAATGACATTGTTGTCGTGTGAATCTTGTTTTCATTGAATGATATGGCAGAGTTCTTATATTTCTACGAGGATTGCACTGGTGTTTACGGACAACTCGTCTCTACCGTGGAAGACTTAGAGTCACATTGTATTAAGTGGTTATCCACCTTGGTAAGAACGCAAATGATTGCTAATTTACATCCAAAGTAGCCTAACTCAGTTCACCACTAGGCTAGAACACACCAGTGCTGTGTAAATTCTTAATTTTAATCAACACAGGATGTAGTTATGGGACTGCGTTAGAAGGTGACCCCCCCCCCCCCCGAGCCGCTTAGCACCTCATTCGATTCTAGGCTCCTTATTTGGACTTCCAAGCAGGCCAACTATGTCTTCCATCCCTCCTTGGTCGGTGAATTGGGAGCAAACCTGTCTGGTAAGGATAAAACACCGACTTCTCGATGTTTATTTGTCCACTGTATGCTATTGTGTTGTCCAAATACACGTTCAAATTGAAGATAGATTAGATATCCCGTAGAAGTAGAATGCATGGCACATCCCGCAAAGAGATTGACTAACGCCGACCTTTATCTGCTATTCTTTATCATGGGGTCCTTAAGGATGTGGTAGTTGGCTTATTTCGACCTAGGTCCAATATCCATATGGTCAGTGTGGTGACAACCTCTGGAATTTCCAATAGTATTCTGAGAAGACCTCAATCTAAATAACGAACTAGTATAAAAGCGTACCATCAATCAGGCCTTCCACAACCCGCTCTTTTTATTGTGCCTAGTTAAATAGGGCCTGAATCTATGGCATCATAATCCGGCGGGTATCTCTATCATATCCATAGGTGTTCTGTTTTCTAGACTCCGTGTTCTAACGGTCCTTTGCTCGTCAACAAAACGGATCGAGTCGTGGATATCAAATCGCGCGGAGGACGCCATAAGGATCTACTAGGTTCGTCTGTGTACTTATTCGCTTCCTTACGTACCCTAAATTCTTCTAACTTGTCAGGAATATTCTTCGACTGCTTCGAAGCACTGCGTATAAAAGAAATTGAAGCAGCCAAGCGTGACCTCGAAAGATGTAGGCAAGATCGGATTGCGATTATGGTTTGTTCTTCGCATATTTGTTTTTACGACTTTTGATGCTTTAACAAACAGCATTCAGTTTCATAGCTTTTGAACTTTTCGGTAATGTTCTGTTTCTTCTGGTGTCCACTTGGATTGTTTCAGAACGAAGGTGACCCAGTTATCTACAGCAGTGAAGGCACTTCTACAGCTTCTGACCACTCCCGCAACGACTCTTGTGAGCCTAGAGCAAAACGCGCTCGCGGTCATGTGCCTTCGGTGCCAAGTCGACTTGAACGGCGATCTTCGAAGTTGTCCGTTGATGGCGCTTCCTGCTCTAACGGAAGTCCAGGTTCGTCCACCGCCTTGACAGAGCAGAAGAGCGATGCGCCCGATGTGAGAGAAGAGCTACAGCATCCTTCATCGTCTTCTAAGGTACGCCGATCCCTTTATTATTTATTTATTTATTTCGACGTGCAAATAATTGCAATCACGCTGTGAAAGCACAAAAACCGAACACTACAACACAACGTATAATTTGGTTACTCTAGGAGATATGTCAACGAGCTTCATAAACTGAGGTTATTTTTTTAAAACAAAAACTTTTTATTCATGGCGTGGACGTAGGCTACATGGGAAAATGCAGTGTTGGAACAAAAAACCTACAAACTTCAAAAACATATAAATACAACTGAAGGCATTCATGGTACACATAAAAGCAGCTTCTTGAAACCGTGCAAAGATAAACCTAAGAATTCTTCATTTGTGCTCAAAATGTGGTTGAACTCTTTTAAATTTCTGTAGGTGAAAAAGCTTGCTCGGGCTCGCAATTTGCCACCGAAACATGAAGCCTGAGCTTCCCTCTTATGTTCCTTGTCAGCCTAGTGCCAAAAAAGTTGAGTGAGTTTATGGAAACCCTACCTGTGAGGATTTTAAATATCACGAGGAGGTTAGCTCTTTTCCTTCTAATGAAAAGGCTTGGTAAGCCTAATGTCTCAGCTCTTTTAACACCATTTCGCACCTGGTAATAGTTATTCCCGTGGCACCTCATCATCAACTTACAGGTGAAATTATTCTGAACATTTTCTAAAAGAAGAATGTCTTTTGTCTCCGAAGGATTGAAAATTGATGGGTCTCACATATGTCATATATGCCCGCAAAAGAATTTGAGGATCTCTGCTTTTCAGCGCAGGTTGTAGATGCGGATGAATTAGGGGGCGCAGGTTTTTTGTTGTTGAGAATCTTAAAAACTCAGAATCGGCCCTTTGTTTGAAAGGGGAAGCACGAATAGGGCTTTATTGTTGCTTCGTTCTACGAATCGAGCAAAAGTCTCGCTGTTGTCCGCGTTAACTAGGCTGTATTTATTCAGGAATCGTTGGAGGAACAGCACCCACTGAAGGATCGAGTAGTTCGAAATATGTACGCATTAGTTGAAGCGTATGCCGACATAAGGGAAAAGGTTGAGAGTAAGTCATACTACGTTATGCCATTTATCGCTTTTTCATTTGTAGGACCCTATTACTTAAAGTTTTTGTAATACCTGAGAAAAATTGTCATCAGCTTTTCGTCCTACATCATTTCGTCCGTGTGGGTGAGTAAACCTGATACGGGGCGCCATTTCACCATTTTGCTGACCATACTTTTCAGGAGAGTAAGGTTTCTAAAATCTTTGGAATCGGGAAGGTGTTGCGCTAGAAAAGTGAAGCAAACAGACATTGTGGTCTGTTTGAGCCAGGAAATTGCAAAGCCATGTGCTCTCGTGTGCTATTTCAGTGTGCCATTTTTCTGTGGTAGTTTTTGTTTTCAATTTTAGAAGGAAACAGACGGAGGTAACGCCCCCTCCCCTCACCCTCTCTTCCACCAACAAGGATAGATCTGACCTACACACTAAACCTATGCTTATCAATCCTTGTTTAGTCGGAATATTAGGCAGCTAAGGTTTTAGCCAGCTCTGATCTGCCTATGTTTCTCTCAAGAATTGCTCCAAAAGAGTGTCAGTTACGTTTTGGGACGGCTTGAAAGAGCTGCATCTCTTGATTAGCATTAGATGGAGGGCACCTACTGTCTTATTAAGCACTAACAAAGAGAAGGTTTGCGAAAAAAAGTATTAAAAGGCCACAAAGGACGTACCTGAGCCTATAGGCATCGAATCTGTCCTAGTCGGGGAGGGTCGCTTTATGAAAGGTTCTGAAGCGACTGTTCAAACGTCCATTTCTGCTGTCAACTAGTTCAACCTCAAATGTTGTGTTTGGTGTAGTTGTTTACTGTTATATTTTCGTTATCGTTACTCGATTAGGTTAGAAATATTGGCAGTGAGATGGTGGCGCTCTCTAAGGAAGGTAAATCCTATGGATCTCTTTAGTTATCGTCTGCTACTAGAAGAAAATGCTCGAAGAAAATCACAAGATTAGAAAACTGTAAGCTCTAGAGAAGCGTAAGAACAATGTAAGCGACTTCGATTCAGGTTTACAAAACAGCGATGGCAAAGGAGCAGACTGCTCGTCGTATGAATCCGCTCTTTCAGAATTTGGGAAGGTATTCACTTCACTATTGTTGACCCTTCGTCTTTCCATTGTTTTCTCAATCTCCATCGTTTCTACAGGTGATTGAAGAGGCTACTCGTTATGGAGAAACCGAGCACCTGGCTTCTTTGAAATATGACGTCTCCAGTGCTGCGTACCAGTCTACTGTATCTAGGTTTAGTCTTTTCTCACCTCTTTGTTAAGCGTTTATCCAGTGCTCATGTGTTGTTGTAGTCTAGAATTTTCTTCTGCGGACAACTCGCTATTCTCCGTAGCGGATATTTCGAGGACTATTCAAGTATTTGATATAAAAACTGTCCTCAAGGAGCCCCGAGAATTTCACTATCCACTTGCGAAGATGGATTGTAACGCAAAAATAAGGTAAAATCTTTGAGTAACTGCTCTCAGGTATAGTTGATGTTACAATACAAGGAAAGTTGTGACTTTCTAGTTGTGTTGCTTGGAGTCCCCTTATGTCTTCCATAATGGTCAATAGCGGCTATGATGGATCAGTGACAGTTTGGGATATCAACAAGGTTGGTTCATGCAACTTCATTTTTATCAAACTCCTGCACCGTCTCGCACCTACTTTGTTGTGGTCTTCCTTTAATGGCTGAGGTTTGGTTTCCTTTCATTTGATATCCTAGCAGCCTAATAGACATAGGATCCGACGCTGGTTCGGATAGTTCGGATCTGTTACTTTTTCTTTTTTACCACTGGTTAATTGGATTGTATTTTCAATGGGATTTTTGAAAAGCCTATGTCTTGGGGCGATCTAGAGAAGGGGTGATTTTCGCTGGATCGGACTTTCGGATGATTTAGATGCCTGCATTTGATCAGAAATTTGATGTTCTATCCGATTCGGATATCCGATGTGAAATCCAAAAATAAAACAGTCTTTTGGATCATAAGAAAATCCTTCTTGTTAAAACTATTCCTATCTGAATCAACCCGAGACGCGGGCTTTTCGAAAATGCCATTATTATTCGCACAGAAAAGTTCACGTTTGAGAAAAAGTGACGGGTTCGAGTTATCCGAATCAGCTCCCTCTCCAATGTCTACATCCTATATTGAACGAAACCTGTGGCTGTTTGAAGGAAAGCTTAAAGGCTTATTATGCTATTCATACCATTCTGATTGGAATGGAATTCATACCATTTTAATTGGAATCGAATCTGCTTTGCTATCTCGGGCCGTGAAACAAGTGCTACCATCTCAATGTGCTTAATTAAAGGTAAGAAGCCTACGAAAGTTCAACGAGCATGAAAAGAGGTGCTGGTCGGTAAGCTTTGCTAGGAACGAGAGACACATTTGTGCCACGGGAAGTAACGACTGCTCGGTATGTTTCTGTGAGGCTCTCACGCTCTGTGATCGTTCTTCAGAACCTTATTGTGAGTTTTCAGGTGAAGATATGGAATCTGAATATGGCGAACTCTGTTATGACCATCAAACCTTATTTTGTTGTGTGTACTGTGAATTTCGGCTTCACGAAGAATGAACTGGCTGTTGGATCAGCAGGTACAATTATGTGCAGAGTAGTGCTGAACCTTCCCAGCTTACACTATGTGCTTTTCTCGTAGCCTTTTCCATTTTTTTTTTTTTTGAAATTTAGATCGCTCAGTGTACTTGTACGATCTTCGCCATCCAGCCCGACCGCTCAATGTTTTTGCCGGACATCGCCAGGCCGTATCATATGTTCGATACCTGAATTCTGAAGAGATTGTTTCAGCGTGAGTAGATGTTGCCGATATCATGTTTAGCTCTTCGCTTATAGATAGTGGTATCCCATCTGATTACGATGACTCTAGAGCTGTTATCCTTTATCCAGTTCTTCGATTTACATTGTGACAAACGCTTGACAAAGGATATCTCTATCGCTTAAGCCTAGGATGGATTACACGATGGATATATCTTTTGTCAAGTTTCTGTTATAGGAGGACTTTGTATCATTCATTGGGTCAAATATGCATTCATCCTTCCACACGTACCACATCCTCGAGGGCTGATCAGTGAATATCTTTCCTCTTACGTAGCAAAAGACCTTTCTTTACAATATCCCAACTGTCCTCTGCTTTTGCTGATGATCTTAGCTGTTGTTGGAGCCATACATAGGAGAAATTGTGTATAGAAAGCTCAGGCTCATATTAGGGGGGGGGGGGGGGGCAAAAGTAATGAGACAAAATGAAAAAAAAATCTTTATCTCCTTATAACTCAATTACAATTCAACGATGCTGAGGAGTGTATTTGCCGTTAAGGGCAAGGACCTTGCTGCCATCGCTCAGCCAACTTCCTGATCCCATCCTTCCAGAACTGCTTGAGCCTGCTGTTGATCAACTGCTCGATATGGTTGTCAAGGACTGCTTGGGTTCTTGTGTCCCTTCCGACTAGGAAGTCCTGTAGGCTCAAGTAGTAGTGGTAGTTGCATGGAAAGATGTCCAGCGAATACGGTGGGCGAGGCATGTGAACGTAGCCCAGCTGGCCAAGCTTATCCGTGCTTACTTTTTCCCGATGGGGTGCGGCGTTGTCGAAGAGGAGAACCTTCTTGAAGCGCTGCGAATGAATAAGAGCGAGTCGCCGGCCCATCTCCTCTATTTCGTTCACCATGGCCTTGGAGTTTATCGCGGTGCTCTTGGGAAACAGCCTCCGGTAAACCGATCCATGGGCGCAGACCCAAAAGCTCCAAAGATGCTTCTCGCCGTGAACATCTCGCCGAACGAAGGTCGGTAACAGGTCACCAGGCCTCACCCAGACTCGCTGCTTGGCAGGGATAAGGTAGAAGACGTAGTTCTCATCTTGCGTGAATATTGAGCCCAGGCTGCTCGGGGTTGGGAATTGGGGGAGATTTGAGCGACACAGGTCGACTCGTCAGACTGGGGTTTCGGCATGAGACAGGCTGGGGTTTTTGGCATGCTTCTGGAAAGGGCGGAAATGGTAACTTTTCAGATGGGCTTCAGTAAGTAGCATACAAACATACAAATACAACAAGCACGAAACCAGACTCCAGCCACGAGATATATGGACACGGCATGGGGTGTCTCATTACTTTTGGCCCCCCCCCCCCTAATATTGCACAACCTTATTTTGAGCATCAGGACTTTCCACGTGTAAGAATGAATTGGGACGACAATAAACTACGTAAGGGGCTAACATTGTGGTTTTACTACTTTTAATTTCTCCATGGGTGCGTGATGTTGCAGCCGGGGTAGGTGTCGACTCTCCCACGCACCCCGATTCAAGGTTCAAGGTTCGGATCCTGCCCAAGCCCACCAAGCCTTCACCCCCTTCCTCTCGCGGTTAGTGAATTGATACCAGATTTTGGCTGGGAATAATAAGACACGCACATGAGCATCGGTTGAGAATTGCAAGTCATTGTGTATACGAAGTTCGCTTCCAAATTGCCTCCAAAATCCTCCGCGAACTAGCATCCCAAGTAGGGATTGATTAACTCCGATCTTTTCATTTTCCGTGAATTTAGATAAAGTTAAATTTTTAGGTCTACTGATAACAACCTACGTCTATGGAATACGCGTTCTGGAGAATGTAGTCGCGTCTTTTACGGCCACAAGAATACGAAGAACTTTGTTGGCTTAAGCTCCAGTGGTGATCATATTCTTACCGGTAAGACGTGATGTACTTGCATTTCTTTTAAACGCTCTGGAAATTATTGCGTTGTGACACTCTGCGATTCCTAGTAAGCTATCGGAGTTTTTAACACGGAAGGATCAAGGTCTTTGCCAAAACGGGGCATATTTTTCTACTACTTGATGGGTAGGGATTCTCGCAGAGGTGTTCGTTTTCACGACATACTCCTGAAACTGTTTCGTGGTTAGTTGGTCAAAGCCGTACTTAGAAAGGTTTAGAAAAAACTCAAAAAAGTGCATTCCTCCATTGAAATTCTCCGTGTAAATTCTGTGTATGATGCTGATCAACCAACCGTGAGCAACGCAAGGCGCAGTCTCGTCATGCGATACTCTGGAAAATGTTCTTTTTGCAATTTAAATTAAGCTTACGAAAATTAGGGGGGGGGGGGGGTAAAGCTGTGGGTAAAGCTGTAAGAAGCTCGAAGTCAAGTGAATTGTGTGCACTTTTGGAGACACGGAATTAAACAATGTAATTTTTTTATTCATGTTATCTGCATCACCAAATATCGTTTAAGGTAGCGAGGACAACCGCGCCTATGTTTACTACAAAATGGCTAATCGTCCTGTTCTTTGCTATGATGTGGATTCCACTCAGAATATTGCAACCGGTATTGATGCTAACTCACCGAGTTTCGAGAACGATTCTGAGGTTTTCGTTTCGGCTGTCGCTTGGCGTCCGGTAAGTGAATTGCTTCTCTTGTTTTCCAAGATTTATAAAGTTTACCTTCTTAACGATTCTCTCCTTTGAATTTCCCTTTGTTTTCACGGGCTGAATTTAACTAAAGTAAAATTGCATTGTTCAAATTTAGTGGAATCCTTCTTAAAAAGAAGGTTGTACAAGTTCTGACTGCCGTGGTTTGCGAAGTGAATTGTGAAGGAGATTGGTTTACATCTTCACCTGAACCTCTGAAGTTATCCTTGTTCTTCTTCCCTCTTTCTAGCATTGCAATATGATCCTCCTTATCGCCATAAGTCATCACCTCACCCCATGAAGATTGCCTCCTGTGGCCGGTCGACTTTGGCCAGATGTCTTGGTGACGACCGTTGCGTTCTCTTGGAGCTTTTCGTGCTCGCTCCTCAGGTCCCGAACTCTTGGGTGACCATATGGAATGATCTCCTGACCGAAACCATTACAACATTAATTTTGCCGTTGTTCCCGTAGTTAATCAGTTAGTCTCAGACAGTTAATCTCAGACACGTTAGTATGTCGCCCATTCTTTGAACAGCGTATGCATGATTCCATTGGAGACACCGCCACCGCTACCCCAACTTGATTCCTCGCGAATGTTCTCGATTGTAGAAAAGGTTGGTCTTTTCTCCAATATCGTTCGCGTTTAACATTTTCCAACTCCGTGGTGCCTCACCACGTCGGCGAATTTTCCATCCTGGCCTGGCAAGTGCAGAAAGCTCAAAACGTTGCCACTTTAGCATGATATTACACTGCGGGCCGGAATTTGGAGCTATTTATTTATTTATTTATTTATTTATTTATTGAAGTACTCTGTATAAGGCAGGAGTGAGGTAAAACTGCAATACAACAATCAGCAAAACGAATAGCAAAAGTAGCTCCTGAATACCTACGCACAGAGAATTTGTTTTGCTTTGAAAGAATATTTCGATTCCGGGAGGGAGACAGTCTTACTAAATTGTAGGTAGGGTACGCCTGCTACTGTGAAAAATTTAGCTCTTACCGTGCTTTTAGACTTAAAGAAGAACAATTTATATTGACTCCGTCTTGCTAGTGAGGATCGCAGAGTATAGAACTGTGAAAAGTCGACTGCGGACTGCTCCTTATAAAGTTTGCGAACCATACACACATCGAACAATTTTCTTCTAGATACTAGGCTCGACAGTCCAAAATAATTGTTTGTGATAACCGCACTTGGAATCTTGCCGTAAAGAAAGCCACCACGCCTTATTAGAGTTTTCCTAGTAAAGTTGTTCTGGATTTTTTCAAGTAATGCAATAAATATCTTTCTTTTTGTGAGGAGAAAAAACAACCGTTCCCCATTCCAAAATAGGACGAATACAGGTTTTGTAAGCCGTAATGAGAACCTTTGTATCCTTCGTTGTGAGGGCTTTGAATATGTGATCCTATGATCGTTATGTATGTGACTTCTACGGCTCTTTAAGTTATCTCTCACAATTATATGTAGAAGAAAGTCCCTTGTTAAGGACTGCGATGAAATTCTTGTCGGCAACAGTGTCGGGAAAGTTGACGTGCTGAAAGTGTGTTGAGTTCAACCAGCAACGTACTGAAGATGCGTCTTCTCGTTAAAGCTACGGGACGTCTTGCCAAGCGATGGAGTGGGTTTGTCCAAAGATTTCTCAAGTGTTGCTCTGTTGCGCTTTCACTTCGGTTTATTGTGTACAGCCATGTCCGCCTCGTTCAGTGAAAAGCTTTGTTTTTCAAAACAGAGGCTTATTTAGGAACTTTTCATGTGCATGTATACATTCATTTGTTCCATATTTTTAGTCATAGCTTGAATGTGCAGAAGCTCCGTGTTGGAGCATTAAGTCAGATGTCAATCAGGAATCTAGAATGTTTGATTATCTCATATTAGGAGAGTGTAAATAAGTAAGCACATCAACCCGCTGTGATTCTTAAAGTAAAAGAGGCTAGTTTAATCATTGTTCGTAGCGAAAGTTACGCCAAGAAGATTTGTACCTGTTAAAGAATTCTATGCAAAAGATTTCTCGAGGTCTTTACCTTAGCTAGTTTTACCGTTTCATGCCTTACTAAGTTGTCTGTTGATTATATATGCTATGTTGGTTACTGAAGATACATAAATAAAAATGACATAGTTTATAAGGCGTCAGGTGGTGTTACTGTATATCATCGTGTGCTTGAAGCGATAATAGAGCGCTAAAGCTTAGGACAAGTAGTCCGTGCTCCACAAAATTGTATCGAAAATGGAGAGTAAATTGATGAAGAAACAAAAGGAGTGATAAGAGGAAACTGAAAGAAATATCTCGACGAGACCAGCAGTTCCCATGCGGGTGAGTCGAGCATGGGAACGCGTGCAGCGACTGTGCTTTAGCGTGAGAGCGCAGACAAGGCTAGAGTATTCTATCATTCTCACTCTTAACATTCTACAACACAGTTTTTATGTATTAGGTTGTCCCATAAGTCCCCGCCGTTTTTTTTTTTCAACGATTCACTGCAGATTTCGCCGGCGGTCTCCTGCATAGCGCTGCATAGCATTCGAAAGAGAATGATTTGCTCTATCAGAGCATGTATTGCATTTCTTTCTTCATCATGAAATTTGTCAATTTTTAGGTCGTTGAAGTGAAAAGTGAAAAAGTGAAGAAGTAGCCGTTTGCGCACTTGTTCTCTCCGCTTAGGTTTGTAATTTTTTGCGCAGTTTTTTATAGTACTTGGAAGACAATGTTCTGTACTACAAGAATATGTGTTGGTCCTATTTTCTCACTTGCCCTTTATTGATTTTTAGTCCATCAAATTGGGAATTCCGACTTTTCCGTCCGAATTTTTACCGACAACTCGGTTCTGTGGTTGGACTTTTTTGCTTGGTGTCATATGTCGTTTGGAAGAGGATGTCTTGCTCAGTAAGAATTTGTGTCGCGTTTATTGGCTCACGCTGATTTCTGTCGAATATCAACAACTGAAGAAGGAGAAGGAGTTGTTGGTGAAGACGATTTTTCTCTTTTTGGCGTTTTGTTGATATTCAAAAGAAATCAATGAACGCGACACATATTGTTGTAGAGCAAGACATTCTCTTTCGAATGACATATAACACCAACCCAAAAAGTCCAACCACAGAGCAGGAGCTGTCGGCAAAAATAACCATCCTCCTTCGGACGTCCCAATTTGATGAACTAAAATCAATAAAGGACACTATTGAACAAATAGCACTAACACATATTCTTGTAGTACAGAACATTGTCTCCCAAATGCTCGAAAAAACTGCGCGAAAAATTACAAACCTAAGCGGAGAGAACAAGTGCGCAAATGGCTACTTTTTCACTTTTCACTTTTCACTTCAACGACCTAAAAATTGACAAATTTCATGATGAAAAAAGAAATGCAATACATGCTCTGATACAGCAAATCATTCTCTTTCGAAAACTATGCAGCGCTATGCAAGAGACCGGCGGGGACTTATGGGACAACCTAATATGTGTCACTGAAATCTTCAAAGTGTGCTAGGAATCTATACTCTTTATTACAGTGTACATTAATTTAGTGTTGTTACAGGACTCACATTCTTATAATTAAAGTTTTTATACACTCCTCTTTATACAAACATATACATGGAGCACAACCTAGGGTTGTTGGTCATAATACATGGCATAATAGTCGCTATCCTTCCTGTGATTTCGAGTGGTTTGTCGCCACGTTATAGTGAATTGAGTCGGTCGGGTGGTAGGAGCAGCGGTCGATTCCGATGGCTTCATAGTTGTCCAGATCTGAAACGCCGATGAAGTTATCCAATATTCCGGGAGTTGTACAGAAACTCGAAAATCCAGAGCAGTTCAAGTTCAAAAACAGTCTAAAAATGGGGTTGTAGCTTAGGAATCGCTTGAATAGGTGGTTTTTCCCCCATCAGGTCGACTGGGAACTGCTTCTGACTTGGAGGCTGGTTCTCTGTCGCAAAATAGGTTTTTCCAATTCATGGCTTGTTAATGTAAGTGTTAAAGGCATGGAGTATTATGCACTATGCAAGGAGGCTGGAACAGTTCTTGAACAGGATCAAGGTAAGGATGAAGATGGGATCCAGACTCTGGGCCCCATCTTCAATCAGAGTACTTCTGAATGCTCGAATTGCTGGTAGGGTTCAGGCTGAGGAGGAGCAGTATTTTTCTCCACGCTGTTTAAGTGGCTGGCATAATATCTGTGGGGTTGGAAGCCAGGATATGTACGCATAAATACATTCACAAGGCGGCAGAATTGCTGCATCTTGTATCGAATATCTTTACTGACATGACTGAAGTTTTGTCCACTAAAACTCTTACGAGGAGAGCCTCCAAACTGGCGGTGAGTTTTTGCGATGCATTTTTTTTACAAGATGTAGGGTCCTGTGTGGGGAGTCCAAAATCGTAGTTTTTTTTCGGAATGCTCTTCTGTGGTCAAAAAGCGTGTGGACGCGTGAGCGCGACGTTCATCACGCCCTGTCGCCCCCTGGGGATGTGGTCGGTTGGCGTAGTGGTAGCATTGTAGCTTCACAGGAGCAAGGTCGTGTGTTTGATTCCCCTGTACCGGCGTTTCTGCATTTTGCGATTTATCGTCAGCGGGACCCTTTATCCTCATTTCCAACACAATTTTGAACAAAAACACGACAGAAAATATCGTTTACATTCATCGAGCTCTTTGAAAGTGGATAGATGGAGTTCCAAAAAGGGCGTAGTACCACCGATATTTTACTTTCTGTGTAGCCCTCCACCGCTTAGCGTATTCAATTGGTTTCCACCTCGAATGCCTTCACACCTTAATAATCGCACTTGTTTGACCATGAAGACCGAGGTGCAAACCCCGCTCTAGGCCCAGGCTCGAGTGAGGCTGATGAGGTCAGAAGTACCAATATCGCTCAAAGTTTGTGCTTGGAGTTATTTGAATGCTGATCACGAATGGCATCA
Organism: Heligmosomoides polygyrus bakeri; assembly: GCA_947359475.1. Lineage (NCBI taxonomy): Eukaryota > Metazoa > Nematoda > Chromadorea > Rhabditida > Heligmosomidae > Heligmosomoides > Heligmosomoides polygyrus. The sequence goes on from OX375870.1 coordinate 90,650,216, forward strand.
GCTTTTGACTTGCTTGATCTGGAATTCAAAAATTCTCACCTTTCCACTTTTAAAGAGCTTGATGAACGTAAACGACATTTGTTGCCGTGTTGTTTTTTCAAAAATACGTTGGAAATGGCGATAAAAAGTACCACTGACGATAAATCGCTAAATACAAAATCACCAGTATAAGAGGGACTCGAACCCACGACCATGCTCCTGTGAGATGACAACACTACCATTTCGCCAACCGACTACCTCGGGCTGGGTGGCAGCAGGACGCCATGAGCTTCGCGCTCACGCGTCCACGCACTTTTTTCGATCACAGCAGGGCATTACGAAAAAAGTAGATATGGTCTTGGACTTTCCACACGGGACTCTACACCCTGTAAAAATTACACTGCAAAAGCTCACCGTCACTTTGGAGGCTCTCCTAGTTAGAAATAGCTGTGCGATTCTAACTTTCGTATTCAAAATTGCCATCATGCACGCACTAAGCGTGCTGTTACTAGTTTAAATATATGTTATATGCTGTCGAAGGGATGTTTCATTGCGATCAAAACTTGCGCTAGACGGGGTTCGAACCCGCATCCTCTGCTTTCCGGGCAGAATGCTACACCATTACAGTACCAGTGTTTATTGGTCGTACGCGACATCCACGATTTCTTTTGTGCGCAAGAAAACGGCCTTGTATCACAATGGAGGATCCAATTCAGTTTCTTTACGCCTCAATTGGCTGGTATCGAGGACGTAAGCTGTTACAGTGATGTTTTTCTGCAACCAAACAGTCCTGTGGTGTAAAGGCGTAGAGCATTCTCGCCCGTTCAGCAGGAGGTGCGGGTTCGAGTTCCGCCTGGCGCTGGAGTTTGGATCGCGAAACATCGTTGTAACAACTATGAAGGATCATTCCAATATCCTGGGCATCCGATAGAGTGGTTCGTGGTCCAACAGGCAGCAGGAAAATCTCGGGAAGGGAAAAGCTACTGCATGCATCTCATTCCTAGACCTCGAGCAAAGCCCTTGAAGTATCAGTTATCCACATCGTGTTAAGAAGGAATTAGTTCCTGTGCCAGAATACGACGTTATCAATTCTGATACACCAACAAGTGAGATTTACTATCGGCGGGGTTCACCAAGGGTTCCTTGTCCCACAACCGAGTTGTTGCGGAAGTAAGAGGAGAACATTTATTTAGGTGAGATTTATACCTCTATATGATATATCCTCAATATGTCTGTGTGAATTATGCTTTTAGGAAATTTACCCATATCGATTGGGCGGCGCAGGCGATCGATATTGCTAGCTTTCATAACTCCGTGCCGCCCGCGACGGAAGTACAAATCTCGCCTTATCGATGTAGCGTTCAACGCGTTGCAGAATTATTTATTTATTTTATTTTATTCTACGTTAACTACGTGCCAAAAACAAAAAAAATCAGTAAAATCGTGTGTCTATTCTTAATTTTTGCTGGATCTTAGGTGGTATTGTCGAGGTATGACCTACCCTTTTCGAAGCGGAGGGCGGCATCATAATGTCGATTTCCTTTGCTATCGTTTGCACTTCTGACTCTTCACCATCGCCATCAATTGAAAATGATATTTCTGGCAATGGCGGAACTAAATCAACTTCTATTTGCCTTCGAAATATTCCGTAGAGAAGTCTCTTGACGAAACCGACCTTCCTTCTTCAGTATGATCATTGTCGTCGTGCTGAACGCAGTTGTCGCAGATGTCACTGTGGTAGTTGTAGTCGTTGGTGTCGTCGTCGCAGCAGTCGGTATCGCTGTCGTGACAGGTGCAACTTCATCAACGGTTTCGGAGACCTAGGAAGAATATTCCTTAGGAGCATTGTTTAGTAAGGTGCATGTACTCAGTGTTTTACCTGTTCGTAGTAGTCACCTGAAGGCACTTCGGATTTCTCGTCAACTGAGAAATCCACTTCCGGGAGTTTTTCCTGGCTGTCGATGAACTCTATGCCGAAATCTCCATCTTCAGGAGTCAGTTTCGAGTTTTTCTCTTTTGCTTAAAAGACGTATTGTTACACACGACACCGTGCTCAGCTCAGGGTTATGAAACGTTCAGTTTCAAGAGAGCGGTGGTAGCGCAGTCTTAGGAGGCGCTGGCTTTCGAGTGCTCCTCGAATCGAAGTTCTTTGTTGGGTTACTACTCAGGGCTGCGAAATAAACGTTGGCGTCAATTCGTGTCCCTTCATCTGAAGCTTCACGCATTCCATTTCTAACGGCGTATTTTGGTGGCTTTTTGAATGCATATTTTGTCTACATAATGACTTACAGAGGTCAAGTGATGGTTATAGTCAGTGCTTTATCCGTCCTAGATACGCCTGCTACGAAATCATCATGCCCCGATGAGGTGTAAGGCTTGATTGGCTCAAGCGCGAGCTGAACTATTAATCGATTCTGGGTGCACGCGAGAAGCGGCACCTTCCCCAACTGGGCTACAAGAGCCCGTGTTTGAATATCGTTGAAGGAACTAAGCAGTGGCGATGAAATGAAGCGACCAAGTCACCAACTCTTCACTGATTCCTTCTTCGCCTGTCCAAGTGCACTGCCGAACAGTTCCTCCATACCAGTACCGGCAGTGAACTGCGAAATAAGCTCAGGATTCGACAACAGGTTTCCGAGCGTTTCCCACCCATTTGGATCGTGCAGCAGGCTAAGAGCGGTCTGAAATCGAAGTGAAAGGGAAACGGCAAGGTGAGCGTGACAGTCGTACGAGTCTTTGTGCTATTTGAAGCGGCCAAAGGGACCAACAACTAGTGTAAAAAAACTCTCCCACCCTTTATACAATTTTTTTCAAATTTATTTTTCTTCTTCAGTACTGTCTAGAAGCTGTGACCTTTGTCTATATAGTGGAAACGTTACCTGAAAGTTGCTGAAGAATTCAGATCGTCTAAACTTGTCAATCGCCTTGTAGATGTCTCCACAGCTGAGCCGGTTGCATAGTCCAAGAAACTATAAAGGGAAAAAGATTAGAAATGCCATAGTGGTCACGAAATTTTGTTGAACCATTTTCAAGACAAACTGGACTCTTTTCAATTTAAATGGGGCATTTTTCACGTCAAATCGGACACCTTTCTTAACAAAGTTGATGCTTTTGAAGTCAAAGTGAATGTATTGTAAATCGAAACAAGCTTCTTACAGGTTAAACTGAAGACTCTTGAAGACGATTAGAATATATTTTGTTGAAAAAAAATTTGGTACAATTACATTTGAATTTTTTTTAGTCCAGCTGCTTGAATGAGTGCAATATGTTCATATTTTTTGGGGAAAATCGATCAATTAAACTTTGTATTAAAGCGCAACACCTTTTATAGAGCAAGCCTAACGCCATTTGAAATCAAACTGAATATCTTCCTTATCTCGAATAGCGTCTTTCATGCAAAACCAGGTACTTTATAAGAAGGTTAGAATAATTTTTGTTCAAAAAGTTAGTATAACATTCTCTGAAAAATTTTATTCCACGTGCTTCGAAAAGTGAACAAACACACTGTTTGAAATTTTATAAAAACTGTATTCTTTAAAGAAAATTGTTGTAAAACTTTGTTTAAAGTACAGAAAGGCAGCAATGTTTAGCGCATGTTAAAAGACGTGAGCGCGCCGTGCACTCGTCCAGCTTGCTACGATTTTAATCTGATTGACAGTATAAATCCTGCGTACTTGATGCAACGAAGTGAAGAAATGTATGTTCTCTACAACTGTATTTGTTGTACCGTTGACAAATATGTAACTACATGCAAACAGAATTTTCCCTATTACTCAGAGGAATTTTGCGATATATTGGACGAGTATACGGCGCACGCAATCTCTCCTTTTAGCACAACAACGTGGTACCTTGCTGCACCTTTGAACAAGCTATAATTCATTATTTTTCCTGGAAAAATAAGAAATATAAAATTTCAGAGAGTGTGTTCACTTTTTCGGGAAGGCGAATAAAAAAATAAAAAAGGCAATTTTGGAAAAAATTATTTCAACCTTCTCGGAAGGAGTTTGTGTTTGTCTGGAATACTCTCATTTTGATTTCGATGGTGTTCTATTTAGTTTCAAAAGCGTCGGGATTGGTTTGAAAAGACTCCAATCTGCTCTGAAAAGTGCCGAATTTGACTGGAAAATAGTATATGTGGTCTCGACGCGACTGCTTCCTAATTGTCTGAATCAGCATAACAAGTTCCTAGAAGAAGTCCTACCTCCGGAAGTTCCGGTCCGGGATCGCCAAAACTGTTGCCATCTGCACCCTTAAGAAGGGCGTCCATGATTCGTTTGAAATCAAACTCGTTACCTGAAAATGAATTCGTCGGGAAGGCAGTTGGCGGCCGTTAAGGGCTATTTGAAGGTCTTTCCTCAACAGAACTGTGTATTCTCACTGTTGATTTTTCCTGAGCCGTCTTGCTGTGGCGATTGGGTTTGTTTTCTTTGCTGATCGAGCATTTGAAAAATTCCTGAGAGGACTCCACGTTCTCCAAATAGCGTCGAAGCCCATTCCTCTTTGGAAATCTCACTGCCTTGCGATGCTATGACTGAAAATGAAAATCCGATTTTATTTCTTTTCATCAGTCTCGCTAGTTCTTGGGAGAGCTCAGACCCTTCCTTAGGGTAGTAGTAGTAGTAGTAAATGTGGCCTACATAGTTAGGGTCAGATAAATCAGTCCACATCGAGTGAGGGGGTGTTCGGTCGGTGTTCTGATTGGTTGTGATTGGCTGACGCGTTCTGACCTCACCATGTAGGCCACATTGACTACCAGTATCACGTTCCTTCGGCTGACAGAGTTTTGTGTTCGACAAGATCCTGTTGAAAAGATCATAAAGATCAACTGCCTAAATCGCTTCCACGAAGTTCAAAAACTATTATTCTGTGTGAATTTACCAGTCGCAGTAAGCTTCTCTGTAGAATTCGGAATGGTATTAATGATTTCTCCAAGCACATAAACCCGATAGTTCTGTGAAAAAAATCACTACGGAGCTGAACATTTGTTGTTAAAACAATACAAATATAATCAGTTTCATTCATATTTACGTCATGCCTTTTTTGCAGCTGGGCAGTGACAGAAGTCAATCAGCATTGATTTCGTTTCACTTTCTTGTATGCTGGAGTTTAGACTTACAATTAATGGTTTTTAAAATAATTAAAAATATAGAGGCGCTGCTCTAATCATTTTGTAGGATGCGCTATGCGCTCTACTTTTAGGATGTCTTGGGTGAAGCTTATATCTATGTCGTGGATGCAAATGCGTCGTAGTTTTGGGCCAGTGGAGTAGACTGTGCTGACCACCAGTCGGTGAACAAATAATGTCTTGGACCTACATACCTGGACAATTCTGTCTCATGTTCGTCGATCCAGGAAGGACTAGGAAGGATTAGGTACATCGTTTCGTCTATAGGTGTCATTCCTCATATCATCCTTTTTCTTGATAAAATACAAATGAACCAAACCACTGACTACTGATGATGAAGGAACAAATATTGAGCGAAATTGGTTTCAAAATTCCTTCTGGAGTATGTTCCCGCAAACGTCAGAAGCATTGAGCAAATCGACGGAGTGATTGAGGATGGAAGGAATTTTCTAGAGGATGGGATTGCAAGAAGAAGAAATTAAGTAGCCATATGATAAGGACGAGGAGCGGGTATCGCAATCGAAGGAAGGAGGCACCGAGTTTCACTTTTGTGCGAGTCAAAGTTTAAGAGGAAACCCCGCCCAGGTCAAGCCTCGATCCTGCGGGATCGTTGAATTCACACGAGATTTCTCTGTGAATGATGAAGCAAGTCATTGTATAGGCTAAAAGACGTATTTGAATTGCCTCCACGGTATCTCATTGATGTAGAATACCTGGCGCATCCTACAAAGATTTTGATTAATACTGACTCTTCCGAATAAAATCTTAATAGCTGCCGCTTAATCTTAGGAATTTTTAATTTCTTTGCAGCACACTCTCGTAGTGTCCAAGAAGGGATGTGGTAAAAAAGCAGCAACGAAAAAAGGAAGAGGATAATGAATAGCAAGGTGATAGAAACAACTGAACAAAATGCCGAACCTGTAGGAGTTTTCATGTCATTTTGCGGCTGAGGCGGCGGCGCAAACTGCTGTGGCCTTCTGATGAGACTCGCTGGTCTATCCGATAAGGCCACCACGCTGGGCCTCCTCTGAAGCAGAACATGTAGGCAAGACAAAAGCTTATAAAGATAATACTACCGTCATGTGTAGGCACGCTCTAAACACCTACCCTAGATTGCGCCACGTTTTCTAATTTTCATTTTTTTGTTGGGAAAAGCGGATTCGTTTACGTTACGCAACCCAAATTGACGTGGTAGCACTTAAGTGCACGAAAGGACAAAGAATTTCTTGCTTAGGTTAACTGGATCTGAGTGTTATTTCCATTTCCATAAGGAATGAGGAACTGTAGTGCAGTCGGAGGAGGCGCCGGACTTCGTTTGCACCCCTAATCGATTCCAGGATTCGGATCTACCCTCTGCTAGCAAGCGGTCCCCTTGCACTTTGGGAATGATAAAAAACTGACTTGCCATTAGAGGGCCACCACAGGTAATTCTCTTGTACTAATACGCATTCAAATGATTTGCATGGTTTCTTATAGAAATAAAGTGCGTGGCGCACGCCACAAGGACACTGCTTTGTGCTGAGAAATGCTAATCAGGCGGCGATCAAACATTTAATAAACAGAAGGGGGAATTATTGATCGACATTGACTGATCCAGCCGTGTGGTGTTCATCATATTCGCATCAACCTCGATCGATGGATATTGACTGCGTACCATCCTGTGGTAGCGGTAATTAATTTTGCTTAGTTTGATCAGTTTCGTCAATATGAAGCAAGTCCACTCGTGATAATGATCGCGCCAATTCCATCTCGCTTGACCATTTTTGGACAAAAATCGATCCTTTCGATCGATACTGCTCAATTCAGCGTTTTTGTTCAATTGCTTTTGAGGCCGTCCTCAATCCCACACATTAGCATCGTCCTTACAAAGGTACACAGTTTCTATCAATTGATCTATATTGTCTGCATGTTGTGTTGTGGCACCCATCCGATGGTTATTGATTTTGAAATCGCAGACAGACGCATGGACTCAGTTTCATATAAATGAGTCTGGTGCCGTAGATTGGGCAAGTTAACCACTCGCCTGCTTCGTAAAATATCTTGTTCTGCCTTACATTTTTTCATCAGCAACAAACAACGTCATTAGAGGGCCTATTCCTGTTGTTGTTGCTGGGATGTGAGATAAAAATTCAGGTGGAATCGGGAAGGAAGAAAGCTGCAAATAAAAGGGTAGCTATAATAGAAGTCTACATGTGTCGAAAAAGAGTGCCTTAAGAATGGCTTTTAATCTGACTGAATCGATTTGCTCAGAAGTCAATTTAAAATGAACAAAATTAAGGGACGAAATGAAAAAAATAGACAAACTGGTGGTATCTAATGCGTAAAAACCAATAAGTTAACTGCAGCAGCAAGATGAGTGGCACATCGAGAATTCACTCGCTTTATTTCGCCGCGTCGATTTGAACCTCGGATCGCTCCGACTAGTCGGGCAGCTTAGAGAGTTTGTGGAGTGGTTATTACAGCCTTCGGAACTGGTTACGTCTGTCTAGCTGCCGCGCCGAGCAGAAGCAGTGAACGAACCCGCAGGACTTCTTCGACCTCGTTCGTCTTCTGTGTTATCGCCTGTACTGTGGAGATAGCAGCTGCGTATATACCGTAGAGCAATATTCTCATGAAACCCTGAAAGCACAGCGAGCGATTGTATACCATCTTCACGTCAAATTAGGATACTCCTCTGAACAAACTTGGTGCTTCTGAAATCGAATCGAACATCTTCCGCATCAAAACGAGCCTGATACATGTTAAACTACAGACTGTCCAATCCAGGATGGATGGTGGAATTTTTTTTGTTCAAGGAAAATTTGGAATAACTTTCCTTTTAATTTTTTAGTTCAGCTGTTCGGGGTCGTTTAGTGTGGACGACGCGCGACGCGATGTGTAGTGAACGAATTGATCAATCGCGTCGCTCGATCAATTTGGCCACTACAAATGCATCGCGTCGCGCGTCGCGCGCACACTAAACGACCCTTCGAATAAAAAATAATGTGATAATTTTTTAAAAATTTTATTTTCAAGGAAAATAATACATTGAAAGCTGTTTTAAAGCAAAACAAGACGGAAATCATTTTGTGCATTAAAGAAAGAAATCGCGCCATGCACTCGACTAGCTGGTTGCGATTTTTATTTGATTGATAGCGTGCATTTTACTTACATCAAAGTGAGGATATGTGTGACCTTACAATTGTTTTTGTTTCATCGTTTACAGGTGTGAAACTACATGCAAATGGAAATGTTGCTATCAATCGAATAAAAATCGCGACATCTCGGAAAGACGGAAATCATTTTGTGCATCAAAGAAAGAAATCGCGCCATGCGCTTGACTAGCTGGTTGCGATTTTTATTTGATTGATAGCGTGCATTTTACTTACATCAAAGTGAGGATATGTGTGACCTTACAATTGTTTTTGTTTCATCGTTTACAGGTGTGAAACTACATGCAAATGGAAATTTTGCTATCAATCGAATAAAAATCGCGACGTCTCGGAAAGACGGAAATCATTTTGTGCATCAAAGAAAGAAATCGCGCCATGCAGTCGACTAGCTGGTTGCGATTTTTATTTGATTGATAGCGTGAATTTTACTTACATCAAAGTGAGGATATGTGTGACCTTACAATTGTTTTTGTTTCATCGTTTACAGGTGTGAAACTACATGCAAATGGAAATTTTGCTATCAATCGAATAAAAATCGCGACGTCTCGGAAAGACGGAAATCATTTTGTGCATCAAAGAAAGAAATCGCGCCATGCAGTCGACTAGCTGGTTGCGATTTTTATTTGATTGATAGCGTGAATTTTACTTACATCAAAGTGAGGATATGTGTGACCTTACAATTGTTTTTGTTTCATCGTTTACAGGTGTGAAACTACATGCAAATGGAAATTTTGCTATCAATCGAATAAAAATCGCGACGTCTCGGACGAGGGCATCGCACAATCTCTTCTTTTAGCACTATAAACTGGCGCCTATACGCTTTAAACCATTATTTTTGTGAAGAAGTGAACGTTTTATAAAATTTCAATTAATGTGCGCTTATTGGGAAAGTGCACTAACGAATTTTGACGAAAGTTATAGCAAATTGTCCTTAGACAAAAAATCATTCTAAGCATCTTGGAGAGTCTGTAGTTAAACCTGTAAGAAGCTCGTTCTGATTTGGAAGACGTTCATTTTGATCTCAGAAGAGTCATGCTTGTCTAGAAGAGTGTCCAGTTTGATGTAGAAATGATATGTAATAACACGCGGGGTATTTCGAGCGAATCTGACGTGATTACGAACGGCAGAGGCGTTATGCAATGGTCATCACATAGGCCGTGGTAGCCCGCTGGAACGATACGATAGCTCTAGCAGATTAGGATCAGATCCAGTTCGCTTCTGCACTGGAAAAATCTCACACACTCGTTACAATAGGCTAACACTAGCCCAGAACAACGCTGCAATTTCAACACTATTGTAATCGATTTTATAAAATATCAATATGACAAATTATAATAAATGAATAAACAAATATGGCAAATTGCGAGTTAATGAACGAGTTAGTTACCTCTACAAAAGCAAGAATTCGAGTAAGAACATCTGGTCGTAAAGAATAGAACAGTGCAGGAATATTCGGTTCAAAAACTAGATATTAGATCGAGGAGGCACAAGAAAATTGAGCAAATTTAGAAAGTAGATCAAAATAGGGAGTTATTGCGCGAAACTGCGTATCACCACAATAATGTAGTTGATGCGCACACAAGAGTAGTAGTAACACGAGTCTCATTGCTCACAAAGGCAATTTAGCGTCAAAGCGACACAAGTTCTTCAATTTAGAAAATAGCTGAATCTAAATAAACACCTCAGAAACTTAAACCTTAGAACTTGCTCGGCTTCTGTTTGCTGCTGTCCCTTTACAACAGATGGTGGGATGTGACAATGAAAATTTCCTGAGAGGTTTTTTTAGAAAGGCTTCCTGGCAAGAAAAGACGACGAAAAAAGCGCCGTATGAGAGTGCAACCGGCCGATGTCTCTGGCAAGTCAAGAAGATGTTGTGATGAGCGTTAAGTGGTTTCATTTGAACGAGGCGGCGGGCCGTGACTGCGATTTTCCCCGTTGCTGCCGTAGGCGAAGGCAGTGTGTGGCATGAGTCATCTCCAACACCACGTTCAAGTAGCCAAGGACATCGGCCTTATTCAGCACAGAACACGTTTTCGATGACAGGAACCGATCGTCTTCGTTCAAACCCCCGGGGCAGAGGAAGCGGTCTGAGTCGTCGATTCGCTTTCCTTTCGCCGATTTTTCTTTCAAGAGTGCTCTACATTTTCCAAAAATAACTTCAGAATTTCCCGCTTTTAGAGAGGTTAAGGAACCCGGGGCGCTCTTTCTATATCGGAGAATCTTTATGGATCAAGGAAGTGGTCTTTGGGAGAACATTTGATGATGGGTGTGTGTAGCACAGTCGGAAAAGGTGCCGGCTGTCGCCTGCTCCCGATACGAGGTTGCTGGTTCGGATTTCCCGCCCAGGCCAACCAAGCCTTCCACCCCTACGTGGTCTTTGAATTGGTACCAGACTTGTCAGGGAAAGATAAATTGCTTATTTATTCGTCGGCTGGCCACCGCAAATCATTGTATGACCAGATACGCATTCAAAACGCCTCCATGACATTCCGTAGATGTAGAATACGTGACGCACCTCAAAAAAGGTTGAGTAATACCGTCCTTTATTTTATTTATTCATTCAAAGGGTGAACTGAGAAAGGGAACAAGTTCTACTAAAAAAATTACAGAACAGAAATCAGACGTGGATTAGAGGCGTTCGTAACTCTGAAACCAGCTATGAACAGAATTTAGTCAACAGCAATTTCTTGAAAACATGCATGGATAAGGACAGGAGATTTTTGTTTTCCGCAAGCAGAGATTTGAGCTCCCGCAGCCTACTGTGTGTCAAAAATGAAGATTTGATCGTGTTTTTTGCAATGGGACGGATTTATCCTTTATCATTATCCATTTGATGGTCACTTATGGCTCTAGCAATGGGATCAATATTTTTCAAGTTTCCACGTTTGTCCTTGGTGCTTGGACCGTTAGAGGAATGGCCCAGATGAACTAGAAATTCTCTAGAAAGTGAGGCTAATCCGAAACGAAGGGCTAGTGAACTTGTATTAGGCTTTACCTCACTTTAATATTTTGCAGCTCCCAGATAAAAGAGTCTCGTTCCAGACCATTTTTTAGACGATTCCTTCGTAACGTAGATTCTAAACTTCGAACTGATTTGTCATTGGGTTTTTGAGATTCAAGGTATAATAATCTATGACACAAAAAAATCGGACCTCTTGGCTCTCATGACATGTGGGTCGGGTCATTGAGTTCAGGGAGTTATTGTACATTCTGAATACTTTTCACGTACCTGCTTTTATTCTACGCCATGGTAGCAAAGCAGCCTACTAATTCGTGTGATATAAAATTTAAACACGGGCGGGAACATTCGAAGCACTAAAACAGCGATAAACTTCGGCTTCAAACGAATATAGATGTCTTTACTATAAATGCTATTTAAGCCTCAATCTATCCTTGTGAAACTCTCATGTTCGTATGAATTGTTTGAAGGTTGAGTCACTGTTATAGTGGTTATAAGCTGTTAGATAGATGTTTCGTTGCGATGAAAACTTTTGCGCCAATCTGGACTCGAACCGCATCCACTGCTTTCCGGGCAGGATGCTAGCCTATTACGCCATGATATCCTCGGTGACCTATCGGCACTCAGCCATTTTATCGGGATGAGCCGGCCGCTGATACTAAACCGAAGCCGGTAAAGCACAATGCCTTACTAGAAGCAGTGCCGTACATGTTTCTTCAAGCGCAGAACGGCTGTCAGATGGATATCGAGTTGCTATCAAAACTCGATCCGGAAGGAAGAGGGTGTTGGTTCGAGTCCCGCCTGATGCAAGAGTTTTGATTGCGACTAAGCAGGACAGGTTTTCCATCTGGCGTCTATACGTTGATCACGACGTGAAGGTATTTGTCGTTTCGTTTCCACAACTCAAGATGCACATAGAGAGGCATGAATCATACGAAATGAAACGTGTTATCAGACCGAAGATGGTGAATGTCCAAACAGGAAGCTTCGCTCGTTATTCTCACACCTACTGGGCGCCGAAGAAACTGCTTTTTAACTGGGCAAAATATAGCATAAAGTCTTGTGGTACTCTTCTCCCGTATAAAAATAATTATCAAGACGTAAACATACATTTGAAGGTTTTTTTTGCAGTGTTCAACAGTGAACTGCACGGGCACTGTATGGACATTTCAGACGGAAGTAGAACTGTTTCAGTTGTTAGAGAATTATCTAGTGATATAGATAGATGATTTTTTGTTTTGATAAAAATTGGAGGCAAAGTTTTTAAAACTTTGTAATCGTAAGGTTTGCCCTGGACTGACCTGTTTCATCAATATCAGGAATGTGAATAAAAGGAAGCTAAAACGGAAACGCTGAGAATGGGTGAATAATGTAACACAAAAGACAAACACAACATATATAAGGAATAAAGTAAATGTGCATATATAAATATAAAAATAAATAAATAAAGATATGAAAGGTGCAAAAAAGTAAATGCGAAACAAACGCGAACACAATTTTCAAAAAACAAGTTAAATGCAGAAATTCAAAGACGAAAGTAAATGAGGAAATATAATGACAAAAATAAATAATTTGGACGCTTCAAATCTAATTTTCCGAGCAATTATTTTACAAAAGTACAAATATCTGCTACCCATTATCTAGTGGCTGTTTGTGATCTACTAATTGCCAGAAGAACTTACTTCATTTTTTCCTATAGATTTGTCCGAGAGTATCACGTATTCACGCTGCGAATAAATAATTAAATGCTGCAGCACGATCTGCTCACCTTCTTCAGCTTCTTAGTCCGTGGCATAAAACAGTACAGCTACCCTACTCACGCAACCTTGGAACTTTCAAACTTAATTTTCCGAGTCATATCTTTAAAGCATAATAACAGTGATGTTTCTTCACTAGGGCGCGTGTAGCGCAGTCGGATGAGGCGCGACTGTCGCGTGCACCCGGTACCAGGTTCCTGGTTCGGATTTCCCGCACAGGCCACCCAAGCCTTCCATCCCTCCGGGGTCGGTGAATTGGTACCACACTTGTCTGGGGAGGATACAGCGCTGACTTGTTCATCGGCTGGCCACCGTAAGTCATTGTATGGCCAAATACGCGTTCATGCCGCCTCCACGACATCCCGTAGAAGTAGAATGCGCTGACGCATCCCAGAAGGGATTGAGTAACGCCGTACTTTATCCTTATCCTTATCTTTCTTCACTAGGTGGAAATTTCATGGCTGCAACCAACTGTTTCCAAATTTTCGCTACTTCGTTGTGGCAAAGATTACGCCATTGTGTTGTGAATAAATATGATCTTTTGGTCTAGTGTTTTTTCAACAACAAAACCGATACAAAATAAAAGCGGATTAATTTACAAGGCAGCGATATCGTCAGCGTCTAGTTGAGGAAGATTATTATGACGTTGTTGAGAAAACCAATATTCAGTGTGTGAATGGCTCATTTGAAGTGATATTCGGCGTCAGATGTGGAAAACGGTAGCACTTTTTCCCTCCCAGACAAGCTCTGGTACGGTTATTCCATCCGGAAGGGTAAATTCTCCTGTGTTGAACGGAGCCGGAAACAGTTGATATGACACAAGGAAGACGTCGTTCTCTGCCAACTGCGCTACATGTAATTCAACGAAAGCGGATCGACAAAATTAAGAGATTTAGTATGAAGGTCGAACTACGAACTGGCGGCAACTAGGCATGAAAGGCAAGTAAAAACAAGGCGGACAGAATTATAAGGTCGCCACCGGCAACTTGCTAGAGACTTGGAAGCGAATGTGCTGCTATTTTATACTGAATTTCTCGAAAAGCCGAAAAAATGCCATATCTTCGTGGATATCGATCGACAGCTGAAGACGTGGAAAAAGCCGAATGGTGTTCTGCACAAAGGAGGCCACCAGCTGAGGACGAGTGGCCGTCGGGAAACGGCCAAAGGATCAGCTCAACAGGTTCGTCGAATCGTCCGGCCGCAGCCGCTCTTCGGTTGTGGACGGTCGAGGAGGCACGCAGCGAAAACACAGGAGGAACCGCCGCCGTCGCGTGAACAACTTAGGGCGACGAGGCGACTAGGCGAAGCCGTCTCGCCGACGAAGCCGTTCGGGTGGTGGTCCCCCATTCTGATGAGCGTTTCACTGCGACGCATCCTATTGTACGAGAACTGGTCCTCGGCGCAGTTTCATCTTCAGACATTCCTCTACAAATAGCGGCCATATGCCAAAATTCCGCTGCGATAGCAAAACCGTTGAATCTAGGAGACCTTCCAGACACTAGTTGCGTCACAAATATCGGGAATCCTCTGACGTTTGATAAATATAACACAATTAGGTACTAAGTGCGCTAATGGCCGTGTTTTCAAAGTTGCACCAACCTCTAAATCTATGACAGGAATCTGACCGCTACTCCGCATCTAGTGCAAACCTGAGCACTTATGGGTTTACAAAGACGAAAAGTTTTCCTACTCTTTAGCCATTCTGATTACGTTTGTTTATCGTTATTGTTAAACGAGCTGGTAGACTACGTATTATTATGTATTTAATGTCATTCTTTCTATGTTTAGTCGAGCGTTCCATGCTGACAGACTACACTTCACTATTAGGTTGGTGCATGAGTTCTCGGACATTTGGGGCATGAAATATTTATTATCACAACATACGAACAACAATATCAAATCATTTGAAGTAACCACCCTTTACATCAATTGTCTTTCGCCAACGTGCTGGTAAGTCATGGATGCCTTTTCTCCAAAACGTGGCCGGTTGTGATGCGAAAAATGTGAGCAGTGCCTCCTTGACATCCTCTCGGTTCCTAAATTTCTGGCCGTCCATATAGCGTTGAAGGCTTGAAAACAAATGATAATTAGAAGGAGCGAGATCTGGTGAGTAAGGTGGATGTGGAAGAACGGTCCATCCGTAGTCCGCCAGCTCAGCCGCCGTCGCTCTAGCAATGTGCGGTCTAGCGTTGTCGTGTTGAATATACGCCTTCACTTGCTCTCCTCGTGTGGTTTGAAGGTGGGCCCTCCACTTCCTCAGTTGGTTGACGTAAACCTCTGCTGTCACCGTTATCCCTTCGTCCAGCAGCTCCCAGTATTCTACGCCAAGAATAGCATCACCTTTTTCACGTGAAGGTCGGGTTTCAGAACGTCCTCTACCTCTCCAGTTGCGTCAAACCACTGTGCACGCCGGTGATAATTAGAGCAGAGTATCCACTTCTCATCCCCGGTGACAAGGTTGTCCAGCCATCTGGAGCCATCATCTACGTCTGAGGGTAAGGAGAGACAGAGCGACATCGGCTCTGCGATCCATGTCATGTTGTGTCAAGTAGTGAGGTACCCAGCGATCCAATTTTTGCACCTTGCCAATCGACTTCAATCCTCGAACGACTGTTGAGTGACTAACATCAAAAGTGCTTGATAGTTCGCGAGTGGTTTGGTATGGGTCCGCTTCCACTCTACTTCGGAGGCCATCCAAATCCAGTGTCATCGGGCGCCCTTCTCGTTCATTATCTTCAACGGAGAGTTCACCAACTGCGAACTTCGAGAACCACTGATACACAGTACTTCGAGCAGGACCACTGTCGTTGTAAACATCCTTCAGGCGACGATACGATTCGATGGCCAGATTGATGCAGGAATAACATGACGTGCCGAATATGCGTCTCAGTTGGGATGAATTGCTTAGCCATAATAGCTGTGTTAACAACGCAGAAGTAGGAACAGTTTTGTAGCCCTTTCCTTTCTCTATCGATCGATCATTTACGCGTTGATACATGTGAGAAATATGGCGGGAAATTCGCTTTCAATTCAGGAGGGATCAGATATCCGAGAACTTATGCACCAACCTAATATGTATCTAATCTCATTCTTCCATCTACGTTTGGCCGGAGCGTTTCCCATGTCCCGCAACCTGACTGTACTGTTAGCGAATGGTAGTCCTCACGGAGTATAAACAACATACATAATCCATAGTGGTTCCCAAAAAATTGGAAAGGTGGTGTTGAAAATACTTCTCCATAGCCATTTTGGCCGGAATCGAATGATAGCGTTGGCAAGAACTAAAGTGTGGTATCCTGAGCTGGAAAGTGATATTCGAAAGATGGCACAGTCTTGCGAAACCTCTGCAGTATTTGGAAGCAACCCAGTTAGAACTCCTTTACACTTCTGGTAGGAGCCAACAAAAGTATGGCAAAGAATACATATCGATTTCTGTGAAACTACAGGAGGAATCATGTGGTTAGTAGTAGTAGACGCCATGTCTAACTGGCCAGAAGTAATCCGAATGAATGGAACCACCGCAGAAAAGACGGTGGAAAGCTTAAAGGAACTTTTCTGTACACATGGGTTGCCTGAGCAAATTGTATCAGACAACGGACCACAATTTATTGCGAAGGAATTCAAAGAGTATTGCCAACGTTGGAATATTGAATTGACGTTGACGCCCCCCGTATCACCCAAACTCAAACGGTGAGGCAGAGTGCTTCGTGCAAACATTCAAAAAAGGGTTCTATAAAGGACTAAGGTCGGGGAAGAGAGCAGCTGCCGCAGTGAGAGATATATTATTTGAATATCGAGTAACGACGCACCCAGCCACAGGGAAGTCCACCGCAGAGCTATTGATGGGACGAAATTTAACTTAACCACCTTAGATGTGTTGAAAACACCAAAAATTCCACATATAGTAGCTATAGACAACAAATGGTTTCGCAATATAATAGAAAGGTGAGAGAAAGGACGTTTGACGTGGGCGACCAGGTATATATATATATATATATATATATATATATATATATATATATATATATATATATATATATATATATATATATATATATATATATATATTAGGAGGGGGCAAAAGTAATGAGACACCCCATGCCGTGTCCATATATCTCGTGGCTGGAGTCTGGTTTCGTGCTTGTCGTATTTGTATGTTTGTATGCTACTTACTGATGCCCATCTGAAAAGTTAACACTTCCGTCCTTTCCAGAAGCATGCCAAAACCCCAGCCTGTCTCATGCCAAAACCCCAGTCTGACGAGTCGACCTGTGTCGCGCAAATCTCCCCCAATTCCCAACCCCGAGCAGCCTAGACTCAATATTCACGCAAGATGAGAAGTGCGTCTTCTACCTTAACCCTGCCAAGCAGCGAGTCTGGGTGAGGCCTGGTGACCTGTTACCGACCTTCGTTCGCGAGATGTTCACGGCGAGAAGCATCTTTGGAGCTTTTGGGTCTGCGCCCATGGACCGGACTACCGGAAGCCGTTTCCCAAGAGCACTACGATGAACTCCAAGGCCATGGTGAACGAAATAGAAGAGATGGGCCGGCGACTCGCTCTTATTCATTCGCAGCGGTTCAAGAAGGTTCTCCTCTTCGACAACGCCGCACCCCATCGGGAACAAGTAACCACGGATAAGCTTGGCCAGCTGGGCTACGTTCACATGCCTCACCCACCGTATTCGCTGGACATCTTTCCATGCGACTACCGCTACTACTTGAGCCTACAGGACTTCCTAGTCGGAAGGGACACACGAACCCAAGCAGTCCTTGACAACCATGTCGAGCAGTTGATCAACACCAGGCCCAAGCAGTTCTGGAAGGATGGGATCAGGAAGTTAGCTGAGCGATGGCAGCAAGGTCCTTGCCCTTAATGGCAAATACATTCCTCAGCATCGTTGAGTTGTAATTGAGTTATAGAGAAATAAAGATTTTTTTCATTTTGTCTCATTACTTTTGCCCCCCCCCCCCCCTAATAAGAGACTACAAGGACAATTGTGATAAATGGACCCCTGGAATTGTAACAGAAGTGAAAGGTGCTAATACGTATCAGGTCCACTATGGCACAGGAACGAGACTGGTCCATGCTGAGCAGATGAAGAAGAGAATTGTGTTCTGGGAGGAGGAGAGCCCCCCTAAAAGAGAAAGAGACGCAAGCGAAAGCAAAAAACAAAAAAGGGGACCGAGACGGAGAAAAGGGCAACACCCATAGCGAGGGACGAGGTCAGGAGATCACCCAGAAAACGTAAACCTACCGATCGCATGCAAACCTTTGTGGATGACCAATCTCGTAGAAAACGCGTAAAAGGAGCACTTCCCATCGACCTGGTAGAACTGCATTGGTATTGAAGGCTACGGTAGATAGGGATATTTGTTTCAGGAAGATGATCGACTTCGTCGCTGAGGGGAGATGTAGAGGGAGCCGCCGATGAAGAGCAACGAAAGATGAAGAGCAACGAAAGTAAGAAATGGTGATATGGATAAAGATAAAGAGAGATGGAGTATAAAAGCTGTGCGAATGATGATAATAAACAGTTCGCACTCTTACGTGTTCGGACAAGTCAGAAGAACCAACGGTGGATTCTCACCCAAAGCTACCAATTATCCTCCTCTGGTCCGCGTCGGAGCACTTGCAATCCAGAGTTGCTAAACTTCTGAGGATTGGTGGTTTAACATTCAGTATGGCAGTAGCGTGTAGGGCGCTTCAGTGCCTTCTCCAAAATCTTCCTTCATTTAGCTACATTCTCAGAGAATGAATCCTGATCTACCGACCACAGAAAGAACTGGGCTCCAGCAATTTCTCTGGAGCATATGGGTAGTAAAACTCCGTTGTGGGAGCTGCGACGCGGCCTGCAAAGCCCCACACGATCTGAAGGTTCTTATCGAGCCAGGAGTGGCGATTTTGGAACGACACCGTTCCTTTGTAATCTTCAATGCATGAACAAATACCGCTTAGATTGTATAGAATTTGGTCCATTGTTTTCTTTTTTATACGACTGAGTAGCAGTCATTTATGGCCCACTCGGCCCATTAGAGGAATTAGCAAGGATTCACGACCAATTTACAAGCACAAACCGCGACTGACTTCTGACAGAACAAACTCCAGTCAATCTTTATTCGAGTTAAAAAGTTAGGTAAAAGTTAAAGTCAGATACCAGTATAGTACAGATGATCCTTAGAAACCGAGGTTAATGCTTGACGAAAACAGGTACAGTGCAGAAAAAAGGGCAGATCGCTGAGTGGGTGCGTCCATCTTCGCGTTGACCCTGCTCGAAGCGTCCTTCAGGGGCCGTATGCTCGTCTACCCCGAGTCTCCCCCAATGGGGGATTGGGGCGTGATATAATATGTTGATATTGATTGATTCTCCCCCAACGGGGGAACACGAGCATACGTCCCCAGAAGACCTTAGGTGTGAATTCGCCCATCACTGTGTGGATGGTGCGCGGCTGGTTGACGATCCTTTCGGCCAGTGCAGAATTTTCTGTCTGAACAGGAGAGACTCCTTACGCTTTCGCAGGTCTGGAGAGCACCCAGGAGACAGCGCAACAACTCACACTCGTCTTTTCCAGCGCCACGTACTCGTACATCCCTTCGAGTTCTTCACGTCCTCGTGCAGCGTTCGGACCTCTCTCTATATGTAATCGTGCTTAGGGTTTCATTATAAAAGTTATTGAACAAAATCCCCGAATTTTATGATGGAAAATGAGGGTGAACTTTCTCCCCCCCCCCCCCACTCTATAATCTTGCACCCTCCATTCTCCCTTCGATACGGTGATTATAGGATTACATGTCTTGCTGCCACACACTCGAGAAAAGGATTCGTAACGAGAACCTCTCCTACAGTCGTCTCACGTTCGCGCCGCATAACAAGGAAGAAGCACTACTACTTGTATAGTCATTAATTCATTTAATTAGCAGCTGGTAGTTCGAAAACCCGAGATCATATCCCTATCGGTTCATCAAAACATTTCAGGTAGAAGGAAACCGAGATGTCCTTTGCAGCCTTGGAAGGTAAAATAGAGAGCTGTGTAAAGAATGCACTCTACTTCTAGGACTGTATGACCAGAGTGGAATAAGCACGAGCAATCAATCATTGCTAGAACGTGAAATTTAGCAAATTCCTAATAGAAGCGAGAAGGCACATTCATGGGAAGCACCCACGGTGACCAAGGGATCGATTCAGAGGGTTTTATGCATTGTTAGCGACGTTTTCTTTTGCTTTTTTTATCAATATAGCGTGCATTTTAGCCCAGCAGGGTATCGTGTTCGCTTTTCGAACTCGTTTTGAACCCACTGCGCTATGTGGACCGAGTAGCTTTCGCCGATTAGAGATACGCCGCTGCCCATTAAATCATGCTCGTCTTGTTGGAGAAGCTCTCGTTAGATGCTATCTATGTGTGATCCCTTTCTGTGTTTTTTCAGTTTTGGAAGTGTGTTTCGTAGTAACCTCATTTGACCGCTCTTCCCCACTTTAGGGGATGCCAGAATGGAGGCATTGCAGATACGGGTACTCGTACTCTCGACACTTCAAAGACTGAAAAATTCTTCGTTCAAACCCCATTTAGAGGGTTATTTGGTATGGTTATCACGAGTGTGACATTAGTTTTGGGTGTAACGGCGGACCCTGTTTTCAGCCGCTGGGCAAATTTTATGTCGTTTGAGAAAATTGCTAATAATAGGGAATTTTGGATGATAACTTTTCTGAACGTTAACATGTTTATGACCTGGTCGCACCCTTGCGGCCGTGTGGGACCGTGTGACACGATGTCGTGTCAGAACCAGGAAAGGGAGGGAATCCCGGGATCCCTCTGGCCTAACTTGCATTTTAGGATGCGTTTCTAGTGCGAAGCGGGCACCACGCCGAAACGCTCCCTTGTGTGATTATTCGGTTCTTCTTCCACGCGCTGAAGTTAAATTGTTGCTGAAAGCTGGTTTATTTTGCTGTCCACTCTTTGTTGATGGTGAACTGCTTATTTTACATTGTAGTGTTACACTCCATTCGTTGAGCGGTACTATTGTACTTAGCGTAGCGCACTAGATCTTGTTCAAAATAGGTCTACTAGGGGTAATCTGCCATGAGAAGAACGAATATCATAGTCGTTTTTTGCGGAAATGCCGTATAAGCCCGCTATATTAAGCTCGAATCGCTCAAGGCCTTGCGAAAAAGCGTACGCTAGGAAGAGACGCAGAGTGCGCGCCTCCCACCGATGCGCACTATTTCGCCGTCTTTAGTCTGCAGCCGAGCTCAGCCAGGGGCAGAAGCCTTGAAATCTCGAAAAGCCATGAAAGCTGTTGTGTAAGATCGGGCAGGGAAAGGGACTCCAGGGCGTGGGCCCACCAGCCCGTGTTAAAATTGCCTTCATCCTAGAGCTCCCTCCCTTGCCCAATTCGGAAGAAAATAAGACCCGAATCTGTAATTGAAAAGAGGAGATAAGACTACATCTACATTCGCTGCGTATCTAGTTGCCACGCCTGCACGCCACGGCATGCTGTGGTAACTCCCCCCCCCCCCCCTCGGAGACGGCCGCGAATGCGTGCTGGTAAGGGGCGGAGTCTCTGCGTCTCTTACCAGCGCGCGCTATTTCGCAAGGCCTTGGGCGATTCAAACTTAATATAGCGGGCTTATAAGGCATTTCCGCAAAAAACGACTATGGTATTCGTTCTTTCCATGGCAGATTACCCCTAGTAGACCTATTTTGAACAAGATTTAGTGCGGTACATTAAGTACAATAGTGCCCGTTGAGCTTTAGTTGTTGACCTGTTAAATTTGAAACAAAACGCTTTCACTGTGTTTTTTTTTTCATTTAAAACAGTAGTTTGCAGCTAATTTGTGTTTTTTAACGAAACTTAACGATTTACCGGGAATTTAACGAAAAAGTTTCGTTAAAAAAATTTATCGGCCAGAATTTCGTGTACACCTTTGGTGGCGATGTCCGTTCCTCCACGTGGTGCCACTGGAAACTGCTTGCTTTTGCAAGCCGAGCCAAACACGGACATTCGAATGCAGGCGACAGGCCCTAGTGACAGGCCGGCCTACGAACATTTTGTGTCACATCATATGGTTGATGGCGTTTCAGACTTCTCGAGATAATGCTACGGCGTCCGCGGGAGCCGACGCGCACTCGCAAAGCCCGGCGAGTGTGAAAAGTGTGCGAGGGTCCCTGATGCGAGGACGGCATCGGGGGCAACTGAGCTAGTCCGAAAGTCCCGTAACGTAGGCAAGACCCGCGTAGCAACGTTGAATGTGGGTACGTTGACGGGCCGCTCGTGCGAGTTGGTAGAAGCACTGGAGCGAAGAAAGATAGATTTCTGTGCGGTGCAGGAGACGAGGTGGTCCTGCAGCAAGTCAAGGGACATAGGACGTGGTTTCAAGGCCGTTCTATGTGGAAGTCCCAGGACCACCAGTGGTGTCGGTGTGATCGTCTCCGAGCGTTTCCGTGACGCGATTGCAAGCGTAGAACGTTTCGATGACCGCTTGATGAAGATTGTTGTCGCCGTAGAAGAGCGACGATGCCATTTCTTTTCTGCGTATGCTCCGCAGACAGGCTGTTCCGAGCAAACCAAGGACGGGTTCTGGTCCCTGCTTGATGAGAAGACAGCGGAAGTACCGTCACAAGATATGGTTGTTGTGGCAGGTGACCTTAATGGTCACGTCGGAGCAACGAAAGACGGCTACAACTGTCATGGTGGTTTTGGATATGGGTCGCGCAACGCCGATGGTGAGCGTATACTTGAGTATGCAGACTCACATGACCTCACCATCGTGAACACCAAATTTCGAAAGCGTGACTCCCACCTCATCTCGTTTTATAGCGGGAATGCTAAAACGCAGATTGACTATGTCCTTGTTAGGCGTCGCGACCAAGGCCTTGTCACAGACGCGAAGACCGTGCCGTATGAGACGGTTGCCACGCAACACCGTCCACTGATCTGCTCGCTGAAGATCACACCTTCGAGGTGTAAACGTGTTGAGCGATGTGGGCCGGCTAGAATCAAATGGTGGCGACTGAAAGAGAAGGAAGCGGCAGTTATTTCTCGCATTCGGTTGCCGACAGTGACAACTGTCGACGAAACCTGGAAGGACGCTACCGACGCGATAACTCGGGCTGCACGCCTTGAACTCGGCACAACGAAGCCTGGAAGACGCTGGGTCGACAAGCAGGCATGGCTGTGGACTGATGATGTCAGAGAGAAAGTCCGAGAAAAGAAACGGCTCTATCACGTGTCTATCGGTGATAAAACAGTCCATAATTGGCGGAACTATCGAGAAGCAAAGAAAGCGGCAAAGAAGGCAGTGGCCGCTGCTAAAGCCGCATACTACGCTGATGTCAGCAAAAAATTGGAAACGCGCGATGGTGAGCGTTATATTTACCGACTCGCCAAAGCTCGCTGTCGCCAAGCAGAAGACATTGAGAAGTTCTTTGGCATTAACGACGAGAGCGGTCATCTTCTGATGGATCGTAAGAGGGCTGTGAAGCGATGGCACGACTACTTCGAGGAAATCTCGAATGTAGAATTTGAACATCCTGCTGTTCCTTTTGCATCACCTGTATACGGTCCCGTTCAGAAGATCACAGTGAGCGAAACTGAAGCAGCCCTGAGGAAGATGAAGTCAGGCAAAGCCACTGGTCCCGATGACCTGGCAGCTGACCTGTGGAAGTCGAAGGGCTGGTGCCCTGCTGACTGGCTGACTGAGTTTTTCAATCAGGTTGTTGCTGAGAAGAAAGTGCCTGAGGGTTGGCAGCAAAGCACGACTATTCCGATTTGGAAGAAGAAGGGCAGTCCTGCAGACTGTGCTAGTTACCGACCAATTCGCCTTCCTTCGCACACCATGAAAATCTTTGAGCGAATTGTCCATGGACGTATTCGGGATATCGTCCAGCTTTCCACGAATCAGTGTGGTTTCGTCTCTGGCTGTGGTACTGTTGATGCCATTCACGCTGTTCGTCTTTTGCTAGAGAAACACCGCGAGAAACAGAAACCGGTGCATTTTGCCTTCCTGGACTTGGAGAAGGCCTTCGACCGCGTTCCGCGGGAAGTGACATGGTACGCGTTGCGACGACATGGTATCCCTGAAGAGCTTACTGAGTGGGTGCGCATCCTCTACTCGTGCCCAATAAGCCGAGTGCGAGCACCAGCGGGCACCTCGATGGAGTTTCCAATCTCTGTCGGAGTGCACCAGGGATCTGCGCTATCCCCACTGCTCTTCGTGGTCGTCATGGATGCAATTACACGAGAACTCCAAAAGGCAGCTCCTTGAACGTTGCTGTATGCCGATGACGTCATGCTTGCATGTGAAGACAAAGCCGAACTCGAGCGACAGGCACAGGAATGGTGCAATCGCTTGGCATTGTTCGGACTCAAGCTAAACGTCAAAAAGACGGAATACTTGACGACGGATGTGAATGAGCATGGATCCATTAAGATCAATGGTACTGAGCTCTCACGAGTTACATCTTTCAAGTATCTTGGATCAACAGTCACGTCTGATGGCAGTCTAATGTTGGAGGTGAACGCACGTGTGAGTGCAGCCTGGTCCAAATGGCGTTCGTTGACTGGGGTGCTTTGCGACAAGACAATACCTGAGTACCTCAAGTCAAAGGTGTATAGAGCAGTCGTCCGCCCAGTAGCGACGTACGGTGCTGAGTGCTGGCCCGTGACGAAGGAGATTGAAAGCCGCCTCAGTGTAATGGAGACGAAGATGTTAAGGTGGACGGCCGGAGTAACGCGATTGGACCGCGTTCGCAAAAACACCATACGACAGAGGTTCGGTGTCGTCCCGATAGCCGACAAGTTGCGCGAAGCTCGTCTGCGATGGTACGGCCACGTCCTTCGCGCTAACGACGACACTGTCTGTAAGATTGGCCTGAATCTTGAAGTCCCTGGAAAACGGCCCAGAGGACGCCCGAAGCAACGTTGGCTAGACACGTTGCGCTTGGACTTAGAGATGGCTGGTGTGCACCCTGATCAAGCATTTGATCGGGAGAATTGGCGTCACCACACCAGAAGAGCGGACCCCGCCACCAAGCGGGACAGACGCTAATGAAAATGATGATGAATTTCGTGTACACCTTTGCTACAGATAGATCCCCCACATTGGATTCGAATTATAACATCGATTTTTTTGAGTTGAGTTTGAGGGGAGTTATGGGAAAACAACGATAACGGGGTTTTCTGCGTTTATTCCGCCCAAAAACCAAAAGGCGGGAGCGGTATTTTAGGTAACCAACATCACTGCCATACACGGAATGGAGATAAAGGATTTGGGATGTTGGTGTAGTTAACTAGGATGACCTAGTAACACAAGAACCTGCACTGAACAATTGAAAATAGAAGCGATTCGGGAACTCCTCGCTGGGCAACTTTTTGCTTTTCATATTTATCCGTTTTTCGTCATCACTCCATTCACGCTGTATAAATGTGTACAGCCTTTATTGACAATAAACCCGCCTATGGCCTATGTTATACTTCGGCGACGCTGTTGTCGGCGACGTCGGCGACAGTGTTCCCCGGTGCCGAGTTTGATAAAGTTAACCATACGCACCTTGAAAAGTTAGCAGGAGCGCCGAAAAAGTGTATCCTTTTTAGAGATGATTTTAGAATTCAAATCGGAGAAGATGAAATGCAACACTTCCATGAAATCCAAATTAGCAGCCACCTCATCCACCTCTCTTCTTCCGCTTCAGGACTTCGGAATTTCATGGAAGGGGATAGTCATTCATGCTCATTTTCGGAAAGTCTTCCCACGCTTTGATACTATTCACTCTGCCTAGAAACGTTTCTTCTGAGCTGGGATCTAGCACCTAGGGTACAGAAATCAAACGCTGTACTTGTTCGCGAACAGCCTCATAAAGGATCTAGAGTTGAATCACGGGAGGCGCGTTTGATGAACGTTATGAGTATTGGCAATCGCTTTCGCCGTTTAATCGATATCGATAGCTTTCATAAACCCGCGTCTGCTAGCGAACGACGTTTAAATCCGGCCCTAGGAGCTGAACAGTGCTCCACCGCGACGAGACATGACATTGCGATAAAGCCCCATATCGACTGGACAATCCATTAAATTGATATGGCAATTTATATCATTTTCTCGCCGAATTGGACACTTCGGGTCCAATTGGACACTCTTCTAAGCTAGCTTGAATACTTCTGAACTTCTGAAATCAAGGAGAACCCTTTCAAATCGAAATGACCTTCAGGCATGCTTAACTGCAGGCTCAAAAAGATCGTCAAAATAATTTCTTGTTCAAAAAAATGGCATAACTTCCTTAAAATTTTATTTTCTTCAGACGCCCGAACGAGTGCAACAATTTTACAAAATTTTCATTGTTAAAAAATAATAATAATAACTTGTTTTAAAGCGCAGCAAAGCAGCAATCACTCAGTGTCTTAATAAACGAGATCGCGCCGTGGACTCGAAGAGCTCGCTGCGATTTTTATTTGATTGGTAGTGTAAATGCTGATTATACATATAAAGTACCTAAATGAGAATTTGCAACTGTTTTTGTTGTATCGCTTACAAGTGTGAAACTCCATGGAAGCTTAAATTTTGCTATCAAGCGAATAAAAACCGCATCTTGGACGACAGCATGCCGCGATTTCTTTTATGTCATCACGAAATGCCTCGTTCCTGCTGTTTTAAAACAAGCTTTAAACCATTATATTAGCTGAAAAGGTCTGCTAGTGAATTGATATTGAGTAGTTTCTGGCATTGACTATTGCTTATTCCAAACAGTGCCGTCGGAAAGAGTGAAATGCCGGTATTGGAGTCTCCAGGATACATAATGAAAGCTTTTCACATCAAAATAGTTTTCAAAATTTGGAGAGTTTTCAAATCATATTGGACCCTCTTCTAGCTAGCCTAAGACTTTTGAAATCAAAACGAACTCTTGAAAATCGAAATGACCTTCCTATACAAAACTAGAAAATCTCCAACAGAGAGTAATCTTTGTTCAAGGAAAATTTGGTGTAACTTTCCTTGAAACTCTTTAGTTTACCTGCACCAATGCGTATGATAATTTTATATTTTTAAAACAATAATAAAAAGGTTAAAACGTGCCCTAAAGAGCAGCAAAAAATCAAGCATATAGCGCACTAAAAGATCTGTTCGCACCATTCACTCAAAAGGTTCGCCCCAACTTTTATTTGATTGATACTACAAACGCCACTTACATGAACCATCAACGAGAGGATCTGTTTGTTCGTTACCGTCGTTTTTGCTTCATCGTTAACAAATATCGAAATTCATGCGAACAAAAATTCTGCAATCACTCCATTAAAAATCGCGACGTTTTGGACGAGGGCATGGCGCAATCTCTATTTGGCACTAAACAATAACCATCTTCTTTCTCTTTAAAACAAGCTTTACACTAATTTTTTTCTCCAAAAAATTGATAAAACTTTTAACAATATGTCCACTTATTGGGCAGATGGATTAAAGTTTGAAAGAAAGATAGACTAAAGTTTTTCTTGAACACAAAATTATCCTAACCTTTTTCGAGAGCCTCGAAATTCTGTAGAAGAAGCACATTTCGATCTGGAAGAGCTCTTTTTGATTTCAAAAGCCTTAATCTAGCTTAGAAGAGGGTCCAATATGATTTGAAACGTGTCCAATTCGACGTGAAAATCGTAAATCATCGCGTCAAGTCGCGTCGCGCTGCGGCACACCTTTAGGCCCTTGTCATACCATCGCTCACCGCGAGCGACGCCTAATGATATGCTCCGATATCGATCGGGCGGCGCGATGGAATCGATATGGGTGCATATCATTAGGCGTCGCTCGGGGTGAGCGATGGTATGACAAAGGCCTTAGGCCCCGTTTATACTTCCGACGACGAGCGACGCGACGGCATGTAAAGTGGCCAAATTGATCGATCGCGTCGCCCAATCAATATGACCACTGTACCTGGCGTCGCGTCGCTCGGCGTCGAAGTATAAACAGGGCCTTAGGGGTCGTATAGTGTGCGCGCGACGCGCGACGCGATGCCATGTATACTGGCCGAATTGATCAATCGCGTCGCTCGATCAATTTGGGCACTACCCATGCATTGCGTCGCACGTCGCACGCACACTAAGCAAGGCCACCGCGGACTGCTTCGCACTGCGTAGCACCCGCTCAACATTGTCGCCGACGTCGCCGACAACAGCGTCGCCGAAGTATAACATAGGCCTTAACGACCCCTTATTCAGACTCCTAAAATCGCGAAGACGATGTCTCTGCGCCAGGCACGACAACATGAACAGAACAAGACGTAGATGAATTTATTCCTTTGCATACAAATCTGCTAAAAAATCACAAGTCATCGAGGCGTGGTAAAACGAAGGCAGCAGGTTCGGTGAATGCTCATAGATCGTGTGAGGGGAATTAGCAAGACATTGCCAATCAACAGTGTGTATCGAATGGTGAAACGCCAACATAATTGTCATCTATTACCGAAGAGTGCGACGTGGCGATGTGAATTATATATAGTCGTTATTATTCAGATGTGTATTGTATTCACGTAGGAGAAATTCACGCTTATCCACGGAAGAAGCAATACCACAGTGCGTGGATGATGGCTGGCAGGTAGAAGAAGAAGCACAGAATAATATTCACAGCCACGTGAATATTGCAGTCGGAGCCGTGGATGAAGATCGCCAACGGCTGAAGTAAAAAATGGACTTGAGGTTCAAGGGTTTTGGGTCGACGCTGACATCGTTCAGAAAGAAAACACCCACCGGCAAGAAGATGGCGAGAATCAACTCGATGATCTGCTGCATTTCGACGGCCATTTTTCCTGTTGTTGACGTTGAACGACTACTGAAACGAGCAGAATAGAGCGGAAATTGCGGGCATTCGCTTAAGGAACGAGCACGATTACGATTTATACATACAAAGATAATATGCGATAGCTTTAGAGCAATAAATAGAACTAAACACGACAATTCACAAGAGAAATGTGAATACAAACTTTGCTAAGCACAAAATCCATCAGAAAACAGGGCAAAGGAAAGATACAGCTCAAGTCAGCAAAAAACTTTCGTCAGACCATGAAGAGGACGACGAAAATGGGAAAAAAGGATAAAGGATAAAAGAGGGCGTTGATAAATCCGAGATGCGCCACGTATTCCACTTCTACGGGACATCGGGAAGCAGATTCTGATGCGTATTTGGCCTGTACAGTCACTTGCGTTGTACAGCCGATAAGTAAGTAAGTATTTTATCCTTTGCAGACAACTGCGGCGCCAATTTACCGAATACGTAAGGATATAGACCTTGGTTGGCCTGAGCGGGATCCGATCTGGAGCCACGCTGCGCGTCACAGTCTGCGTCTCCTCTGACTGCGCTACTGCGCGCCTTGAAAATAAATAGGTACTGTGGGAGAACACAGACCAAGGCGTGTCGAGTGGTGTAGTCAGTGAGGGCTTCAGCTACAGTGCAAACGCAATTTTTTCCCGGTGATTGATACATGAATAAAACCTTGACCGAATATTTCACCCCCATCAAAAGTAGTTTCAGCTTCGAAGTCATAGTCATAGGATATAAATTCTGGAAAATGGGGACAAATCATCGCACATGGTGTCTCCATGTCTCCGTACTCCTAGAGGCATTTTGAGATCCGTAGATCCGAGAAGCTTCATTCTTAATTAAAAAGTGGAACGAGACAAACAGGCATGACAAGGCAATTAAAAAGTTCCGAAATCAATTTCAAGTGAAGTCTATTGTTCCTTGCTGTCTAACTCCAACTAAACGTTTACAGTCTAGGTCTAGTAAACCACGGGACATTTTAAACTAATGCATGGCGAGATTTCAATGACTACCACGTCACATATTCTTTCATCTTTTTGTGAGTTAAAAAACTTTAAAATAATTCTTCAAGAAGTGGGGGTCTCTAGTTTATTATTTTAGTTTAAAATGCTTTAGTTTATTTCAGTATTTTAACTCTTCTGAACACATTTTTATATTTTTTTAGCGTATCATAATTGCAGATCTACTAAAGAAATCAGCTTGAAACGAAAAGAATCGGCTGTATGTCGCGAAGACGGGCAACATTGGGAGATGGGAACGCCCCATCTAATTAGACCGCATTGAATGGGCGTGCCATTCAGAGAGGGCGTGTACCCTGATCGGCTGGCATGTGTTCGATCTGTGCTCTACCTTGTTATTATTAGCTGGCGCGTTCCCACCTACTAATGCTGCTCACCTTCGCGACAAGTACGTAGAATCGAGCAGATTCGAGCTCTTGGTCCATCTCCAGTAAACTGAACTATGGTAGGTCATTTTGTTGGAAGATGGCACGCTATTGGTTAACTGACGTTTTCAAGGGACAACAGCTCTACTAGCTAATCGATAACATATAGATTTCCAAAAGTACCATGGTCACCTATGTATGACATATGATATTAAGAGAAAAAAAGCAGAAATAACAAATAAAAAATGTAGGTAGAAGCACAAAAATTCCGGAGAGATCCGAAGCTAACTCATGGAGCGCTTAAGAGCCCTTCTACTTCATTTCACACACGCAATGCGCATGCTTGAAGTTCTTTGAAGCAGCGTGTAATCAGCTGGTGGCATCTACTTCCTAAAAAGTGAAAAATCTATAAAGAATATGATTCTCCGTAGGAAGACCGGAACGACACCATCTGTTGCAGAGAAAAAAGCGATGCCGGAACAGTGACAGGTCTTCAAAAACGCTAAAACGGACATACTCACAGCAGAGAACATTGAGTCATCGGTGATATGTCTTCGGGTGAATACATAGACTTTCAAAAGAATTAGGTTTAGACTAGAAGAAACTAGTTCTAGAGATTCAGACAGATTTGCAAAGGGAGTTTAAAAGAATAAGACATTTCATGGCCTTCCCACCGAAATCCGTACAAAACCATGTCGTCTGAGTTGATGGAGATCGTTTAAAACTGCGGGGAAATTTAACAAAAATGTCCTGTTTCTACACTCCTTAATGAGTAAGGTGTGTGAGCTATCAACTTCATTACTAGGAAGAATCGAAAAAATCAGAGACCACAGGCAACGATCCAATCTCTCAGTTGAAGGCAAGGATGGTCGGTCGAGACCACGACGTCCGCATATATTTTCATGGGCGTAATATCGCACACTGCGCTTTTCCATAAACCCATCATTTATGTTCGGCATCAAACGCCTTCGCACGGAAGATGGGAGAAGAGAGAAGAGATGAGAGCGAAGCGGAAAGAGAAAACGGACGACGGCGGACGTCGGCGGTGCTGACACATGCATGTGGCTGGCCTTCGTCGAGTCAGTCGAAACCGCGAAACTTGTTCTCACCAGGGCCAACGCCGCAACCCACCTTCGACACAGACAGCGAGAGAAGTCACTCGGAAACGAAATCGGTAAACACGTCCTCGAAATGAACGCACTACGATGTCGATGGCATACACGAAACTTGAAATGCTGCAGCAGACAGCTCAGAGTGTCACCATCTCGTGCAGCTCAGTATGGTAGGCGTGGTTTATCTCGCCGTGACATGAGCCCGTAATCGATTCATGGATTACGCAACGGCTGCGCTCTATACCAACTGCACCAGACGACCTCTCAGCAGTACCTTTCAAGTGTACATAATACATTTTTTAGCGACGAAAGCAAAGTGTAGGACTTGCGAGGCCTTTGAAAGGGCAGAGGAGAAATCGTATTTTCGTGGAATGCGCCACGCAGTCAACCTTATTGGATAATTCTCCGGAAGCACTTTGATTGCGCACGCGCACTACACTACAGGACTTGCGGTAGGCAGCTTACAGACAGATCACTGTTTTATTTTTCCCACACAAACCAACACAACGAAAATTCAGAGACAGCAAAGAATTGGCCGCAATACTTGCTGGTTTCTTCCTTTTGAAGATGTTCTTTACAACGTGGCAGATTCTCTTATACGTCAAGGTTTCGCCATGATCCGGATACTATCTGAATCCTAAACAGAACAACAAATAGAGCAAAAGTCTTGATAAGTCCGAAGGCACATCACTTCTGAGCTGAGCAGTCAACTTCTTTAGACGACTCTTCTTCTTCATACTGCTTCAGAAGCAGACAGTAAACATTTGAACAATGATAAGGCCAAGGCCATAGAAGTGTAAGGTACACATCTGTGCCAAGTTTCCCCGATGAATCAACCTGGAAAGGAGACGCTGTGGAAGGTACTCCTTGAGTCATACACAACAACTGAAAGGAACTACTCATTCTGACTCATTCGCCGGCTAATTGCTATTGTTGATTGCAGTCGAATTTGAATGACTAAACGCGGAAAAACTCTACGGAACGTCCAACGAGTTGTAGTTCCTAACATCTAAGAGGACCGATGGAAACAAATATACGGATGAAGTATGAAAGAAGGCCTTAATTAGTCCTTTTTGAAATGCGCCACGTATTCTAGTTCTACAGGACGTCGTCGTGATTTTAAACGCGTGTTTGGCCCATACATGACTCGCAGTGATGAGCCGATGGACACGTGCGTGCTGTATCCCTTCCAAGAAATTCTGGGAACAATCCACCGACCCCTGCGGATGGATCGCTTGGTTGGTCTGGGTGGGATATCCGAACCAGGAACCTGGAATCGAAGGCACGTGACAGCTTGCGCATCTTCCCATTGCGCTACGGCACATCCACATGGAATCCTACACATGAAGCAAACGGAAGAGCAAGTGATCACGAAGCAATAATGGAGTTTACACTAAACCCTATAGAGGCATGTGGTAGCGCAATGGAAGGACGCGCCAGCTCTTGCGCGCACCGATTCCATGTTCTTGGATCGGGTCCTGTGCTGCCAACAAAGCCTGCCATTCATCCGAGATTGCTCAATTAGTAGAGTCTTGTCTGGGAAGAATAAAACACTGACTTGTTCATCGCCTCACCACCACAAGTCATTGTATGGATCAAATATATATTCAAAATGCCCTACCCCGAAGGTACCCCGAAGAAGGATAATGCGCGGCGCATCCCAAAGAGGGCTGATTAACGCCGTCCTTTCCCTTTTACCCCTTAATTCCTATGGATTACAGTAATAACTAGTAAGTAGTAAGTTGAAGTAACTATACAGTAATTCCTATACATAGAATGCCTTGGTTAACGAAC
Organism: Heligmosomoides polygyrus bakeri; assembly: GCA_947359475.1. Classification (NCBI taxonomy): domain Eukaryota; kingdom Metazoa; phylum Nematoda; class Chromadorea; order Rhabditida; family Heligmosomidae; genus Heligmosomoides; species Heligmosomoides polygyrus. Next base: position 90,683,266 of record OX375870.1, read on the forward strand.
ATTGGGAAAAGGTGAACCTCTGCAGGATCTACCACAAATGTCAAAGGAACCTGACTCCAACGAATGAAGATTTGGATTTAGATTTTTTTTTGCAGTAAGTTCCTCCTGACACAGCTCCAAGAGCTTCGAAAGCGGACTTTGGTTCGTGATGTTCGCTTATCAGCTTTTTCCCCCAAGTCGCTGGCTTCAACACGCCCCTTATTCAGTTAGCGGGTCAATTTTGAGCAGATTAGCACAGCAGCATCGCTTCAGCGCAGCTAACGCAATCTCCTGTTGTTGAATGTTGAGCTTCAGAGCAGTGACCGAGTTATTAACGTTGAATGCCACTACAAATGCTAGTCAACAAAAAAACTGAAAATGTGAAAAATGGCCATGCCACATAGAGTTCAAAAAGGTTTAAAAATGGTTGAAGCGCGCTGCACTTTCATGTCATGCAGTGTTTCGAAAAGTTTGTGCTCCATACAGGAAAAACTGGACGAGTAAAGAACATTTGACACAAAGCTATGTAATTCAACACAACGTGAATGCTAAGCACTATGTAGATGTCAGTAGTAATCGATCAGTATTGATTATTTATTTATTTATAGAGGTCCCTGACGGGTTGGCAAGGTTCAAAAACGTTTTATCTGTGCACCTGAAGTGTTGACATTTAGTCGTTTCCAAAAAACTTCCTCCCATTCTCCTTGCCGTTGTGTTTTGTTCTTCTTAAACTCTTATTGTAGATCGTACAATGCAGTGTGATCTATTGTAGCCAGTTCTGTTGCGTTTTATGTTTTCTTTGGCTTTATTTGGTTCTTGTAATCCCACATGTGGTTCCACATGTAATAAATTGTAATTGTTTATTTATTTATTTACTGAATACGTCATAGGACGCGCCGTATAGGAAAAACAGAAAAAGAACTTTCTCAGGCTAATCTAGGAGGCAGATAAGTTAGTCTACCTTGTTTACATACTTGCTTTTAAATCCCTTCAGAGATAATAATACGCGCATGACTATCACTGTACCAAACAGCTGACTGTGAGTAAAGATCGATAATATTAATCAATATGGAATTGTCGATGGATTTTGTGCACTTGCGTGAAGCCCATCATCTCGGTATCGATAAATCGCTTGTCGGCTGATTCCATGTAGACGTTGCGAATTTTGTCCACCGGCCACTATTTTTGCGCGAAAACGCACAAATGGACAGAAAGATTGCAGCTATAGTTGTGCTCTCGAACTTTTGTAGAATATTGGAATGGACTCGCATGCCCAAATTTTTGAAATATTCGAATTCGAATATATTCAGAAAAATCGGTTTTTTTTTGGATAGTCGAATTCGAATCTTCTTCTTCTTCTTCTTCTTCTTCAGCGTTTGTCCCGCTTACCGGCGGGGTCCGCTCTTCTGGTATGATGGCACCACTTCGCACGATCAAACGCTTGATCGGGGTGGATACCAGCTTCCTTTAAGTCCATATCTTCGAATTCGAATACATTCGAAAAAACACGTTTTTTTTTTTGAAATATCCGAATTCGAATAGATTTGAAAGTGTGGTTTCTTGAATATTTGAATTCAAATACATTCGAAAAACGCGACTTTTTGAATATTCCGTTCCGAATATATTCGAGAAAAAAACGGTTTTTGAATATTTAAAATCGAATTAAATTGAATAATTGAATTCGAATGTTTAAATTCGAATGGAAATCATTAGAATACCTATTCGAATAGGTGATTCGAGCACAACTACACTTACAACAGAACTAACTCTTCTAGAAAGGTTTCAATTGATCGTGGAATGGTTTATGCTAGTGCCTTGCTCAAGCGCTAGTCGCTGATGAAGGAATAAAAAAAGGACAAAGGACGGTGCTAATCAATCCTTGAGTGCGCCACACACTCTACTTCCACGGTTACATCTACACCGTTGTCTTAGGTGCAGACCTCTTGAATTTCATGTCTTAGAAAGAAACAACCACCGAAGACGCTAAGTGGGAATATTTCAAGCCGTAGAGATAAAAGTATTCGATGAAGCAATGATATATTAGCCTGAGCAGGCCTCCAAGAGCCAACGATTAAACTCTTTAGTCAAGCGATGTCCCCGAAGCACCAAGGTAAGAAAGCCGTGTGTAGAGCATCTAGATTTCGCTATCCATTCAAGTGCGAAGTCACACCGACGACGGCACTTCGTAGAAAATGCACATTCCAAGATAACTTATTCTTCCCTATTCATTTGGAAAGGAAGAGCTTTCGCGAGCAAGTTTTTCCCTTGGAATGGGCGCAGCCATCCTAATCGGTTGGGATTATGCATTCGGTGTTAATTGCAGTGGCTACCGTATACAGATTAGAAGTCTTGGCGCTGAAGAATCACCAGCAAATTACCAAACGAGGAACCACACTTGTACGGATTAATAGCTGCAATCTAATATGATTGATGTAGTACACCAAAGAGGAATAAAATGTCTACAAGTGCTGAGAACGAATTCACAGTAAATCTAGAGCGGAAAGTTTAGCTACGTAATCTGAGGCCTTATCCTATAGCGCAATTAGCAGAAGAGTTGTATTACTAGTAATACGAGAGTCTCATAAGAAACCACTTCGACACTGGCAAAAATTGCTAGCTCTGGTAAAGTTCAGGACGCAGGTAGCGCAGTCGGAGGAGGTGCCGGCTGTTGCGTGCACCCGATGTCAGGTTCTTGTTTCGAATTTCCCGCCGAGGCTAACCAAGCCTTCCATCCCTCCGGGGTCGGTGAATCGGTACCAGACCTGACTAGGAAGGATAAAGCGCTGACTTGTTCATCGGTTGGAAACCGCAAGTTATTGTATGGCCAAATACGCATTCAAATAGCCTCCACGACATCCCGTAGAAGTGAAATGCGTGGCGCATTCCAAAAGGAATGGAGTAACGCCATCTTTTGCCCTTATCTTTTATCCTTATGGTAAAGTTTCTCTAGTGCATCAAATACATGATAGCAGTATGTAGACGGTACAGGACACGTGTGACGCAGCAGGCAGAAGGCGCTGGCTGTGTCATGCACCTTGAAACGATTTTAGTGGCTCAATTCACGGCCAAAGTAACTGGGGCTTCTATGCGTTGCGAGACGCTGGATAAATAGATCCGTGTGGGAGGTATAGCAGACTCGCCTTCCTGTCGGATGACCACTATAAGTCTTTGTATAAGGATAAAAGGTGAAGGACCGCGTTACTCGATCCCTTTTTGGGGTGCGCCACGCATTTTACTTCTAACGCTCGGATGTCGTGGAGGCGATCTGAATGTCTATTTGAAATCCAATGACTTGCGGTTTCCAACCGATGAACAAGTCAGCGCTTTATCCCTCCTAGTCAGGTCTGCTACCGATTCACCGACCCCGGAGGAATGAAAGGCTTGGTTGGCCTGGTCGGGAAATCCGAACCAGGAACCTGATATCGGGTGCACGCAACAGCCGGTAGCTCCTCCAACTGTGTTACACGCGCCCATAAGATTGACAGTAAGTCACTGTATAAGCCAAAAACAAAATATTCAAATTGCAGCCATGACATAGCGTTGAGGTCGAGTATGTGGCGCATCCCAATAAAGGATTGGCTATCGTCGACCTTTATCCTTAATCCTTTAAACTTGCCGAAGAAGAGGAAGATTCTGTCCAGTTTCGCGCTTAGCTAATACCAGACGCACTGCAGCACTGCACAACATTGCAAACGTACGCGACTGCTGCGCTCTTTCCCGACAAGGATGATCGAGCAATGGATTACAACGAAAGCGCAGAATTGAAAAGTTGAAAATTCCAGGCGTGGTAGCGCAGTCGAAGAAGGCGCCAGCTTTTATCTGTGCCCCCTAATCAAGATTTTTGATTCGTTTCCAAGGCAGGCTAAATAAGTGTGTTATCCCTCTGGGGAAGTCATTACACAGGCCAAAAACTTATGTACACTCACTATACGATATTTTTTAGAAGTAGAATGCGTGGCGCATACCGAACAGAGATTAACTAACGACAACCTTCACTTTTCCCGTTGTTTTTTTTACCATGAACTGAAACCGAGCAAAGCCGTTCCATATTCATAAAGCAACAGAATTTCAGACTTCGTGCTAGAGATGTTAATTCAGAGGTCAGAAGGTCTATCGTCGAGTTCGCTTCATTTTCTGCCTTTCTGGACTGTGGCATAATCAAAACTAAGTCACTGCTTGCAGATGGTAGGCTCAAAAGTAGACAACTTCTCATGAGTTCGAACAAAACCCGCTCCATGCACTGTACTTGTTTGGTGCACTTGTTTGGTCTGAAGTCTGAAGCTCCACAACATTAGGTTGTAAATAATCTACAAAAAAAAAACCCATAAAATGTATGGGTACTCTTCAACTAACTGGAGCGGAGTTAGGGCTTAGCATTATAAAAAATTATCGCACTTCGAAAACGCGACCAAGACTCTTGCTAGAACATTTTCCATGCCCTACTAGACCGACACAGATATCACTAAAAACAGATGATTAAAGCTGTTCAAGAAACTACGTATGGAACGAACGCTCTAGAATAGAAAAGACGTATGAACACTTTTAGCAGCCTTTCGCAAAATGAGTTCATTCCGAAAACTAACCCAGAGCGGTCAGTCTTTGTTCGGTAACGGAAGCTTCCCTAGGGTAAGCTCATGATTGACGTTTGCAGTTTTCCCCTCTGAGAACTCTTCCGCAGATTCGCCGTTTTTTGAGGTCGTGCATGCTTCCAGAAGCTCTGGATTTATGACGATTTCCATTCTTTCCTGGATATCCCCATACGGCCTTATTGTCAGATTACCCTGGAGTTTCAAAGTCCAAACAACACTTAGTATATGAAATTACTCGGAAATAGACTGCTCCTTTCACGGAAAGCCTATGCTTCCCAGAATTAGCAGAAAGCTCGACAATGCCATCAGCTCTGTAGGATTATCAAAATTCCGATTTGGACAACAGGTTCATAACCAAATCTACCGCTCCTGTTCAGAGCATTTGCATTTGTTTAGTACAGACGGCATGGAAAGAGAACAGGGGCCGGACTCATAAATATCGGGGTATCACCTGTATCACCTGTCGTCCCGTTGATCATCGACTTGCTCGAGCGGGCGCCAGCAGCGTCTCCATTCGTCCCTGTCGCGTGCCAGAGTGGTCCAATGGATCCTCCTCGCTCGAGGGACACGAAGAGCGTCATATCGGTCGTTCAGGGCTTTCACGAAGAAGTCCGACCAACGCGTTGGTGGGCGTCCTGGTGTTCTTTTGACATCCCGCGGAATCCAGTCTGTGACGGCTCTCGTCCAGCGGGTGTCTGCGAATCGCATTACGTGGCCGGCCCACCTAATTTTCGACGACTTGGCCCATGCGACAGCGTCTCTGATCTTCGAACGTCGGCGAAGCTCGGAACTCCGGAGGCCTTCTCTCACTTGCGTGAGTCGTGTCACTCCGAGCATCATCCTCTCGATTCCACGCTGCGCGACGCTGATCGCGTGTTCATCCTGCTTTCGTATAGCCCAGGTCTCTGAGGCGTATGTTAGGGCAGGAAGAACAGTGGAGTCGAATAGGTGGGCACGGAGTCGGACGTTCTTCGTTTTCTTCACGACTTCTTCGACGCTCTTGAAAGCTCCCCAAGCCGCTCGTTTCCTCCTGCTCAGCTCTGGTGCTAGGTCGTTGGCCATGTTGACTTCGCGACCCAGATACACATAGCTGGAGCATTCGGAGATGTTCGTTCCGTTGAGCGAGAATGGGGCATCAGAAACCCATCCGTTCTTCATGAACATCGTCTTCGTAAGATTCAGCTGCAGTCCAACGCTTCCACATACACGATCGAAGTCGGCCAGCATTCGCTCCGCCTGACTGATGCTCGGTGTTATGAGAACGATGTCGTCAGCGAAGCGAAGATGGTGCAGTTGCCGGCCGTCGACCTTCACTCCCATGTCTTCCCATTCTAGTTCGCGCATGACGTTTTCGAGGGTGGCGCTGAAGAGCTTCGGGGATATGGTATCCCCTTGCCGAACCCCTCTCCTTACGTCGATGACGACGTCGTTGTAGAATGGAGAGATCTTGGTCGTGAATCCACTGTACAGCTCTCGAAGGACTCTGATGTACTGAGTAGGAACGCCCTGGGTGAGCAGGGCTTCCATGACCGCTTCAGTCTCGACGGAGTCGAATGCCTTCTTCAGGTCAATGAACGTAAGGCACAGCGGCAGCTTGTACTCTCGCGACACTTCGATGAGCTTCGTAATGGTGTGTATGTGGTCGATCGTGCTGAATCCTCTCCGAAATCCTGCTTGTTCGCATGGCTGTCCTTCGTCCAGCGTTCTACTAATCCTATTCAGGATGACTCGAGTAAACAGCTTGTAGACTACGGACAGCAGGCAGATCGGGCGATAGTTGCCAATGTCGTGCACGTCTCCCTTCTTGTACAGCAAGACGGTCCTGCTGGTCTTCCACTGAGATGGAACCTTGCACTCCGACAGGTAACGTGTGAAGAGCCGCGCCAGGGTGTTGATGAGCGCTGGCGGGAGGTTCTTCAGGTGTTCGGGTCTGATCCTGTCGGGACCGGGTGCTGTACGTTTCTTCACCGACGAGATGGCGTGTCGGATCTCGGAAGGGAGAACAGAGGGGACGACGTATCCATCCTGCGGAAGATGGCGTAGGGGCAGGTGGACGTGGCTATCGAAGAGATCGGAGTAGAAGTCGTGGATGACTTTCTCCATGGTCCTTCTGGAAGAGGTGACGGTTCCGTCAGGACGTCGGAGAGCGGTCATCTTGGTCTTGAAGTTGGCGAAGTTCCGGCGGGCATTGCGGATGCTCAGCCCTGCCTCTGCTGCTTCAGCCAACACTTCCGCCCTTCTCTCCTTCAGATCTTCCTTTATCGCCGCTCTGCATAGCTTTGCAAGCTCGGACGTCAGTTGATAGTTGCCTGACGCTCGTGCTGCTCCACGCTGGCGTATCAGCTCGAGAGTTTCCGGAGACAGGCGTCTCTTGGTGGTCTTCAAGCTCTCGGCTCCCTTAGCACTATCGTGGAGATGGTGCACGAAGCGATCGTATTCCTCGTCGACGTTGTCCATGACGGCATCTTCCCAAAGGCCGACAAGAGAGGTGTAGAGATCCCAGTTGATGGTCGTTCTGGGACTCCTCTTCTTGAACTTCGCGGCCTTCTCTCCTTGACGCGAAAAGCGGAACCTCGCGCGAAGTAGGCGGTGGTCCGATCCCGTGTAGAACTTGGGGACAACGGAGACATCGGTCAGGCAATACTTGCGATTGAAGATGATGTGGTCGATCTCGTTGTGGAACTGGCCACCGGGGGATTCCCAGGTCCATCGTAGGGAGGGAGGCTTCTGGAACTGCGAGTTTCCATGGATGGTCTTGGTCGACATGATAAACTCAGACAGCCTTTCACCTTGCTCGTTCCACTCCAAACCGTGGGTTCCGATGTGAGGTTCTTCCGGCGACCTTCGTGGCCCGATCTTGGCGTTGAAGTCGCCGACGATCACCTTGTAGAAGGTGTGATCTTCTTTATAGAACTTCTCCAGCTCCACGTAGAAGGCCTCGACGTCTTCGTCGTCGTAGTCGGATGTTGGGGCATACGCGACGAACACAGTCAAGGCTGGCACGGAGCCACATCGCTTCAGTCGCAGACGTCCGATTCGGCTTGTCAGAGACTCGTACGAATCGATGTTCATGGCCAAGTGCGTGTTGACGAGGACACCAACGCCGCCTACTCCCCTGCTGTCGCATGTTCCGAGGAACAGTTCTTCTCCGGAGTCGTAGGCGGCGTGTAGGGGGTGGTGTCTTCTCGTCTCGGTCAGTCCGATGACGTCGTACTTGATCTTCCTGGCTTGCATCATCAGGTCCTCGACGGATGCTTCCGACGCAAGCGTGCGGGCGTTGTAAGTACAGATCGTCATCCTAGTCCTTCTCAATTTGCGCAGCCTGGTTAGGCCCTGAGATTTTAGCAGCCTCTCCGTACTCGTCCTTCCCATCGCTGCAGAAATGGGGGCTCTTTCGGGGTCAGGGGAATGAGGCCCTTTAGTGCTGCTGTGTTTGACTGGAATACAACACGGGTAGCTAGTCAGGCTCTGTCGTGCGGGCGGGGTACTCCGGGCAGCCAGCCAGACTGCCCGAAGGGACGGGGCGAGACTTAAGGCGGCCTCGAATCGCCTTACATGTACTCCCAGTCTACCGAGTGCAAGCTTTTGGCCGAGCCGACACAGTTACAATCCGCACAGTCACGGACACATCCACGCACACTGTGCACGAACATGCCGCTCCCACGCACAAGGAACGCATCGACCCGACACAGCAGGAGCAAGGAGTCCATCCCCTGCATCCCACCTGCGTCTCTGGGCAGTACACGGTCGCATTTGGTTCGCGTTTAATTCCCCTATCCACCACCCGGGGACGCGCCACGTGGCCCTGCGACAAGCGGCCCGAGATCCCTCTTAACAAGAGAGCCAGAAGGCTCTCTATCGAGGGAGATCCGTGGAAATATCGAGGGCGCGTGTAGCGCAGTCGCAGGAGGCGCGACTGTCGCGTGCACCCGATACCAGGTTTCTGGTTCGGATTTCCCGCCCAGGCCAACCAAGCCTTCCATCCCTCCGGGGTCGGTGAATTGGTACCAGACTTGTCTGGGAAGGATAAAGCGCTGACTTGTTCATCGGCTGGCCACCGCAAGTCACTGTATGGCCAAATACGCATTCATGTCGCCTCCACGACATCCCGTAGAAGTAGAATGCGCTGGCGCATCCCAAAAGGGATTGAGTAACGCCGTCCTTTATCCTTTATCCTAAATATCGGGGTAAGGGTAAGAAAACCTCGTGGGGATACCTGGAAAAAGTGCATGATGAATAGTACATCGTGGGTATGCTTTATCCTTCCCACCCCCGTATTCCCCCCCCCCCCCCACCCCGTATTCCCCGGATGAATCTCGCGCTAGAATAAAATTCAGCACTAATCAATCGTTTTGGGGATACGCCACGCATTCCACTTCTACGGGATAACGTTGAGGCAATTGAAATGCGGCAAATGAACTTGCCCGATAAATTGATAAGTGCTGATCAATCGATGAAAAAAGTCAGCGTTTTAACTTTATCAGGAGGGAAATTTGAGTCCAGATTCATCACCGACTTACTGCCCTATAACGGTGAAAGTTACCGCCATCCTCCCAGTTAATGCGATTCATCAACACGCGGCGTGATGAATTTCCGAATTTTTAAAATTCACCATCGCAGCCGGTAACCGTTGTAGAGGTACCGCTCTACTGTTAAATTTTTAACTCCGTGTAGCATGCCAGTCTCGTTGCCAAGAATAACCGGAACCAGAATAAGAAACCAGAATTAAGGGTAAGTTCCAAGTGAGAAACCGGTATGGCTGGGAACAATTCACCGAACCCTATGGGATAAAAGGCTTGGTTGACCTGGGCGGGACTCGAACCGGTAATTGACCAAAGGCGCTAGCGACAGTCGGCTGCCTCTCCCACTGTGCCGCTCCACACTTCCCAGCTGTCTGTTTGATTGAGATACTATAAGTACATCACAAATCTCCCCATATATCGGATCAGATGTAAATTCCGAAAGAATACAAATGAAATTATATAGCGACTGTCGCCATTAACATGAACAATCTGCACAAAAAAAACTATATAATTCCGCCTTCAGCGCTTTGGAATGGAGGAACTCCGTTGTTTTTAGGTAGACTTGGGATTCTATGGGCGGTGTAAAGCAATAAAGAACCACCAAACACGGTTGATGCGTTCGTCAAGCCAGAGACAATGGCTTTACACCTATGTTCACGTTCTCGTAATGAACAAAGAAATCAAGAGGGGGAGAGAGGGAGAAGGGGACAGGGATGGAGACAGAGAGAGAGGGGCAGATAGAGACAAGAAGAATGGGATAAAGAAAGAGGAAGACGTAGAGAAATCATGCAAGGCTTAGGTAATGCATGTAACTTACAACTTACAACTGTAACTTGTTAGCGATGGTTAGGTAGAAGAGCCTACATATCACCCTGACGTGCACCAATTCCTAAGAAGGCTGCTTGGCCTCTCTGTCGCCGCTAGCGGTGAAGTTGGATGTAAGAATCTCTGTTTTTGTCCACAACATTTAGCCAAGATGTGAGCTAGGTACAGCCCTGGATCGGGGACAACTCCCAACAGTTCCACAAAGAGAAAGAGATCACAGATAGCCAAATACAAGGCCAATTATCATCACGGACAGCACAGCATGACGAAGAATGGGAAAACCAAAAGTGCAACTCAACAAAGGTAGCACAGTTCTACGTTGAAAACAACAGACGATCACTATAAAGAAGCCTATCAGTAAACGAGCTCCACAGAAGAACGTCAGGGACACTAAAACCGGGGATGGGTGGGTCAGAAGGGGTCATGGTCCGCTGTCGATTGTTGACCCGAGAGATCTTGAAGACCTATTGCTGAAATCTTTTTTATTTCGTCGATTTTTAGCTCCATAATGATCCGCTATTTAGGTTGCTACCTATCTGGGTACTTGTTGGGATGTTGCCCCACGCATGCGTGATAGACTCTAGAATCTGCCGCGCTATCCACTCTGCCATCCGATTGCGGTTCCTCTCCTTGTGGATGCCTCCCATGAATGTGCTCTCTCGTCTCTATTATTAATTTGCTAAATTTAACGTTCTAGCAATGACTGAAGCTCCAAACCCTTTGCAGGATTATTTTTTGACCACCACAAGGGTATTCCAAGCGTCAGATGTGCATTACCAGTCCGCACTAAAGCGCTACAGTTTTTTTGCAAATTTTGACCTAAGCAGAGGTCAGCAGAAAACTTGCAAACCATACGGCGCTTCCCAGACAACGCCCTACAATCCTTGTAAAGGTCGCTCTGAGAATCTCCACGGCCACTTCGTTAACCTTACTCGTAAGGTTGTTTCAGGTAGTAGAGCCAAACTGCCAGATACAGCGGATCCGATCCTCCCCCCTCCCCTTTCTAGACTTGCACTTCCCGGTGGCGTTAGCTTGAAGAGGCTGAACAAATCATGAGAGTTGAGATCGTTCTCTTGCGTCCATCCTCCTCCTTGCAAAGACGAGCCTCCAGATGATCAACTCTCTGCTGAAGGGCGTCCACATCGCATCTGTCTCCAACTACAATTGCCTAAAACAAAGCCGTCCAGAGGACTCAGAGCTTCATGCACTTCGAAATGCGGAAAACTCAACTTGCTCTGAGATACAACTCCAAATTCAGTTGAACTCGACGCATCTTTTGGCTTGTTTGAAAACATGATTTAGTCGAGGTCCTTCCTTTTGCTGATAAACTTCTGATGTCGCTGTTGCGGAGAACTGTGGATGAGCAGCAGAAGGGCTTTGCTTCTGTTGCTCATCCACAGTTCGCCGCAACATCGCGATCTCCTTCTTCGCTTCCTCAAGTTGCTTCCGTAACTGTTGATACGCGCTGAAAAGGGAACTAATCGATGCGCCGTGTTGTGAATTTTCCGAATTAACCTTAGCTTCCTGATCTTCAAGTCTATTCTGCTACTACTACTACTCCCTTCTACCTTTCCTTACCTCGTCTGCTCTAATATTTTACAGTAAGACTTTAGCCTTAGCGAATCCTACTTATACAAAACAGCTCACGATTCTTGTTTTTATGCGCCACCTCTTCGCAAAAGCCACTTGTTCGATTGTCTTTCAGTACACACTCCCGCTACGGTTTATTTCAACCCATTGTCGCTACATCCACAACGCATGTCAACGTATGGGTACTAGGAGTATTCCTGCATTTTGCCAATCCGGCGCTTTGCCCCCCGCCCCCCACCGAAACGTTGATTTGTTGACTGCACATTCTATGGCTAGCCGTAGTTCTCACGCATTTCAAGATGAGACTGCGAGCAGAAGTAAAGTTTTACAGTAAGTTTTACACGATTCAGTTTAATCCTGTATTGTCTGAAGTTTGCGCGAACTCAGCGGAGACGAAGGCGGAAAAATATCGATCGTCTCAATTTTCCATAATGTTAGATCGATCGAGAGCTCTCGTTGTGCTTAACGTCGGCAGCACAACGGTTTTCCAAGTGAAGCTAGAGCTGCCGAGTAAACGCTGAAAACAATGGAAAATCGGGATTTTTTGTCTAAATTAAAATGCTTGAGGACAGTGACTAAGAAGGAATTCTATGACCAGCGCCTTGAAGCCGCCGACGTTGAGAATAGACAGAAGGAAGCTTAGCTCCGTAACTATATTCTCTGAGAAGTAATAGTTCGTTAAATGTACAAAAATCACTTGCTGAACAGAGAAAGGCAAGGATTTAAAGCTATAAAACTTGGACATTTGTTGAATTTTGAGGGTTCTTGTGGCAAAAGTGGTAGAACGCACGTTCTTTCATACATTACTTAGGTCAGTCAGGTTCATATAAGAGAAAGCTCTGGCTGCCGAAATGAAGGCCAAAATGTGAAGAAAAAGTTCCTCGTATTTGCAGCCGAACAAATCCAGTTTCAGCTATTTTTCTGGAACTTGCTATCATTCTGACGGCCACAACATGCAAAAGACGGATTTGACGACACAAATACAAATTTTAAAATTCCTGAGGAAACACCAGCGTGGACTTCGGAGGGGTCGTAAAACAGTTAACGACCGCTTCAAGGAAAGCTGTCTACAACTAGGTCATCTTTTAACAAAATTTACATTTTCATATTCCATTGGATTTGCGCTGAAGCGAGGAATCCTTTGGTATAAGTTTTATTTCAAGAGGATCGCTATGAAAAAAGTTGTGCGAGTGCGACGATTTGCGACGGAAAAAGCTGTCGCAAAGCGTCGATTGTTCACGAATTAGGAGCGGTATTGCAGTACATCCAACGTACTTGCATACCACATCGTTCTTTCCGTGTTCAGTCTGTCCTCAGACCCAACCAAACCAACCCATGCACACGAACAGGGCAATATTCTGACAAGTGCCTCGATTAGCAACGTGCTGCTTCGACTGGTAGCAGCATAGCTGGAAACAAGCGCCAGCCGTCGAGTGCACACCGAATCGAGGTCCTTGGTTCGAGTCCAGCCCAGGCCAAAGACCCTTCCAACTTGAAGTCTAGGGAGAGGTTTACCTAGTGTCTCTTCCACATTTAACCGCTTTACCCTAGCCAGAACAGGAGGTTCTCCTACAGTAATAACGTACACGATTTCATGCTTAGCTTTTTCATTTTATTGTAATCTCTTTGGACAAAATTTCGGCACAAATAGGTTCGAGTGAAGGGGGGGGGGGGGTCACCATGTATTCTGTGGACACTAACCTTGCTTTGGCAGGAAGGCACGTGCATGTCGAACTTCAACAGAAATGCCCTAGCTCAGTGTTGTGTAGGCTGCCCTACATATATGGCGACCTCCGACCCTATTTCCGTCCAAATTTCCTTGATTTTATGGAGAAAAATGAAGGTGAGCTTCCCTTCTAGATTAGCGCCGTCTTCTTTACCTCCGGGATCTGTGAATTGACACCAGGCTCGCCTGGAAAAGGGAAAACGCAGACTTGTCTATCGGTTGGCCACCGCAAGCCCAGATAGTCGATCAAGATGCTTCCACCATCTCCCTCAGAAATAGAGTTAGTGACGCATCCCACCTGGGGATTGCTTAAAGCCACAATTTGCTCTCGATCTTATGCCATATACATGTTAATTATACTAGACAAACTGACTCAAGGAAGTTCGAGCACGGTCCCCCCAAAATGGGGTACCACCCGAGAAAGCTGCACTGACATAGGTTTGCTACACTTTTTCCTTCTGCTCTTCTCACAAAACATTATGCTCTGACGGAAATGGTTCATAATAACGTCAAGAACACTGTAATAAAATCACAGGTAGCAAAAATGCGAAATAGATCAATAGGCATGCAGTGTGTGGGAGCGTGGCAATCAGGCACGATGTCCAATGAACGCTCCTCAGTGCAGAATAATAGGACTTAAAAGTGCATAGCGCGCCTGAGAGCACTCCAACGTGAGCAGGTGTCGAGGGCGCGTGTTGGAGAGATGGAAAACCCGGGTGTCACTGAATCAGCAGCACAGGAATCATGGAATCGGGAGTGGCCGACGGCTCGTGGCGGTGGCGGTGGCAGACTCGCTCGGTCGGATATTTGTTACACACACGCACATCGCCACTGCAGACGAGGCAGTCACGTTTTATGTGTTGTCGGTATCGATTGTTATCGCTAACGAATACGGTCGTCGCGACGTCGTCTGGTAGACGTCTGGACGGAGCGTGAACGGTGTTACTGTAGGACTCGGCTCCGTCAGACGCCGTCAGAGACAGGGCGCTGCGCTCAACTGCTGAGGAGGTTGACGACGGCAGAAGCGCCTGAAGAAGCCACACAGCAACGATAGAAGTGTCGTAACATTACGGCATGACGATGGGTGATGCAGTTCAGAATACAGAAGACGTGGAAGCTGTGGGAAGCGGTGGTGCAGGAGCAGGAAAGAGGAGCGGTCGACCGACGACCGACGCGACTACGACCGGCGGACGGACGGACAGATGCACAACCATTCGCGTCGCTGCCTCCCTCCTGCGCCTACGTTACACACAACACATGACTGGTTCCTCCTACGCGACGACAACAATGGAGGCGAAGGGTCCGGTCGGTCGGGTCGGGTCGGCGGAGGTCAATCGTGCCGCCGGCTGGCTGTACACAGCATCGGGCAGGTAATACTGCTATTAACTCGGACCGAAAGTGTCCGCCGCTACGATGCTTTCGAGTTCCCCGCCCTGGTCATGTTCATGGAGCGGGTGACGAAGTCGACAGGGAGTCTGATCTCGAGCGGCATCACAAATCGATCTTTGGTCCACTACACGTCTGGCACCGGCACCGATTTTTGGCGGGGTACGTGAATTGGTAGGCGCGTGCTAGCGCAGTCGGGGAAAGGGCCGGCTGTGGGGTGCACCCGATATAAGGATCCTGGTTCGGATTTTCCGCTTAATCCGACCAAGCCTTTCATCCCTCTGCAGTCCGTGAATTGGTAACAGAAACGTCTGGGAAGGATGAAGCCCTGACTTGCGCATCGGCTGACTACTCCAAGTAATTGTACAGGCCAAATACGCATCGAAATTACTACTTCGGCATTCCGCAGAAGTAGAATGTATGGCGCATCCAGAGAATTCTTGATTAATGCTGATCTCTATTCTTCACCCTTTCTCCGTAAATTGGAACCAGACATGCCTTGGAGAAAACGCCGATTGGATTTATCCTAATCGGAGGGACATCGCTAGAAAAGCATGAGCAAGATGACCATTCCCGGCTAGTAAATTGCGAAGAGAGCACTCCTTGTTCTCTGCCGCCCTTGTAAGACAATTCACTTTTGATTTTACCGCCATTGTAAAAGAGACTGATGGAAGCTTCCCCCCCCCCCCCCCCATTAGGATAGATTCCGCAGGTTTCTCTCCGCGGCCACCGCAAGCCGTTATATGGGACAACCGCACACTTAATGCGCCTCCAAGATATTCCGCAGACGGGGAGTGCATGGCGCATCTGGAAGAAGGATGGACCACTTGACCCTTCATCCTTCCTGGGTTCACTCTATCCCAATTAGCTGGATTGCTTGATCACATATCCTACAATATATACAAAGCTAATCCCCCTTTCCACCTCAATGTCAGTCAAGATGGCGCCGCGGAGTGACGGCGCAGTATTTTGCCCGGAAAGCAGAGGACGCGGGTTCGAGTTCCATCTGGCGGTAGTTCTGATCGCAATAAAATATCCTTCTTTATAACTTCTGCAAAAGTGAAAATACCACAATCTCTTCCTATCCGTCCGTCCGCGCAAAATTAATGACCGTTCGGCCCGCTCGATCTACATTATTGACCTCTGATCACTTAATCGGACCAGGTGGGATTATGAAGCGCGATGAACAAAATCCATAAGTAAATTACGTCGATCATCGAACCATTGTCTATTGATTTTACCAACCTTTTACGGTTTCTGGTCACGACTGGCCTTTCACGTGGAGATCACGAAAATTTGAACAAAGCCGCATTTCGACAAGCTTCATCGCAAGTAAGCAATATCAATAGAGACAGCCAATATCGATTGATTTTATCGATTTTTATCTTCAATTGACCGCCAGAAATGGGAATCCCGGCAATATGACGGACAGCCGCTCCGCCAACTCAGCGATTACACGTGTTCGACACGTGGTGGTGAGGAACATGCACCGGCTCAGGCGATGATTGATGCCGACTGGTCACATCCACTTTCCCGTCACTTTCACCAACGATTCGATTTCTAACTCCGAACATGGGAAGGCGAGGCTGGCTAATTGCCGCTTGGGAGAGAACTTGCACGTGCAGCTCCTCATCTCATTGAGCCATGCCGTATGACAGAAAACGTACGTTAAACCTAAAGCGTCATATTTCATGTTGGTTCAGAGGTAATGAAGGACTTTCCTAAACTACATTCGATCAGCTAGGGACGGAGACCTTCATAAACACCTGACTACAAGGGTTAGCGGTACTAGAAAGCATGAATTTTCTTAATGTTTGCCACTTTTTGTAGAAAAGAGGGTGATATTTGGCAATGTTTTCCTCCTCGGGTTCAAAGTAGACACCAGAAAACAAAAGCGCAGAGCGCATTCTTTCAAGATACCATCAACAAACACCTGGTGTACTTCTTCCAGATGGTGTTTCACAGAGAAGAGCAGGTTCCAGAGCAAGCAGACAGATCAGTAGTGGATGACAGAGGCTGACGGCGAGGACTTAGGAGTGACATACAAAGTGAACATCTACGAGAGTAACGCGCGAAATGGTCATTCTGATGCATACACTGCTCATAGATTTACTAGTATTCTAGTGGTAGAAGAACATCAGAACGTTCAGGGCAGTTCTTGATACGATTGAGAAGCGGAAAAGCACCGAATAGGAGGAGAGATTCGCCCTCGCTCTGGATAACGGTAGAAGCCACTTACTTCTCAACCGCTAAATTTACGGAATGATCTACGAAGTTCATAGGCGCTTCCCAAAGATGAACTTGAATGGGAAGTGATCAGAACTTTTTTTTATTGTAAAACCTCCCAGAGACTGAAAGAACAAAAATGTATTACATTTTCGATAATATTTGCTTATTTGATAATACATAACACAGCTTTTTTGTTTACTATTTTTGAACTTATCTCACTAAAAGAAGGAGAACGTTCCAGTGATGCTTCTTCTATTCTGCTCCTAAAACATGGGTATTGAGACCAACGCTGCTCCATGGCAAGTTTTTTTTACATCTGAACTTACTTTGAACATAGGGCTTGTTCATAGTCCACGAACCGGAGCGAGAGGACCGAATGAGTCGCTAGTGCAAAGCATACAGATCGATTAATGTCGGGCGATCGTCTAACAAAAATCGATATGCATATCTTGTTTGAGCGCCCATTCTTTCGATTGCGGACTATGAAAAGGCACGTAGAGTTCCTCTTGAGAGCAGCGTTATATCCAGTGCGTCATAGCCGGTCTTGATTACCATTTTCACGTAAAGTGAACACTCTTCAAATCCTGCCAGACACTCTCATAAGCAAATTTGACGTTTTCGAAATTAGACTGATTTCTGAAGTTAAAACGAGCATCTTCGAGATTTAACTAGGATCTCCGGAAAGGTTAGAATAATATTTTGTTCATGGGATAAGGATAAGGATAAAGGACGGCGTTACTCAATTCCATTTGGGATGCGCCACGCATTCTACTTCTACGGGATGTCGTGGAGGCGATTTGGATATGTATTTGGCCATACAATGACTTGTGGTGGCCAGCCGATGAACAAGTCAATGCTTCATCCTTCCCAGACAAGTCCAGTTCCAATTCACCGACCCCGGAGGGATGGAAGGCTTGGTTTGCCTGGGCAGGAAATCCGAACCAGGAACCTGAAATCGGGTGCACGCAACAGCCGGCACCTCCTCCGACTGCGCTACACGCTCATGGGATATTTAGTGTGAATTTCTCAGAAAATTCACTTGTGCTCAATAAGTGAAACCGTTGTTTGAGTGGAAATGAAGGTTCAAAGCATATTCTGAAACTTTCATCGTATTAAGAGAAGGGATCGCGCTATGCACTCAACTGGCTCGTTGCGATTTTCATTTGATTGGTAGTACAAATGCTGCTTTCTTGAAACAGAAAAGTGAACATATATGTGTTTTTCCACAATTGTTGTTACATCGACAAGTCTGACAACGTCGAAACGCAAGTCGCAATTAAGAGTTGTAGCTATCATTCAAATGAAAACCGCAACAACTTGTACTAGTGCATGAAGCGCCGTAAAATTTCAAACATTGTATTCACTTATTGGGGCAGGTGAACTAAGGAATTTCAAAGAAAGCTATACTAAATTTTCTGGGGCAAAATAATATTCTAACTGTCCCACAGAGTCTACATAGCCTGATTTTGATGACGCTCATGTTTTTGGAAGATGTTACGTCTGATTTCAAAAACGTAATACTTGCCTAGATGAATAAGGATAAAGGGTAAAGGACGGCGTTACTCAATCCCTTTTGGGATGCGCCACGCATTCGACTTCTCGGGATGTCGTGGAGGCGATTTGAATGCGTATTTGGCCATACAATGACTTGCGGTGGCCAGCCGATGAACAAGTCAGCGCTTTATCCTTGCCAGACAAGTCTGGTTCCAATTCACCGACCCCGGAGGGATGGAAGGCCTGGTTGGCCTGGGCGGGAAATCCGAACCAGGAACCTGGTATCGGGTGCAGGCGACCGACAGTCGGCGCCTCCGCCGACTGCGCTACACGCGCCCGTTGCTTAGATGAATGTTCTATTTATGTATCTATCTATTTATTTAATTCGCAATACAATTCGAACATATAACAACAGTAGACTAAATAATTGATTATTAGTTGTTGCAGGATACTTTGTTGTGATCAAAACTCTTGCGGCAGGCGGGAATCGAACCCGCATATTCTGCTTTCAAGACAGCGAGGCTACGCCTTACAACACCTGTGCTGACTGATCGCGCGAAACATTTAAATAAACAAAATATAGCATTCATGATTCCGATCATCATAAAAGTGCGGGTTTTAGCGCAATAATTTTTGCACAAGACGAGAATCGAACTCGCAGGAACTTGGCTCGCGATTAGAGCATTCATTGTTTCATCTGCGGCACTCTAATCCAAAGTCAGAAGTCAAAGAAAGGTCGGAAGGACTCCGCACCTATGTTTCTCGCTGTTGCTGCCATCAAACCGATGTCAGTTCACCATGTTGGAACCGATGCCTAGTGCCCGCTGTAGCTATATGCTACCCCTGAAACGGGAATTTTTTGGATAAGCGAGATTAGTGGAAAATCGGGAGAAATGTGCATACAAAATATAGTTGTCAGATGGATGTTTAGATGCGAACAAAAAAACTTTCGCCAGGCGGAACTCGAACTCGTACCCTCTGCCTTCCGGAGCCTTCGCCACCTGGGTTGGCCACACTGGTCACATGCGAAATCCAAACAAACAACAAACTATGGCATTCCTGATCTCGATAATCATAGAGATGTGGGTTTTAGCACAATAATTTTTGCACGAGACGGGAATCGAACTCGCAGCAACCTGAGTCTCCGTTTAAGCATCCACTGTTTCACCAGTGGCGCTCTCTAATCCAAAGTGAGACATCAAAGAAACGTCTTCAGGACCTGTTTTTTCGCCTCTGCTTCCTCTCACAGTAATTCAGATCTCCGGCTACGTGAACGCACGGCGTACGCCCGCTCTAATTACATGCAAACACCGAAACGGGAATTTTTTGAATACACGAGATTAATGGAAAATCGGAAGAAATAGGTTCTTATGATGGGTAATGGTAATGGCATACAAAACACAGCATTCCTGATACTGATTTTCATAGGATATGGTTTAGAAGCATAATCTTTACACGAGACGGCGCTCCACTCAAACTCTCAGCAACCGTTTTATACTTTCTTAGCAAACTACGTTTTTATAGCGTTACGAACTCCGTTACCTGCCACAGGTGGTCGGTCTTCTCTCCCTACATTATCACATTATCACCATTGTCGGCATAGCTTCGCAAGCTCGGACGTGAGTTGGAGGTTGCCTGAAGCTCGTGCTTCTCCACGCTGACGTCGATAAGCCCGAGAGTTTCAAGAGGCAGACGTCTTTTGGTGGTCTTCAAGCTCTCAGCTCCCTCAGCGTTCTCGTGGACGTGGTGTTCGAGATGCCTTCGTGCTCGTCGTTGATGTTGTTGATGGTGTCTTCCCAAAGGTTGGCAAGAGAACCGTGAAAGCCCATGTTGGTGGTTGTTCTGTGACTTCTCTCGTACATTGTGGCTCTCTCTCTCCTTAGCACGAAAAGCTAACAGCCTTTCGCGAAGGAGGTGGAGTTCCGATCCCGTGTAGAACGTGGAGACAACGGAGAAGTCAGTCAGGCAATATTTGCAGTTGAAGATGATGTGTTCCTAGTTCTTAGTTTGCAACCACAACGCACAACCGCAAAAGCAACAGCAAACTATTAGGTTGGCAACTAAATTCGTGGACTCTCAAGCAACTTCAACAAAAGTGTTTCTTGAGGAATAACAAACAACAATTTCCAATCAAGGTAGGATCGCTTGCAACGCTGGACTGCTTCCCATTTATCAGCTAGTTGGTCCATCCCACAGCTGTAGAATTCTACTTTTGGGGCCAAGAATCCTTGGAGGTGCATTTTGACGTGGTCCACATTCATAAACCGTCTTCCTGCGAAGAAGTGTTGCAGAGAGCTAAAAAGGTGGCATTCTCTCGGTGCACAGCCTGGGCTGTAAGGCGGTTGAGTTAGACGCTCCCATCCAAGGTCTTCTATTTTTTGAAGCGTCCGATTCGCGACGACTGATCTGGCGTTATCATGCTGAAAGATAATTCCGCTCCTAAGACGTTGTCTGAACCGATTCTAGAGGTGTTCAGCCTACGCGCGGCCATGATGAGAAGAGTAGATTTCAGCATCAAGTTCACACTGGCTTATCAGTTATGGGAAATGCTCATCCTTGCTAATGGGGTTTAGCCAAATGTAAGTTGACCGGTTCATCAGAAAAAGTCTGCGTTAATCCAGTCTTGTTCAAGGGCCTAATAAGCGGAGTGGACTACACCGACCCAATTATGTTGACGCGTTGACTGCAAACGGCTAGGAGTCAGTTTCTCGTCTTTGATGAGACTGTAAACAACAGAACAAGTTGGACTGTCAAGCTGGAACCTGCTAGGAGGAATTTCTAATTGGGACGAGCAAACCTGCCAGCGTTGCAAATAGTCCAGCCTAATAGAAAGCGAATTGCACCCGCCGACAGACAGCGATGATACGAGCGTGTTTGCAGAGCATAATAGAGTTAGTATTCCGGTGCTGGCGCCGAAATGTTGTTCAGCGGCTCGACCAAGGCCAGAATGAGAAGGAGGATGCCCGGTTATCCACCCGGCTCGGCTAGTACTCACGCCAACAGCCCTAATTGCATGATTGCGATTGTCATGGCTGGGGCGAACAGCGACGTGGCGGAAGTCGAAGTGATGGATGACGCCCGAATGGGACAGAGGAGGAGGAGGCTGAAGAGGCTCGTCGGTCGTCAGGAATTCATCTCACGTCGGTGTACGGGCGACGCGACACCGAGCAATTCTGTCGCGAGCAATTCTGTCTACGGAACCGGTTTCGCGGCAAGAACTAACAACGGCGTGTTTTCCGCCGGTCGCCGCGACAAAGCGAAGCCATGAAATGCTCGATTCTCAGTGGGAATCGACAACGCATTCCGCCGCCGCAGCCGAATACAAAATGCCCCAGCCGGCTTCTCGTCTCTGTCCGGCTGACGGCTGCAACTGAAGCCTCTCTCTGGTCGCCTGCCCGACTGACTCGGAAATGGCAGGCTATTCTCCGCTCAGCCGCGTAGCCGTTCGGCCCTTGTAATCCGTCTCGATAATGGCTGCTCGAGCACATGTTTATTCAGGTTAGAGAACCGCCCAGCGAACCGATTTCCACTCAGGACTCATAGAGCTATGGTGTGGTGAACGCTCTAACAGTTGGTTCTTATTTGCCCAGAAATACGGTGGTTCAGCGGAATAGGTGTACGAGAGACGAGTCGAACCGTTTATTGAGAGGGGAGTGAGTAAGGTATGCTCGTC
The DNA here is from genome assembly GCA_947359475.1 of Heligmosomoides polygyrus bakeri. Lineage (NCBI taxonomy): Eukaryota > Metazoa > Nematoda > Chromadorea > Rhabditida > Heligmosomidae > Heligmosomoides > Heligmosomoides polygyrus. The sequence continues at coordinate 90,705,280 of OX375870.1, forward strand.
CTCGCACCTTCTGACTGAGGCGGAGCGTAGAGAAGGGACCGCATCGTCGCAGATGACGATATATGCATGATTCCAGGTGGGCGAGGAAATCGCAAATTGAAAAGGGAAGCCCAAGAGGCCGACCATGAAGGTGAAGATATCTGCCGGATCGTAATAGGTCGGATCAAGAGCTTCTGCCGTTTTGGCTTCTAGATTCAGATGACCTTAACTTCTGTTAAAATCAATTTTTTTTCAAATAAGGTTAAAAACTAATACGTTCGGAGTCTATCTGACGATACAGAGTACGGAAAAATAAAGGATAAAGGACAAAAGACGAGGTTCCCCAATCCCTGTTGGAATGCGCCACGGATTCTACATCTACAAGATATCGCGGAGGTATGATGCATATTTAGCCATACAACGACTTACGGTGGCCAGCCGATGAACAAGTCAGCGCTTTATCCTTCCCAGACAAGTCCGGAACCAATTCACCGATCCCGGAGGGACGAAAGCTTGGTAGGCCTGGGTGGAAAATCTGAGCCAAGAACCTGGTATCGGGTGCTCGCGACAGCCGGCACTTTCATCGACTGCGCTATACGCGCCCACGAGGCAAAATCGTAGAGCTAAAGTTTGATTAATCCTCTGTGTCCAATTTGACGAGGAGGTTCTATATAAATTTTCGGCTGTATCTTTTGATCCAATCCCAAAAAACGCCGTTCAAAAACGTCGACGAAAACGTTGGACAAATCCGGGCACTCTGTGTGCAACTGGATAGAGCTTGAGCTACTGGACTCAAAGATGTATTTATTTTTTCAAATGATTGAAATTTAATAGAGTTATTTCGAAAAATCGCATAGAAGATTGACTGGTGAGCAGGAAAAGGATAACTGGTCCACAACAATGGAGTACGCATTTCAAGACACGATGAAATTCGGTTAATTTTTGACATTTTTTCACCTATCTGATAGAGCTTGAGCTGCTGAATTCAAAAATGTGCTTGTTTTTTCAAATAGTTATCCTTGAAGGGAGTTGTTTCGAAAGCCTGAAAAGGCCGCGAAAACGCGGCTTTTTTCGGGATTTCATCAAAAGATGGTCCCGCTACAGTACAGCAGGACTGTCCAACCTAGGCTTCGAATACTGCATACAGCTCGCCGCATTCTCACGGTGAGTCAGTCAGCCTTGTACACAATGTCATCGGCGGTACAGCAGCATTCTTCCGGCTCGTCTTCTGTTGACACACAACGGGGCTGCATTGTTGTAGTGATGCGCAGAGTTTGTTATTGTGTGCGAACCTGCTTAGCCTGCTACGATGAGTCCCCAACGTCTTCTGATGCGTTTCTCCAATTATGCGCAACTACTCGAGATAAGCGTCAAGCGAAACGACTACCCTGTTTAGCAGTTAGAGAGCAGTTTCGCTTCTGATAGAGCATTCTTCGCAGTATGTCAACATTGGGTCTGTGGTAGCGCAGTTCGAGGAGGCGACGCCTGAACACGTGACCTGGTTCCAGTTTCCTGCTTCGGATTTTTTGTCCAGGTCAGCCAAGCGTTTCATCCCTCCGGAGTCACCGAATCGGTGCCAAACTCGTCTGTAAGGGATAGAACACTGACATGTCCATTGGCTAGCTTCGCAAGTCACTGCATGGACCAAATATGCAACTGAAGGGCCTCAACGATATCCCGTAGAGCAGAAGGCGCGGCGCGTCCCAAGAGAGATTGATTGATTAGCGCCGTTACCAAACACAAATGAGCTATCCCGTTGGGTTTCTGATCCGGCTATGAATCTGTACTTGCGTCCGCGTAAAATTAATGGTCCGTTTGTAGTAGGCAAACAAAGTCAACCAATATGAACCAAACGACATTCCTACCAGACAGATATCGATAACGTTGGTTATCATCGAGCGGTCTATCAATAATGTCTGATTTTTTGTATATAATCCTGGAATTACATAGTGGCGAAAAGAGGTCTATTCTGCAAAGAAAAACGAAGTGAATCTCTAGTTTCCGAAGAAACAAAGGTGCAACAACTATACAGCAACCCAATAGAAGATAATAGCCGGAGCTTTGCTCTCAAAATTGAAAACACAGCTTTACTCGAATGTAATGCTGATCAGTTCAAGCTATATTGATGGGTTCTCCTTCGTTTGATTGAAACACACTGAACTATTGGTAGAAGCTCGCTTACCAGTGCGTGAAAACCACATATCGTTGAATTTCAAACGAGTACATAGTCTCCCTATCGCATTACCCTACTGTTGCCACAAGGCAAAATGTTTCGCCATTATATTAAATTATTAATCAATAATATTATTGTTTATTATTATTAATCATATTTAAACTGTATAACGTTCATAACATGTAATTATTATTTTAACTTTTATAGCAACGAGCGATTCTGCCTTCCTGATCGGAAGGCAGAACAGCGGGAAATTACTTGGGTACGCAGGTGAGCGTCGTAGGCGAGATACCAATGATTATGCGAGAACAATTTAGCTAGATAGATCACTTCTTTGTGCTCGTGTCTGATGACCGAGCCGAGCATGGAGCGCAGGGAGCGTGCCGTAGTGAGAAGGGGCAGAGAAGGCTAGGCTATTCTCCCACGCTCGCTCTTCGTGGCTGCGCAAGGAACGCCGGAAACGTGAAGGCATTGCTTTAGAGAAATTGGAACAATGTGATATGACCACCATGCACTGAGAGGCTACTAATACCCAAGAGTCAGCGTCGCACATGACTGCGACGAGAAGACGTTGAAGAAAAATCGGGTACCCTCGAAAGTGAGTGATGTGCTCGCCACTAGGAGAGCTCTACAGCCGCATTTCCGCCTCGTCATCTGCTTAGAGACGTCGTCGGAAGCCGAAGCGATTGTTAGTGGGAGAAATTGAATACGATGATTACCGCAGCGTGCGACACGCGTAATCTATCCGGCGATTACTCGATTACTACGACGACGATGCCTGATGTTTGGTCCCAGCTCAAAGCTCTGACTGGTTCGTGAAAACATCTCAAACCCTTTAGATTTCATAAAACATGCCATAAAGATAGTGCCGTAATTCGAAATTAATACTTCGGACGCCGACGGCGCGACATTATATTTATTCCCATCGATTGGGTGGTGCAAACGATCAATATTGATTGATTTCATAATGCGGCGCCGCTCTCTGGTGGACGTGTAAATTCCGCTTAAAACACATAGTCAACTCCCTCTCTGGGTTGCGCCATACATTCCACTTGCACTGGATGTCGCAGAGGCAATGCCTGCAGAGGTCAGCCTATTGGAAGTCAGTGTCCTGTCCTTCTTTGGCAGAGAGATCTGTTATCAATCTAGTTCCCCCCCCCCCAAGAAATAGAGTTTGGATGGCCTACGCACGGAACGAACCCATGATCGATTCATGATGCCACTAAAGATCAAGTTTCAGCGCTAATACAGAACGATGGAACACTAAGGCTACGGCGAGGTCGCTTCTAAAACTGTCAGTTAAGAGAGACAAATTCAGACACCCCATGGATGTGTTCTCGTAACAACAACGACTCAACTACAGATGGAAGTGCAAGAGGCGCGGTGCAATGAGACCTGTGATTGGCTCGCTCCTCCCTTCCACCCACCCCTTGTACACGCCCAAGGAGACTTCTCCAATAAAGGGAAAATCATCCTGGTATCACGCGTGAATGGCGAACACAGAGTTTTAGTCTCGAGAATATCTGTCAGGAGAAGTTGACTACCAGAAGTCTTCTTCATCGTCGTTTTCTGGTGGAGGCATGAATTCTAGCCTGCGACCAATGTATAAACAAAGTTTGGTATCAAGATGTAAGCTAGAACGACCCAATTGGGTACTTCTGTAGGACAATGGGACCACACTGTGACGAGCCATGAATTTGAAAACACTAGGGGTCAACTGCAGGTGAACTTGCGGTGATATGACTTAAGATGAAGCCGTACGACGCCCACGCGACGCGACTGCTCGCGTCGATCCCAGGCAATTTCAAGCGGCGGCGCATACTTGTTGTATGAGGCAAAAAATGGTGATAAAATGCAAACAATGGAATTCTCATGTGTTTTGGACAACAATCCATACTTCTAATATCTAACGTTGGAAATATTATTTCATCCCGGTTACCTATACTCCCACAGGATATGAAAGGAAACCTGTTTGCACATTAATTGGACTAGGTGCTTAGGTTCCGAAACGGATGCCTCTATCTTGTACGAAAATTTGAAGACATAGACCCCGTTGAACTACTGGAGGCCCTTCGGTCACCACTGGGCGAGATCCCTATTACTTATCGGTTGTATAGGAATATCCAAAGTCACAACACGGCATCATCGTCCTTCATGAGCGTCCGAATTGTGATCATGGCGCTTATGGGATCGTCGATTTTGAGAAGAAAAACATTCAGAAGCAGCGAGCTCAGTGTTAGTGAATAGACAGGAGACAGGGGACAGGATCACGTGCCAAGACACTCGGATATCCACCCACAACAATTGAGGCTCAGGCTTGTTGTTTGTCAGCGCAGTCGCCAGACTCATACAGCAGACAACTGCTCGCCGTTCGCTACACTCCACCCTGTCTTCCTCTTTCCCAGACTACTCATCTTGAAAACACCGTGACGAGCTGTGCACGCTCTCTCGGGCTGTAACTCGATAAATGGGAAGGTGGGAGCACATCCCGAGACGCTCATACGTACGCACCAAGTCTGCGAAATCAAGGGCGCTTTCCTACGTGCACCATTCGGGCCAAGATTTCCAAAAAATGAGCAAGTACAACGTAGGGTCAACATCAAGGCGAGGGACTGTAGCATGGCGACCACCTCGGCAGCAGGCGTGCCCCATAGCCAGTCAGCTGACCCGCTGCTAATCATCGGCACAGCTGCCTTTTATGTTTAGGCAACTTCGATTCAGTTTTTTCACTTCATTGTGCTACTTGACCTAGACCATTATGGTCTTATTGTTATTTATTTATTTATTTATTTATTTATTTATTAGAACTTTTAAAGCACATGAAAGTGCTTCCAACATCATGCCGTGGGAGAACAGTCTTTAGAAACAAAAAACAATGAAGTGACGGATTACAAAACTAGTTTTAAAGCACAAGAATATTTGCATTAGGAAGACCTCGAGAGTAAGGAATGAATACTAGGCAAAGGTCTTACCATAAAATTAATCAAATAATCAATAAAGTCGATCCAATTTACAATCTCGTTGAGCACAGAAACATTGAAGCACTAAAATCTATCCATCTGATCGAAGACATTAGGCTTCATGATGAGCGTTTGATTCAGCTAACCTTTTACGTCTAGATCTAGCTTGGTACTTAATGGTTGTATTCCCAGCCGAATGCCGCGGATGCGGCCACTGGGACGGGAGACTAGATAATAATTCTGGAACCGCTATCGATTAATCGTGGGCGAACCTCTGGTGAAGAGGATGTGCAACAGTACATGTCGCGAAGACGCACCGCAGGGAGTGCGAGGCCGTGCAGCGGGGGTGCGGGAATGCGCAGTTGCGCTTCTACCGTAATTGTGACAGCCAATCAGGTGCCCCTGCCTTTGCGGCTGAGTCTGTGCCTGATTGGCTACTGCAATTACGTAAAGAGCAACGGCGCATTCCCTCACTTATACAGTGCGTCTTCACGTCTACCGGTGCAGCTGCTCGCGATAAGAATATCACCGATAGGTGACGGGATTTTCTCCATGTGGTGACCGAAATTCCACCGTTAGTTCGACGCGACTGTAAATAAGAGCGTTCCCAATTTGCCTCGCGCGTACCATACGCTCCTTCGCAACTACACAAATTCCTCGCCGCCTTATCCCTAGTTTATAGTTGCGCTCCCGCGCTGCGCGACACCATAGTCGGAATAAATATCGATCGGGCAGCGCGAAAATTGATATCTAAGGCGATCATGGTGCCGCGCCGCGTAGCGGCGGAAGTATAAACTAGGGCTTACTCCTCCATTTTAATTCATCATACACATCCACCCCATTACAGGGTGCGCCAAAATAACGGGTTAAGAGTTTGGTGTTTTCCTGTGCAAACGCATCAACCCCGACACTACGGCAATGGCGCCGATTGTTTTGGTACATCTTTTTGTACCGGTCAGTTTCCTCCGAGTTCAATTTGGAGCCATCAACTGTGTTCTGCATAATGTCAAACCAAAGAGCCGCAATTTTGGAATTCCGTCGTCGAGGAATGCGTCAGAATGACATCGTTCGCTTGCTTGGTATCGCTCAAACGAATGTGTCCGAAGCAATAATTCGATACAAGAAGCTGAGCCATGAAGGTAGCCGTCAGGATCGAAGGCGTAAGCGCACCATCAAAACGTCTCGAATACGGAGAATCATCAAGAAGCGAGTTGAACGAAATCCGAAGACTTTCATGAGGAAAATCGCGAGATATCAGTGTCAGCCCCTCTTCAGTGCGTCGTGTAGCCAAAGACGAGGTAGGTTTGAAGCCCTACAGGACCCAAAAAGTCCAGCTTCTAACAGGCAATAATAAGCGCGAACGGCTTTTTCGATGTCGCCAACTAAGGGTGCGGGGCGCAGGTCAAGGATGGGAACGGATACTCTTCACGGATCAGATGAGAAGCTGTTCACCGTGGAGCAGGCGCACGATCGCCAAAATGATAGGATCTCGTTCACGAAGTCTTCGGACACCTTCTCCATCGTCGAACACTGCCAAAATCCACAATCGGTCATGGTATGGGGTGAAATTGGCGCCAGCGGCAAGACACCCTTGTACTTCGTGGACAGGAGTGAAAATTGTCCAAGATGTATACCGGCGAAGCATTCTTGATGCTGTGGGCCTTCCTTGGGCTCGACAGCATTTCGGCAACACGCACTGGACGTTTCAACAGGACTCTGCGCCAGCGCATACAGCAAAGCCCACGCAGGAGTGGTGCAAAGCCAGCTTCCCCGACTTTATAACATCTGAGGCCCCCAAACTCTCCAGACCTGGGCCCGATGGACTACAGCGTGTGGTCGATTTTGGAGTCCAGGTCCTTTGCGAAACGTCGTTGCAGTCTCGAGTCTTTGAAGCAACCCTTGCGCCGAGAGTGCGACCGTTTGTCTCCCGATGACTTGTGGCCCATAGCGAAACGTTTGGCACTCTGCATTCGCGTCAAGGGAGGTCGCTTCGAAACCGATCGGACATGATGTTGCTGTAAGTGTATGCTGTTGTTATTTGTTGATTATTCATCGAAATTGTCAACCGTTTTTCAGTTAAGATAAAAAAAAACGCCTCAACCCATCATTTTGGCGCACCCTGTAGACAGAGAGCTCCAGCGTCCTATGTCGACGTCATTTTGTACATGGTAGAATTATGCCCAGCTAGGGTGGATCAGATTCTGGATTGTCGGGAGAGAGCCAATGCGAAGATGGCATACAAATACTAATATTCTGAGTGGCCCGGTTTCAAATAGAAAACCTGACAACAATCAAGTCAAAGAAGGCGGAAGGTCAGAAAGCTGGAATAGAAGTAATTGGGGCGAACTGCTATGGAGATGCTCGCTCCCCAATATGGTCTAATGGACGAGGCTAGGCTGCATACGCGAAAGCAGGCAGAGGAATTAATCAAGTGTCTTTGGCTAGCTGTGTCTGATTACTTTCGCAAAAGAGGATGGAAAAAAGTGCGCAATTTGGGTGAGATCTGAAGAACGACGGTTTCTCGCTCGTAGTGTATCGTAGTGTCTTCGATCTGCTCTGCAATGTTCTGTGTTGTAGGAAGCCTACTGTGACGTGGAAGGTCACACCAGATGTTCAGTGCACAAGGAAGAAGCGTGACAGTGATGTTTTTGGACTCTACAGACGACTCATCGACGGTCTTCGCAGCTGCAACGTCGTCACGCAAGCGCCCCATCCTATTGGGTTGTCCTATAAGTCTCCGCCGTTTTTTTTTCAACGATTCATTGCAGATTTCGCCGGCGGTCTCTTGCATAGCGCAATAAACTTTCGAAAGAGTAATTTGCTCTATCAGAACATGTATTGCATTTCTTTTTTTATCCTGAATTTTGTCAATTTTTAGGTCGTCAAAGTGAAAAGTGAAAAAGTGAAATGTGGCCATCGCCGGCAGTTCCTTCTCTCCGTTTAGGTTTGGAATTTTTTGCGCAGCTTTTCATAGCATTTGGAAGACAATGTCCTGTACTTTAAGAATACCTGTTAGTCCTATTTGCTCTATTTTTTGATGACCTAAAAATTGATCAATTCGATGGCCTAAATGATTGATCAATTTGATGGCCTAATAGATCAATTTTGTTAGATAGGTCAATTTTAATAATAGACTAATTTTGGCCATCAAATTAATCAATTTTTAGATTGATCAATTTGATAGCCTAAAAATCAGTAAAGGACAAACGAGCAAATAAGACCAACACGTATTCTTGAAGTACAGAGCATTGTCTTCCAAATGCCATGAAAAGCTGCGCGAAAAATTCCAAACCTAAGCGGAGAGAAGCAACTGTTGGCGATGGCCACTTTTCACTTTTTCACTTTTGACTTTAATGACCAAAAAATTGACAAAATTCAGGATGAAAAAGAAATACAATATACGTTCCGATAGAGCAAATCATTCTCTTTCGAAAACTGTATAGCGCTGCCAAGAGACTGCCGGCGAAATCCGAAATGAACCGTTGAAAAAATGGCGGGGCCTTATGGAACAACCTAATATGTACTTCAGCAGCCTTTTTTGAACTCATCGTCGAGGGAGCGAAGGAGGCGTCGGAAACGATGCTACTCGTAGTTTCTACCAGCCTGAATGATGGTTAATGGGTTTCCAAAGCCACATTCCCAGTTAGAGGAAAGGGAGTGGAAAACACTCGATGTATGTTTATAAAACGTTAAATGACATAAGCACACTAACCTTATATATAACACAGAACTCATTTACAGCGTTCTAGCGGTGGGTGGGGGGGGGGGTTCCTATTGTTTAAATGTGGTTATATGTGTGTATAAGGTGGAGGGCTCCTCCCCCCTCATCTCCCCACCCCCGACACTGCATGCGAATATATTGCATACAGAACGAGCCTAACGACAATTGACACCAAGACTGACTAGCCATCGAGCGACTTCTATTGCCTTCCGGGAAGAAGCCCCAGCAAGTTGTCAACTCGGCCTGTAGGCCGCCTACTTGTTTCCTAACGCAAACAAGAATGGTACAATACCGAGCTCACCGGATTCTGAGAAGCATTAGACGATGCTAGAGGAAGAGAACTTCAGAGACTGTCCAGACGAGTACAGCTGGGGGGAACATGGGCACGGAGCGGAAGGGGGGGGGGGGGGGGCACTTGAAGTGGCCGTCCATTGTGATCAAGACGACTTCCCTCGATGGGGACTGCGGCGGCGGTGTGATCGCTGTCCGCTGACAAACACCTACCTAGCACCGCTCTCCATCAGTCTGACTTCCAGTCGGCCTCCGTGCTCCGCCCAGTGATGCTCGACACTCATACTCCCCCCTACAGTCACTACCATGAAGCTGACTGTTGGAGAAACAAGCTGCACTTCGATGGCGATTGTAGTTCAAGAATTCTCGGGCGCGAAAGTATGATCTGAAGTCAGTATATTGGGTTGGTCAAAAAGTCTTGAGCCGTTTGGCATTTTTTCTTCTTTAATTTTCTATTCTGATATTAAGCACGAACCACGTGGCAGCTGTTACGTTAGTGGTGGGGATTCACATTTTTATCTCTCCTACCATGTTGCGACTGTGACCATATTCTGTGAAATTTTCTAAAGCGGGATCTATAATTCAGTCATCGATTAGGTAGTACATACGATCGATATCGGTGGTTCTCACAATGCCAAGCCGCCCGTCGGCTGAAGTATAAATCCAGCCTAGTTCTCGTCACACCTAAGAAGAGTAACGCGAAAGAGGAATTTTAAGAATGGAAATAACAAAGTACTGCGAAATCGGGTTGATTTAAAGGACCGGGTCCAGGCTCAAGCGTGGGGTGCGAGAATCGCAGGGGGGGTCGTACTTTGGCTCAAGGTGAGGGGGGGGGGGTCGTACTTCGACATAGATCCGAAGAAAAAAATTTGTTGGAGGGATGATTCTTTCGCAAGCATTGTAAGCAGAGGTATGTAAATATTAAAAAACTAATCATTAATATTTAATTATTAAGGTTTGAAGCAAATAAATCTATTAAATGAAGATTTTTAGGCATGGCAGCGATATTCCGACACCCTGGGCATCGCATCTTCTACGGAAAGAAGACGCCATTTGGATTTAAAACTATATTTAATAAAAATTTAAATAGTTGTTGTATTAGTTGTTGTATATGGATCTTACCGAAATTTAACCTTCAATTTGTAGCAGGAAAAAATCAGGCCT
>OX375870.1:90715767-90740126 GCA_947359475.1 Heligmosomoides polygyrus bakeri
ATTTTTTCAAAATTCGATTTTGCACTTGTAAGATAGAGCATTTCTTCTAGTTTTCTGAATGCCGCCCGCATTTGCACAGCTCTCAAAGGTAAGCGAGTTATGGTCGTTTAAGTGCGGGTATCCGCAATCTGCGGCCTCGCAGGAGGGAGATGTCTTACGAAGTAGCCGGCAATTAAACGATCACAACTCACTCAGTTTTGAGAGATTTGCAAATGCGGGCGGCATTCAGAAAACTAAAAGAAATTCTCTTTCCCATGACTACAAAATCTTTTTTCAAAAAAGGCATCTTCATGCGCGGCCGGGGGGGTGCGATTTTTGGCAAGTATTTTTGCAAAAATCAACGAAAAATTGCATCCCTTGGCCGCGCATGAAGATCATTTTTTCAAAATTCGATTTTGCATCTATAAGATAGAGCATTTCTTCTAGTTTTCTGAATGCCGCCCGCATTCGCAAATCTCTCAAAGATAAGCGAGTTATGGTCGTTTTTGTGAAATCACTCCAATTTTTTTCGAGCAAAAATCGCATCCCCCGGCCGCGTATAAAGATGCTTTTTTTGAAAGGTGATTTTAGGCTCATAAGAAAGAGAATTTCTTATAGTATTTTGAGTGCCACCCGCATTTGCATAATTCTCAAAACTGAACGAGCTACGATCGGTTGAACAAAGTACATGTGTAGCACCTTGCAATCACATCGACGAGCAATCGACCAGTGATCCATCCTTCTTGATCACATCGAAAATAGCTCCAGATAAGCTGAATTTTTTATTATGTATTAGCCAAAGATTGAGCTTTTGTGAAGCTACATTTCAGCTCTAGAGATCGTTCCCTTTAGGTAGAAAAATCTTTATTTCTGAAAAAAATTGAGCATGACCTCACCTGATCGCAAAGAAGACCGCATAAGTAAGGCTTGATTTTTTGAACAAGCGCTAAATAATATCTGTGCAGTTGTAAACTCTAGTTTCAGTGCCAGTAGTAGCCTTGTTCAGGAAACATTTTGCTTTTGAAAAATTCCAAGAAAAATTCCAGGAAAATCACTCCACCTGATCGGTTGAAAGGTTGCTTTGGAGAGGCCTGATTTTTTTTTCCTGCTACAAATTGAAGGTTAACTTTTCGTAAGATCTATATACAACAACTAATACAACAACTGTTAAAATTTTTATTGAATTTCAGAATTTCAATAATTTAAGAATTTCAGAATTTTCAATTTTTTATTGAGTTTCACTTTCAATTGACGTCTTCTTTTCGTAGAAAATGCGGTGCTCAGGGTGTCGCAATATCGCTGCCATACCTAAAAAACCTTCGGTTAATCGATTTATTTGCTTTAGAACCTTATAAATTGAATATTAATAATTATTTTCCTTTCTATCACATTTTCTAAAACTGTTTGCAACATAAAAGGCAACTTAACATTAAAATCCATCGATTCTTTCGAAGGGGGGGAGGGGTCGTACCAAGACCTTCCTGGTGAGGGGGGGGGGGGGGGTCGTAAATTTTTGGCAGAAATCGCACCCCACGCTTGAGCCTGACCGGGTCCCGTGATTGGTTGAGGGGCATGCGATTTGCCGTGAAGGTTTTCAGCCAAACATCCATTGAAGTCAAGATTAAACACCTGGGCCGACGACTTATATATGTAGTTCTTACTTCTGTCGTGGACGATTATTTATTTATTTATTTATTTATTTATGTTGGACTGCAGCTGAATCTTACGAAGACGATGTTCATGAGGAGCGGACAAGTTTCTGATGCCCCATTCTCGCTCAACGGAACGAACATCTCCGAATGCTCCAGCTACGTGTATCTGGGTCGCGAAGTCAATATGGCCAACGACCTAGCACCACAGCTGAGCAGGAGGAAAAGAGCGGCTTGGGGAGCTTTCAAGAGCGTCGAAGAAGTCGCGAAGAAGACGAAGAACGTCCGACTCCGTGCCCACCTATTCGACTCTACCGTTCTTCCTTCCCTAACATACGCCTCAGAGACCTGGGCTATACGAAAGCAGGATGAACACGCGATCAGCGTCGCGCAGCGTGGAATCGAGAGGACGATGCTCGGAGTGACACGACTCACGCAAGTGAGAGAAGGCCTCCGGAGTTCCGAGCTTCGCCGACGTTCGAAGATCAGAGACGCTGTCGCGTGGGCCAAGTTGTCGAAAATTAGGTGGACCGGCCACGTAATGCGCTTCGCAGACACCCGCTGGACGAGAGCCATCACCGACTGGATTCCGCGGGATGTCAAGAGAACACCGGGACGCCCACCAACGCGTTGGTCGGACTTCTTCGTGAAAGCCCTGAACGACCGATATGACGCTCTTCGTGTCCCTCGAGCAAGGAGGATCCATTGGACCACTCTGGCACGCGACAGGGACGAATGGAGACGCTGCTGGCGCCCGCTCGAGCAAGTCGATGATCAACGGGACGACATGTGATACAGGTGATACAGGTGATTTATTTATTTATTTATTTATTTATTTATTTATCAGATATGAACGTAGTCATACGCTAAATGAATAATGTTACATAAACAAATAGAAGCTCACATCTAAGACGAATACAATGAAAGTAACTATAGCACAGCTAACGGAATTGGACGACCTCACAGACCTACATACTGTTTACATTTTCCTTATTACATGGTAATAAGTCAGCTCTTTGGGGTTTCTACAAGTGAGTAAGTTCGACCTCGTCTGCGATTTTGGAACAGGAAGATAAAGCCTAAGATCCCTTTCCTATTCCTAGTCAGAGGTGGACCAAAAAATGCCGTGGGGCCAATCGAAACCCAATTTGTAAGGATTTAAACAATCTTAAACAAAACAATGAAACATCATGGCGATGTCGACCATCTTTCTTCGACTACGAAGACAAGAGGGCAATGTCTTTCGTTTTGAATGGGTTATACATGAAAAAAAATTATGTTGTGACAGAAGCAAATTGACAGCATTGACAAAGCAACCGCGCTCGCACACAGGATTCGGATGTCGCACGATGAAGACGTGTCAACATTACAGCTGCTCATCGCATTCAGAAGTAGAACACGAAAAGACGCCTTCGTTGGGCTGTCCGGAATATATTATAGCTCTTCTAGCCATGTTATCTTTTACAGAATCTCGAGAATTGCTACGTTTCTAATAGCCAGTGGTACCATCAGATATTTTCGTTTGAATATTTTCGTTCAATATTTTTTCTCTCGTTCTCATCTCTGGCAAGATGAGGGACGTAAACATGTTTTCGACGCATACGCAGAAGAGGTAAGCACTATCTTCTCGCCTCTACGACGAATTTTCTGCTTTCACATGAAAGCCTAGGTCTAGCAGAAACTGGACAGAAAGAACGGGATAGCACGACTGGTATCCATCACCGACGATGCACGGGGACTGCAGAACAACGCACTGAATCATCGCTCATATGAGGACAGGAGCACGAACTTGCACGTAGATGCGATGAGGAAAAAATGACGGACATCACCGAAGTTGGACGTCGTCGGACCATCATTCACTTTCATGGACGTCGTCGAGTTGCTCCCTCCATCTTCCAGAATAGAAAATGTCGCCAGGTTTCGCTTTGGAGGGATGTACTCTGACAAGAACCCACTCTGAAGATATCTATGTTGAAGGGCCGGCGTCTTTCTGCGACTGCGCCACGCTTTCTACTTTATCGGACATCGTGGAGGTGATCTAAATGCTTATTTAGCCTATGCTTCGATGGCCAGTCACAAGCAGACGTTTCATCTCTCCCAAGGCAAGTGTGCTATCAGTTTTCCGTCCACGGAAGGAGGGAAGGCCTGGCTGACCTTTGCGGGACCCGAACCAACAACCTCAAGTCGGGGTGCATGCGATAAAAAGCTTCTACTCCGTCTCCGTTACCACGCCTTTCAAGTGATGAATCACCTGTCACCTATATCACCTGCCGCCCTGTTGATGATCGACTTGCTTCAGCGAGTGGCAGCAACATCTCCATTCGTCCCTGTAGCGTGCCTGAGTGCTTCAGTGGATCCTCCTCACTCGAAGGACACGAACACCGTCATATCGTTCGTTCATCACTTGTCCAAACAGGTGATATAGTGGAGGTCTGATCAACGCGTTAGTAGGCCTTCTCGTGTCATTTGAATCTTAGCGTGAACAAAACACATTACGTCTCTGGCCCACCTTATTTTGGACAACTTGGCGTCCTAATCCTCGAACGTCGACAAGGTCTGAAGTCTAGTGCGTTGACCAGAGCGGCAAGCATCGATGAATCTCGATTTAGGTCATCCAACAGAAGTGGACCTTCCCAGTCAAATTTTTAAAGTTTCGGACCTGGATTGAAAGGCTCTTTTTGACATGTGTGAGCTTTCCATTTCTATGAAATTTGTTTTGATACCGAACCTATCTCAAAGATAACCGCCTTATGATTTTAGCTTCTTTTCAGTCGTCATTTTTAATCTTGGTCACAATTTTTTATCATTTAGGCGATTTTCATCGTCCACTTAGTAAGTGACAACAGTAGTACGACTAGGAGTTTCAGAATAACTGAGTAAGCAGGATGCATATCTGCCGAAGGAGATAATTGGACGGGATTCAACCATGGTTGTGGATTAGGGCAACGAAATTAGAAAAAACACTTTTAAACAATTCCACTAGAGTTACAGCTTTATGAAGAAGAATCTATTAGGCTTGGGAAGGCTGCTTGAAGGCGATTCACGCTGTGGAACTGCTTTAAGGCTCCGTTTATACTTCCGACACCGAGAGACGCGATGGCACGTATAGTGGCCAAATTGATCGATCGCGTCGCTCGATCAATGTGGCCACAATACATGGCGTCGCGTCGTACGGCGTCGAAGTACTATAAATGGGCCTTAAGGCGTTTCCCTTTCACCGAAAATTAATACGTGGTTGACCGCTGGAGCTTTCAGGATTATTCTCGCCACAGATGTGCTCCATCGTCCTTGAAACTTCACCGTATCTGTTGGGCTCTCAGGCAATGAACGTTTCGAAAAAAATTCATTCAGTTCGGCATTCCTTCATGTGTACACATCCAATTCGCTGCATAAGGAATCACATGCTGCAATAGTGACAGAAAAGCATTGAGATGATCGTGCACAGTTTCGGACAGCGTATTCACTCTAGAAGATCGCACATCGCTCGACATTTTCACTGACTTATCGACGCCTTAGATGAATCGTCGACGTGGAGTAGACTGCATTGAGCATCCTCCTGTTGTGGACCCTGAAATGAACAAAATTTTCTGGTCGACTCCCCTTCCGCTTTACTAATGATCGCGAGCTTGATACTCACTGACTCTCTTTCGGCGGTCGCTTTTCCTATTGGCTGGTGCTTTACCCAAGAAATCCCCCCGATGTATTGATTAGATTGATTGATTAATCGATATGAGCTGCTTATTGTGAAGTCCACTTACAGTACATTATGATGAGTTGATTCTCTCCTCGTACGGCTAAGGCTTGCCAAAAATGCCTAACTCATGGACTAGTATGTCGATGTTGATCATTGCTTGCTAAGAGGCAAACCTAGCGAGCGTTTCTTATATTCCTTTGATTCCCACTTCAAATGGTATTCAGCGATAACATTGATCGATATAAAAGCTGTACTGTGAACGAAAATTGATTCGACCGTGTTGGTTTACATACAGTAGTCCAACAATCAATAATCAGTACTAATCAAATTCAAAGTCTCTACATTTTCACGGAGATAGGAGACACACATGGACGGACTAATTGAGTATATTACATAACAAGGAAGGTGCAGATGCTCTAAGGATCGTCATCAAGAAGCGAGGCTATCATGGATTGAGTTTTTTGAGTGTTTACCCACCTGTGAAGCCCTTTCTTCATTTCAAACCTCTTTACTACCGTAAACACTACTATGTATAAAAGAGCTAGCTCGTGAGTCTATCCATCTGCATGACCATCCGCGCAAAAATAATTGCGATCATACGCTTTCACAGCTCAGACGATATATGATTCACTACACCTCCAGGTTCACTGTTCAAGGTCGGAAACTCACGAAAATGATGGCCAAAAGACTTCGCAACAAGTAATCAGCAATCGTAATCGGCTAAACAATCAATATCAATCGATTATGTAGAAATTTGACCAGACATATCTGTTTGAAGTGGGAATCACGCGAACGATAGTCGGTGGAAAGACTGCACGACAATTAACCAGCACTGGCTGGCCAACAAGCGTGTATGGATACTATTGAAATTTGCCCAGAGATATCCGTCTATGGTGAGAATCATGCAAATAAGACCATCGGTGAACGGTACGAATCAATAACAAGTGAGCCGTGTCGATCGGCCAATCAATACTTGTTTGATGGTGTTATAGTTGTGCTCGGTCGAATATATTCGGATAATTATTCGAATAGCCGAATATTCTATATTCCTAGACTTTTGATTACTTGTGCTTAAATATCGAGTGCTTTAATAAGTCGAATATTCGCTCAAATTTCCACATCGAGAGGAAGCGATATTTAAATATTATTCGAAAGTTGAATACTCCAACTCTGTTAGAAAATCGTTTATTTCTATTCGAAGAAACTTCAAATCTTCAAGCAAACATGGTTTGAGCAAATTGTTCGACTATTCGAATATTCGATTAAACGAAAAATTATTCCATTCTCGATCATTCCAAAAAATTGATGAGCGAATAAATTCGTTCGTTCATTCGCTAGAAATTTTTCGACATCGAATAAATTCCTTCATTCGTTTGATAAAAATTTTAAAAACCACGACTATTATATTCACCACCATATTTGACAGGCTCCACAACAAGTAAAGATTGGCCAATCAATATTCACCAAAAGAATTCAGTTCAGGATTTTTACAAGGAGTTGTATTGCCGTGAACCAGCTTTGAATTCGTTAAGAAATCAGTCGTTTTTGCTAGCTTTCAGATGGCTTGCACTGTTATTCCGCTAGGTGTCTTCTGATCAGAAACATCCATTAGGAAGGGAAGAGCTTGTAAGGCTCTATGTAATGCACTGGTTTTCGGGACAGCGTTGGCCCACGAACGAAGGGCTCGTCAGCTTAAAAAGCAACGGGGATCACACAGCAACCTCAACGCGACTGCGAGTCTTCGGTGATCACCTCCATTTTCTTGTCGAACGAAAACTCTTGCTCGGCTCGGTCCTTCGAAGGACTCTTGGAAGGTGTCCACGGCTCGCCCAGCGACATTCGTACCTGAAATGTAACTCCTGCGACTGTTACGGTGGTGAGTGCGATACAGGGATTCTCCAGTAAATAAGCAAACTCGAGCATATCAAATGAGCTTTCATCAGATGAACGTCCCATTTCCAAAGATGCCTGTATTTGCGATCAAAACTCGCATACGCAAGTCATAGCGCAAGCAACGTGTGTCCCGATAATATTAGATTGTAAGGAAAGTTCTGTCGGTTTTTGAGGCCATTATTCAAAAAGTCGTAACTCCGCTCAAAAAGCAGCTTTTCACTCTAGCTAAAAACTGTTGTATGCGCCTCTCTCCTGCCATTCTGAAAGATATCAAGTGATCGCATTCTCTTAAAAACTTGATGAATTATGGCGTTTGGAACTGTCGGGTTGCACCCAATCCGCACCCACGATGACAACGCCCCACTACAGATAGCGAGGTACTGCTGCCAGATAGCGGCATCCGGCTGTCGGGAGTCTCGTCTATGTCGCCCCGACCGTGAGGTCGTCAGCTCCTGCCAGCAGCCTGTAGAGGGCATGTCCGCCGTCTCCACTCTTTCCCTTATCTCCCATCACGTACCGTATACCATATAATGTATGTCAGTCTATAATAAAGATGACATATTATCCACTGTATAGTAGAACCGAGGAATTGAACTCTAGGATTCATCAGGTAAGAGGAGTCGACCCTTTAACTTGATAGAACCAGCGAAAGTGAATTCGACATCATGTTGTTTCACAAGCATTGCTTCTCTAATGAAGGCTTCCGGATGTCCCACAAAAAGGCACTCGGTTAGGACTAGGTTTAGCGATTACATTGCATGACGATGATCCTTGATATAGGGTTCGTTAAACTTTTACACAACGATCCTTGAAACGTGTGCAGACGGGTCGTCATGCAGGAAGCATAAAACAACTGCCATCCATAGGCTTCAGACTTAACAGCTTCAATTTAGCACACGTTTTCTCTAGATGTCCTGTAGGATCGACTGATAGTAGTTTGAGTTTATTTAAAAACGAAACAACGGACCAGTCCGACTGTGGATCTCCAGTCCGCTCCGGATGACTTCAGATGGGCAAAACAGGCTTGAAAAAGATACGTGGAGGCTCATAAATAGATAGGCACTTATCAGAACGGTTAGTACCTATTCTAAAATGTCCCTTCTCTGCATAAAACAGCAAGGAGTACTTCCACACGATTCGTTCTGAGAGATGCACTGTTCGCGCAAGCCGGCTGCGGTGCATGGGTGAGGAAATGCGGCACCCAACTGGTGCGCATTTTTTCCAGTTTCAGGTCTCTTGACATGATTAGCAATACTGATATTTTAAAAGCCTACATCTTTAGCTATCTAACTGAACCACTGTTGTTCATCGCTAATGTCTGGTTTCCTTCAATAGCTATGCTCAACTATGTAACGTGGTTCTCTCAGGCTCTCATTTGTTTTCTAACCAGCCTAATCCTCCAATAATTGCTGGAATCTGGCAGTAAGGAGTTTTTTCCCTCTCAATGATCCTTCTTCTTTCAGTTGTTACAGTAGCGTTTCCATCCCTTGAGCTTCGACAAAGTTAGAGCTCATAAAGTTTGGATGTACGAAAAACAGTACTACGTACGCTTCGAAGAAGGATGTTTTAGTAGTCCAAAGATGTCAGGGATTCTTTGGAAACACATGTAGTTGCAAAGAGCAAGATTTGTGCTTTCCAAAAAGTGCAAATTATTAAGTGGGTGGTTAGGGATCAAAATTTAGTACGTATTTATATCACGAGCGCGCGCTAACTGACAGAAATTTCCTTACAACCTAATAGGATGCACTGCTTCGAATCTCGCCTAGCGCCAGAGTTTTGATCGCAATCAAACATCCTTGTGATGGCTTACTACCTTGATAACACCGGTTTCAGGCTGAAACAAAACGCCTATTTATAATATTTACTTATTTATTTATTCATGGCGTGGGTACAGTTCATAACACACACGCGTGAAACAGCGTAAGAAAAATGGTTAAAATTAAGTAGTACTAAAAATAGAACAAGCAAAACAGATACTAGAAGGGGTACAAAAGGGTCCGCTTGCGAAAGCAACTACCACGGTAATTTAGATGACAAACATTTTGAAAATGCTTGTCAACTAAATTACTTGATCAAAAGGTTTTAGCCGTTTTTGTGCAGTGCAAACCCCAGAACTTTCTGTTCTTGAGCGGGAGCTACAATCTACCATGTGGTGGTTGTAGATCACTCTCGCAACTTCTACGTCATAGGTATATATAGCCACGCTGCCTGCTTTAATTTTAATCACGATGTCAAATCGACAGGAGCACTTTCGAGCCATCGTCTTCTATGAATGACATCGAGACACTGGAGCGACGGCAACCGTTCGAACGGTGCATTGGAAGAGGACACTACTTCCACCAGCACTGATCAAATCAGGCAATTTCAGAGGAGGAGACACGGACTTCAGAGACAAAGCTCGGTCGGAACGACTCGACACTGTGGAAGACTCCGCTTCTCTCAGTTCTGGGAGAAGGAAGTTGCTGACCTGCCTATTAGGTGGCACACGGTAGTGACTAACAACGATGATTACATTGTTGAATAAATTCTATTTGATGCCGAATAAAAAATAATGAAAAAATATCGGACGGCTGAAGGCTTTTTGAACATCTCAATAAGCTGAAACTTTGTTATTTGATGCTCTTACAACCTACCTCTGTGGATTGCCTCAAGCTGGCAGATTCCGTTGATGACGAACGACGAGTGCGACTGCGACGAACAGAAGCGAAACTGTAACGAGCAGAGTAGAGCAAAGCGTGGTGACGCTGTCGTGCTAAGATTGATATTGAACGCAGAACCTCATCTACCCCCGTCTGTCTACATCCGCCGGTGATCTACGAACCTTTTGGCTGCTTATGAAAGGTCATTTGGGTTGTCTTACTCGCCCTTTCCCTTTAGCATCCCAAACTACTGTATCCTGAATGATCCTCACAGAGGATTAACTTCTTCAACCCACTTGGCCTTTTCAGGCCCCGAAAGCGCGTGATAGTGCAGTCGGAGGAGAGGCAGGCTATTGCGTGCACCCCCAGCTGAGGTTCTTGGTTCGGATTCTGTGTCTGACGACATGTCGATCCGCTGGACACCACACATAATTGTTTGAGCGAAATATGCATTCAAATTGCTTCCACGTATCCGGAGGAGGTAGAATGCGTGGCGCATTCCGAGCAGGCATTGACCTAGGCCACCTATTATCATTTATGCGCTCAATCTCAGTAGGTTGCTTTAGTCAGATACAGCGAAATCTATCCTAGTCGGAGGGAGCATCATTGGAAAAACGAAACAAATGTGAACAGTGAGCTCCCTCCTGGCTAGGAAATTACAAAGAAAGGTCTTCTCGTAGGGCAGTTCACCGGGTTCTCTTGGTGAACTACTACGCTTTTAGTTCTGTCGCCGTTGTCGAAGAGTCAGAATGGAGTGCCTCCCATCTCCCTCACCTAGGGGAGATCAGACCAGCGCTTTATTACGACTTTCAAAAACTGTCCGGTCAAGGCATAGGAGATTGGGTCGATAAATTCGAGAGAATGAACAACTTGCATCCTTTACAGACATATTCAAACAGTTGGAAACTATCGCTAAACACTTTATGAGAATTTCGCAGAACATTTCAAAGCAACTTCTAAGGAATACCTGCTATCCAAATGAAGCTGCTCTCCTTGATAGTTGTAGAACGGCCGATTTCCGACGGGTATATTAACAAGAAACTTTTTAATCGTCATTCGGTAAGGAGCATAGATAAGCGATGTTATAAGGGGATTGATAATCTGAAACAAAGAAGTGGTATAAACAAGAAGCGGTGGGTTTTAAATTGATAGCGCAAACTTACAGGATTCATCGTAAGCAAATATATCAAAATCCATGCAATCCAGTTCATTAGTTGCTTCCCTTCACATGACAGCTCGGACCACCTGGAAGACCTAATTTTGAGCAAATAGAGTCACGAACTGAGCACGGGGTAGTGCAGGCAGAAGTCGGCTGGCGCGAACACCCTGTCTCAGGTTCTTGGTTCGGGTCTCGCGTCTACTACGACTTCGGTCCTCCCGTGGATAATGGACTTGTTTGAGGAGGATAAAACATTATCTTCTCTTGACCTGATCACTCTGATTCATTGTTTAGGTCAAACATCTGTTCAAGTTGTTCTCGAAGTTTGTTGCTCGATAACCAATAGAAGTAGAATGTCTCGCGCTTCCGATCTTCATCTTATGCTCCTTTAATCGCATTAATAATAGACAGATTTGTATTTAGCGTTGAGACACATGCAGCACAATCCGAAGAGCTGCCCAATCGGAATCGAATCGATGTTCGGACACAGCTCAGACTATTCAAACGACTTCTATCGCTCTGGGTCTTGGAATTGGTACCAGTTCGTCTAGGAATCACAAAAACGGTGAAGTAACTAAGCGAAATGCGGCTCCACAGCATCCAAAGCAGAGAGTCCATGAAAGCTTAGGAGCGGACCCTCTCTCTTCTTGTCATCTAGAGTTCAAAGAGTTCAATTCATGCGCCACGAAAATTGTTCATTGAAGTTTTGCTTGAAACCTTAGCGCTAGTTGGCAATGTGGCCTACATTAGAACGCCAGATCGCACCAACCAATCAAGGCACTGACCATACACGCCCTCGCCTGATGCCACGCTCATTTCATACAGCCGGAGCTAAGAGCGGAAATCCGAGATACGATCCATGTGGCCTGGTCGTGTCAAAACTGTTCACACTTGGGCTCTGCTAGAACTCGGCAAGGGAAATAACTCATTCCGACGCGTGCGGTCGGTGCTCTGATTGGCTGGCGCGTCCCCGCTCCCCTATGCAGATCACATTGCCGACAAGTAATGAAATCTCTTACGAAGAAAATCGTCCTCGTCCAAAGGAGACAGTCAGGCACGCCCTTCGCCAGCGGACATACGATCCTTCCCTCATCCCCTGGCTTACCACCCCTAACCCTTAGGATTCCCTGTGAGAGTCTGACCCCACCCCCTCGCCAACTCGGTCACACGTCTTAACCCGCCACTGTAATTTGCCTGTTGTCGGCGCGCTCTATCGCGATTTCCTGACCCATCACTGTCGTGTACGGGGCGGCGTTTTTACACAACACTGGCTTTTTTTCTGATGATACTGTATGGAACAATTCGCGCCGGACAATTGGTGGGCGCCTCTACGAATTATCGTGCATGTCGGCTAGATGGGACAGGTTTCAATACAGTTACTCGTGTGCAAAACAATTCAGTGTAAACTCACGTGAAGAGATGAATTCTGGCCAGGTTCATTATGCGGTACGGTAGCAAACTGCACGACGTCCACGCGGTCGTAGCAAAGATGAACACCAACGACTTGACCTGGTGACAATCAGCTGTTGTGCACAGGCGCGGAATCATCGAAATGGACAAAACGCACCTTATTTTTGAACGCCGACGTGTCGCCTCCGCTGCCTGCATTTCTCTTCTGGCGAGTCAAGTTGAATAAGTATATCGAGACAATCAGTGAAGACGTTACTGGTAGAACACAGAAAAGGATCAGAAATATTTCATAGTAGAACTTTCTACCCGGCGACATCTAGAACTTATACATTTCGTTAGACTTGTCTCGTCTGGTTTTTTTTCCATTGCTGAAATTTCGTCGCTTTAGCAGCTAGAGAAGCTTTTAAATTATTTACGTATAACAAAAAATTGTCAAAAAAATAGTGGCTATTATAAATAGTTGTCCACTCCACTACAAATAAAACAGCCGTCCGTCTGAATGTGTGCCCGCGCAAAATTAATTTCCGGGCCTTCACATCTAGATCAGATATATCAATCTTCATTCAGGGTCAAGTATTCGGATGAGCATCACAAGAACATAATGATCGGTGAGTAGACTTGGCAACGAATTAACCTTTGCATTGATTAGTCAGTCAATATCGATCGACATTATCGATCTTGACACTGAGAATCATGCTATTATGTCAGTGAACAGGTTTTTCAACAAGATAGAGGTATCGATCTGCTAATCCATATGGATCGGTGGCACTGACTTTTTCAATCCAGAAAGCCCCTCGTTTCCCCACGTGCAACAGACTAATCTATCCCTGCTATCTGGTGAGCAATTTATGGGTGAGGTAGGGCTATTGGAGGAGGCGGCGATCTCACGTGCACCCCAAATCGATTCAGGTTCGGCTCCCAACCAAGCTAACCAAACCTTTTTCCGCCGAGGTCACTGAATTAGTAATTACTAGAATGCTTCCGGAAAGAATAGAATATTGTATTGCCCATCAGTTGATCTCCACAAATCAATGTGTAGGTCAAAAGTGCACTCAAGCGGGGTCCATGAAAAGCGTGGCACAATCGGCAAGGAGGTAAGATAACCCAGACTATTTTGACGTTGTCTTAGTTTACAGTAGTCGTGAATTCGGTATGACGTTGTTGACTTCACAGCCGCCTCTAATTTTTGTTTTTGCTAAAAGAGTCAGAAAAAAATTCTGGTGAGAAATTTGAAAATCGATCCGATGCGTTACCTGAAGAGAGCAGTCGAAGGAATGAATATAAACAATGTTGAAAAGCCAACAATACGATATGAACCTGAAGAAAAACAAAAGGAATCGATGCAGAAATGGGCTCTTCTCTTACACCTTAGCCAGAAAATTGTTTTTAAATTGTACTAGTTCGATTTGAAAGACGCAAAGAAAATTCGTACCCAACGGATAGCCCCCAAATCAGAAGGCAGAATAGAGCAGCTCGTCGCTTTGACATCGAGCGATCGTAGTTCAGCGGCCAGCGAAAATAAATCAGCTGAAAATAAGACGATGAAAAAGAAATCTCTGGTCTGCCAGAAACCATCATTCCGTTGAGTCTTTCCTAGATGGGGAAAAGAAGATCTGAACTGCTACAATGATGTTTTGTTGCGAGCAAAACTCTAGCGCTGGGCAGGACTCGAACCCGTTCCTTCTGCGGGAATGCTCTACACCATTACACCGCCGGCGCTTTTTGATCGAACGCTACATCCAAACAAACAACAAAATATAGCATTCCTGATCCATTATCATAGAAATGGGGTTGCTCCACAACAATTTTTACACGAGACGGGACTCGAACTTGCAGCAACGTAGCGAGCATTCATTGTTTGACCAGTATCACTCTCTAATCCAAGTCAGAAGCCAAATGAAGGTCGGAAGGAGTTCGCCCCAATGTTTCTCGCTGTTGCTGACCTCAAACTGATGTCAAGAACGATGTACGCCATGTCGGAACCGATGCCGAGTGCCCGAACTAGCTATATGTTACCCCCGAAACGGGAATTTTTTTGAATACACGAAGTTAATGAAGGATTGGAAGAAATATGTTGCTATGATGGGTAATGGTATGGCATACAAAATATAGCTGTTAGGTGGATGTTTGGGTGCGACCAATACTCTTGTGCCGATCGGAACTCGAACCCGCATCCTCTTTACGGGCAAAATGCTGCGTCTTGCGCAATCCGGTTGATTGATCGCACGTGGCATCCAAGCAAACAACAAAATATGGCGTTCTTGATTCCGATGATCATAGAAATGTGGATTTTAGCACAATAATTTTTGCGCCAGACGGGACTCGAACTCGCAACAACTTTGCTCACGGTTACAGCATCCACTGTTTTATCTGCGGCACTCTAATCCAAAGTCTGAAGTCAAAGAAGCTCGGAAAGAGTTCTCCCTAATGTCTCTCGCTGTTGCTGACCTCAAACTGATGTCAAGAACGCTGTTCACCATGTCGGAACCGATGCCTAGTGCCCGCTGTAGCTATATGCTACCCCCGAAACGGGAATTTTTTGAATACACGAGATTAATGAAAAATCGGAAGAAATAGGCTTCTATGATGGGTAATGGTAATGGCATGCAAAATATAGCTGTTAGGTGAATGTTTAGTTGCAACCAAAATTCTTCCGCAGGGCGGAACTCGAACCCGCATCCTCCACTCTCCAGGCAAGATGCTACGTCTTGCGCTACCGCGACTGATTGATCGAATGCAACATCCAAATAAACATCAAAATATAGCATTCCTAATTCCGATAATCATAAAAGTACGGGTTTTTAGCGTAATAATTCATGCACGAGACGGGAATCGAACTCGCATCAACGTAGCCTACGGTTGGACTTTTTCCACTTTTTCACCAGTGGCACTCTCTATCCAAAGTCAGAAGCCAAAGAAGGTCGGAAGGAGTTCTCTCTAATGTTCCTCGCTGTTGCTGACCTCAAACTGATGTCAAGAACGATGTTCACCATGTCGGAACCGATGCCGAGTGCCCGAACTAGCTATATGTTACCCGCGAAACGGGAATTTTTTGAATACACGAGATTAATGAAAAATCAGAAGAAATAGGCTGTTATGATTCCTGAGTAAACTCGTTGATTAACACGCCCGTACATGGGTTGGGAAAGGGATATGGATAGAACGCATTCTCGTGAAAATGATAAAGATGATGAAAATGATGATAAGAATATACGCCTCTAAATGTCCGCCTTACCTTATCGATGTTAAGCATTGTGAGTGACAAGCCAGAAACAGCCAGTCCAATCCAGTTAAAATAGTGAACCACGGCGCATAAGTGAATTTGTTGAAGAAAATCGTGCTTCCTTATGAGCAGCTCATTCGGATGGCAAAATACTGAAAAGCAGCAGCGATAACTCATCAAAACTCCTCTACTTGGAAGCTCAAGGTGACTAGGGTTAGCCGCACCAGCCTTATTCGAATAATTCGAATAGTCGAGTATTCAACATTTCTAGATTTTCGAATATTCGTTCAAAATAGAACATCGATGGTTTTAACAAGTCGAATATACGCTCAAATTCGAACATCGAAAGGGAGCCATATTCGAATATTACTCGAAAATCGAGTAATACCTTAGTTCGAAAATCGAGAAATTTTATTTGAATACCGAATAAACTTCAAATGTTCAATCCCAAAACCTGATTCAAACTAATTGTTCGACTATTCCAATATTCCATTGAACGAAAAATCGGGCTCACTCGATTTTCGATCGTTCGAAAATTTTGGTGAGTGAGTAAATTCGCTCGTTCATTTGCCCGAATTTTCGATATCGAATAAATTCCTTCACACATTTGTTCGATAAAATTTCTTAAAAACGGCCTCAACGTCTGAAAAAGATTTACCGGTTAATATAAGATCTCCGACGGTCATATTGAGAATGAATAGATGCATAGTGTCGCCACTTCGCTTGAATAGTTTCACAGCACAAAATATTACCATAACATTGAATACAGTAGCTGCCATGCTAGCAGCCAGTAGAAGGTCATCTGTCTGAAAGTGCAGATATCAAGGAAACACTTGGCAGTCGACTGTAAAAAATGTAATTTTTAAATAACGGTTTTCCTAGTTTCTACTTCAGATTTCAGCCTAGCGATGATACAGTATATATTTCTTTCCTTTTCCAACTTTTTGTTTTTTGAACGCCGCCAGGGAGCTACATGGGTAAGTCTCTTTTTTAGATACTGAATAGGGGCCACTGCCATTTTTGTTAATTTTTTTTGTTAGTTTTTTTAATGAACTAGCTTTCTTTTCTTTATTTTTGTTCTCTGCACATGGTTGTTTGCCTTTGTTATTTCAGAATTTGAAGCACGTCTTCTTGTCGTGTAAAATAAATAAATAAATTAATTAATTTGAAATCCTACGACTCGGGTAATCACGTTTTACGGTTTTATAAAAAGAAAATTCTTGGCTGAAACAGTCACTAGTTTTTTTTATGTAGTGATCCATCTATCATATTGATAAAATTAATAAAAAATAATAACATTTGCCATTCTTACACGAAACCATCAATCGTATATTCGGTCCATAATTGTACCCACGACTGATTTCGAAGGCGAGGATGATTGGATAGTTTAGACGTAGAAAGTTCTTTGTGTGCCAGTACTTATGTATGGCCTAATGAGCTTGTAAAGTGGATCAATTTTATTGATTGTTTTATTTTCGTTTTTTAGTAGTGAAGCCCGATGCAGTCCAATATTATTTATTGACGACGTGCACTCGGCGGAGGTGCCGGCTGTCGCGTGCACCCGATACCAGGTTCCCGGTTTGGATTTTCCACCCAGGGCAACCAAGCCTTCGATCCCTCCGGGTAGTCCAGTTGCTACCAGACTTGTCTGGGAAGAAAAAAGCACTGATTTGTCCATCGGCTGGCCATCGCAAGTCATTATATGGCTTAATACGCATTCAAGTCGTCTCCACGACATCCCGTAGAAGTAGAATGCGTGGCGCATTCCAAAAGGGACTGGGTAACGCCGTTCCTTATCCTTATCCTTAAACTTTGCTACTCCCACGGCAGCCTAACGTCTCCTCTTGCTCGAGGCAATTATGGCCGCAGGGAACGCACTCCTAATTAGGATGAGGTCAAAGGACGGCGTTCAACTATCCTCCTTTAGGGTGCGCCACGCCATCTATTTCTACGGGAGGTCGTGGATGGAATTTGAATGTGTATTTGCCCTAAAAAGTGTCCAGCCGATGGGCAATTCAGTGATTTCTCCTTCGTAGACTCCTCTGGTAGACCCCGACCTTAGAGGAACCTCATCGAAGAATTTCGACTTCACGGTTAGCGCAAGAGGCGTACTCTCTTCGCAATTAACCAAAGAATACTTTAATGTCATCAGTTTTTAATTTCCATTCTTACCATTCTATCGTTATTCATAGTGACCCGCACTAATCATGCTACATATGGGGAATACTAACAAGATTTGTATTCACAACGTAAAATGAAAATGTAAAAATGATTATGTTTATATAATTCAAAAGTGTATAAATAATTGTAAAAAATGTGGAATGTGGATTGTGTCGTTTTTAAGTTGACCATTCAATGTACAGGATCGCTCGGCTTATGGTCTACGAAAAAATGTTTTCCGACATTTTCATTTGTATTAAAAAATGCCTAGCATTAACATGCAATTTAAAACAAAAAGCGTTCCTGTTTCGATAGCTCCCGCCCAAGCCAACCAAGCCTTTCATTCTTCCGGGCCGGTGAATTGACACCCGTTTGGGAAGAATAAATCGCTGATTTTCCATCGGCCGGTCACCGCAAGTCATTCATTCGCTGTGAAGGTCAACTAGGCTCCTTGATATAGAAGTAAAGTGCGCGGCGCATTCCAAATAATGATTGACTAAGCCGTCTTTTTCCTTGTCGCTTATTATGCAAAACCTCAAATAGTTCTGATACAGTTGGGTTATTTTATACGAGAAGGTTCCCTCTAGCAACATAGCAACACAACTTCTTTCAGTTCCTGTTTCTTCTTTACCGTGTTATCAAAAGATCGTATTTCGGAAAAGACTACCATTTTTTTAAAAATGAGAACAAAGGCTGGTAAAGAGTAACACTAAGCCAACTACGAATTCCTCTTGGTTGGTATTGCGCTACAAATTTTGTAAAGGCTTAGGCCCCGTTTATACTTCCGACGCCGAGCGACGCGACGGCATGTAAACTGGCCACATTGATCGATCGCGTCGCTCAATTAATACGGCCACCATACATGGCGTCGCGTCGCTCGGTGTCGGAAGTGTAAACGGGGTCTTAGGCTTAGCCCCGCCCCCCTTCCCCAAATTTTAGCATTGAACGTGTTTTGAAATAAATAGCTTCTCTGAAGCTTGTAAATATACAAACAATATCGAAAAAGATAAACGAATTGTGGATAAGGAACTCTACCGTGTACATGAAAATAAGGAAGACTTGATCATTATAGCACTCCTGTACGGCTGCTGTTGAACTCGACGACAACGATTGTGACACGTTCTCGCCTTCATTGCCGACTTCTTTGATCAGATCCATCATCGTCTAAGTTCCATTCGAGCAACTGAAAAAGCGAAGAAAAATCTTCTTAATTCTCCTGTATTAGAAGCAGAAAATATACCGCACACAAACAAAGAAAACTGCCTTCAATCCTATAGATCAGGATGACTAAAAGAGGTCGGCGTTATTATCAATCCTGTTATGGAATGCGCCAGGCATTCTACTTCAAGTAGATATCGCTCAGGCTAGATTATGGGAAAATCGGTGCTATGAGCATTCTGGGCGGTAGTCTGCAGTCCACTGCAGTAGTTGGAGTCCAATATGGTGACTCCGAAGGGAAGGAAGACATGGCCGGCCTGGGCGGGAACCGAACATTCCATCGATTTAACATACGTGCAACAGTCGGCACCTCCCCCGACTGTGTTCCGCGCGCTTATAGTAGTTTAGTAATGTTGCAACGATTCGATCATAAGTATCGGTATTAATAATTAAGCTTATGAATAAAAATAACACCATTGAACAATTTTTCCGATGTAGCGCAGTCGGTAGCAGGTACCGGTGTAGTCGCTCGCACGTCGAATCGATATATATAAATTAAACTAAGCTGAGAAATAAAATTAAATTCAAATAAAGTAACTTGATGCAAATCGTCCTCCAAACAAACCTTTTAAGTATAAATTCTCCCTGGTGGCCTATCAGTTTGGCAGAAAGTGGTCTAAGGCTATTTATTTATTTATTTATTTATTTATTTATTTATTTATTTATGTAATTTTTTGTTATCAACCCGGAAAAGTACGTTATATCCGACGCTGAACACCGGAGGTTCCAGCGTTTGAAGAAGGAAGAAAGAACCCACATGCCCTGAAGACGAGGAATACTGGCCTTAACAAGTCAACTTGCCGTTCCATCCTTTCGGGGAAGAAGAGCTATTATCTGGCGTGCCCGGGGAGGATGCAACACTGAGTTGTCCATCAGCTGATCACTGCGGGTATAGCCCAGATGCGTGCTCAAACTACTCCATCGCACCACCCAACTACGACATCCTGTGGAAGTGGAATGCGTGGCGCATCCCACAAAGGAGTGGGCTAACGGCAGACTTTACTCGCCACCCCATCCTTGTCCAAAAGCTCTAACCATAGCGCTCTTTAGTGCATGACAACAACGAATTCAACGGACTGCGAGACGCCCAGTGCGCCATGGTTAAAGCTGACTAAAACGGCGCTGACTTCAGTAAAGAAGAGAAAATCCTGCTCAATTAGAAACGATGCTGGACGCCTGGATCAGGAACAAAATGCTCGGCGTTTGACGGGTGAAACAGCGACGAACGACGAGAAGAGAATCATCAGGCGACGTCGTTGCTGTCTCTCCTGCAACTTGGCCGCAATTATGCGTTCGCTTACACCATGATAGCGGCTAATTTTCAGTCACACACTCACATCATGATCAGATAATCGGCCCAATGAGGCGTGCATATTTCCGATTCGAATCGGCGTCAGATACAAAAGAGGAAGAAAGAAACAAAGAAGAAGGCGTTGAGAATAAGGAATGAAGGACACTGTTGGTGTTAGTGAATCCCTGTTTGGGATGCGCCAAGCATTCTACTTCTACGGAATATCGCAGAGGCTACTTGAATGCGGATGCGGATGACCAGTTGATCGACTAGCGCTAGCAAGTCACCGTACTAGGAAAGTATGAAGCTAGATTGACCTGAACAGTAGACGAACCAAGAGACGCGCCTGCGACAGCCGACGGCGCCTCCTCCGACTGCGCTACCACGCGCCCATCAAACTGCATCAAACGCAAATGGCTCAAAATTTGCGGTATAAAGTAGACCCATAAAAATGAAGAGTTTTCCGACTTTCAATTATCGAGAATTCAGTAGAATTTGGTTGATGTTCCAGTGCAAGAGTGAACACTACATCTGTCTCACAAAGCACTGATTTCATAGGAAATATGTATCATCTAAAAACAGTTGGACTACATTTAGGATGTATTATCCATAAGTAATTTATTTTATCCTTATCTAACCCTTTCGCGACAATATCGGACAAGGCTGTCCGATTTGTATTTGCGGGATCAGACAACCTCAGGCAATGTTACAGGAAAGCGAAACAATTTTTCGTGAAACAATCCTTTCCTGTTCCTATTCCATACATTAATAATCAATAAATGATTACGTTTTTTGATGTAGTTTTGCCCACAAAGAATTTTACTAAGAATTACGATCCATAGAGAAAATCACATTCTCGCGACGGGGCTAAACACTGATCGTGCAAGAAGAGCCGTTCGAAGCTTTAGCTTCCGGCATTCATTTCTCAGAGTTTATCCCATTTTTGAGTAACTTCTTTAAAATGCTCTCTTAGAATATCAGCGGAACGAAAGGCGGAAGAAAGCGACGAATGGACCAGGTGGCACTGCAGGTTAAATGGAGCAGACGGTACTACAGTACCGCCGCTAAACATTCAACCAAACGACGTTTGCGACGCAAAAACGCGTTTTTTGCGTCGCATCATGATAACTTTGTTCAAAGTAAAGCCTTTCTCACCAAAATTTACAAGCGCTCCTAGCATCATCCTACCTACCAATGGGCATGCAAACGCCATTAAAAAGTGGATGGAAGCCTGAAAACCAGAGCCGCAATTAAGGAGGGTCCTAATTACTGTGACCCGACCCAACACCGTCGCCGAGTCTCGCTTAATTATGTCCCTAGGCGCAAATAGTGCTGCCCAGTTGAATTTTAAAATTCTTAAACCTAATTAAATTTTAGTTTTCTGCTGTTTGTGACCTTCTCCTGGCTGCGACAATTCATATGATACCAAATTTGGCAGGAAAATATGCATGAGTCTGCAGCTGCTTCAACCGATTTTATTTACTTCAACGGAAACATCCTCAGTCTAAACCTGTTATTGTAGCTTGCAATCTACTCATCTTTAAGGAGGGAAAATGGCATAGAAAATTGACGTTTCGAGTTCATTTTGAGCATTTGCGTGCTGGCTGCGATTCATCAAAACTGCAAGTGAACCTTCGTGAATAACACCCTCTGTCGCCGAGTTTGGCTGCGAATATCCATGTCCTAAGGAAGGAGTTAGTCTAAAAATACGTCTACACTTACCATACACAATGTAGAGGCTCCAAGTATGAAATATCGAGAAACCAGGTGATCAGATGGCAGAATTTCAGCTGGTTAAAGTGAAGACTTCTTTCAAAAGTGCGGCTGAGCTTCTACAGCGTTTCATGCTCAGTCTTTGCAGAATGAATGCTGGAAGCCCAGAATTCATATTAAGTATTTTTCCGCTCAAAATTTTCAACCAGTCCAGATGCCAATATTTTGACGCACCAGATCGAGCGTCGATGTAGAGGTCCTCTTCGACCATAATTGCACTGACCTGACATGCCCTACAGAGACATTGCACTCGGCTGCATGACCAACGAATCCCTCACTTCTCTTTCTCGTAACTACGTGCCTGTTCGAACTTATGCAGCTCACCAATATCGATCAATGCTGCCAAATCTTGAGGACCTTTTGGGTTTTCCGGATTGCGTAGATCACGCAGATTCTATATTTCTCAAAATTGTGTGCCTAGCCGCAGCGTAAAATATGCATTTATCATTTTCACGTCGAGTTGGACACTTTTCCATTTAAATAGGAATTAAACATCTTCCAAATTGAAGCGAGCTTTTTACAGGTTAAAATACGAACACTTCAAGAAGGGTAGAATAATTTTTTGTCCAAGAAAAATTTGGTATAACTTTCTTGAATTTTTTAAAAGTTAAGCTGCCCGAGCGAATGTAATAATTTTACACAAGTTTTGTTTTTGTTTTGAAAAAATAATCAAATAACTTTTGTCTCAAAGCGCAACAAGGTAGGATTCATTTAGTGCATCAAAGACCAGATTGCGCCCTGCACTTGAAAAGCTCGCCGCGAATTTTATTTGATTTATAGTGTGAATGCTGCTTACATGAGGTATCAACGTGAGAATATGTGTTTTTACAATTTTCTTTGTTATGTTGTTTACAGGCGTAAAACTCTATGCAAACAGCAATTTTGCTATCAATCGAATAAAAACCGCGAAGTCTTGGACAATTGCATGGCGCAATCCCTTTTGGCGCTAAAAACTGCCGCGGTTCTACTCTTTAGAACAGGATATAAACCATTATTTTCTACAAAAAAATGAGAATTTTATAAAACTTCAAACGAAGTGTTCATTTTTGAGTAAGTGAATGAAAGCGTGAAAGAAATCGTACTGAAATTTTCAGCCAACAATTTCATGTTATTAGGTTGTCCGGAAAGTTATCAGCGTTTAGCGTTGCTATCTTTCATTCGTCTATTATCAAGTAAAAATTCACTAAAAAAACTTGTATTGCGCATTAATGTTACTTTCTGCACAGAATTTTTCGCTTTATCTGACTAAAAAAATATGTTTCAACATTGTTTTGTATTTCTGTTCTTGAAGGGCTTATTGGAGTATGTCGAATGAGCAATTCCGAGCGATATCTTATTATAACTTCAAATTGGGAGAATCCGCAGCCGAGAAGCTTGACATATCGATCAAGTGTGGGGCATAATAGTGCTGGAGAAGGCACTGTGTGCCAGTGGTTCAGTAAAATCCGGACTGGAGATTTCAGCCTCGAAGATGATCCTGTAGCGGTCGATCAAGGGCAATCCTGGACGACGAGTTGAAAGAATTGGTGGAAGCCAACCATCCTAAACAGTTCGCGAAGTCGCGAAAGAGCTAGATGTCAGTAGAGCTGCAGTTGCAGATGCTTTGAAACGCCTTGGAAAAGTGATAAAGCTGAAAACAGTGGGTGCCCTAAGAGTTGAGTGAGCGGCAAAAATTGTCACGTTTCGAGATTTGTTACTTCTCATCTTTTACGCAACAAAACGGACCCCTTTTTGGATGGAATCATCACTTGTGATGAAAAGTGGATTCCGTATGATAACAGTAAACGTTCCGGGCAGTGGTTGCACGCCGTCGAACCCCCTAGGCATTTTCCGAAGGCGAACCTCCACCAAAAGAGGTAATGGTCCCTGTGTGGTGGTCAGCGGCTGGTGTGATCCATTACAACTTTTCGGCGTCAGGCCAAACGATCACAGCAAAGTCCTATTGTAAGGAGATCGAACGAAATGCACCGAAAATCGAGTCAACTTCAGTTAGCAATGACCAGCAGAAAAGGCCCGATTCTTTTGCACGATAGCGCCCGCCACACGTTTCGCAAATCACCACACGAACATTAAACGAACTAAGGGTTGAAGTTCTGCCTCACCCGTCATATTCTCCAGACCTCTCACCAATCGACTACCACCTTTCCAAAACACTTTCAGAACTTTCTCGCTGGTGAAACCTTCACCAGTCAACACCAGCCAAAACAGCTTTCGTGAATTTTATCGAATCTCGACCAGCTAATTCTTTCGTTGAATAAGACGACTGGTTTC
>OX375870.1:90740326-90902409 GCA_947359475.1 Heligmosomoides polygyrus bakeri
ACCCACCCAAGTCTTACACCACAGTTTCACGTCAAATTGGACTTTTCAAAATCATGATACCGGACGGAACTTCATACCGAAAGACTGGTCTTAACCTTGATGTGCTCAGTAGGCGGCCACGAGGGCGACCAAAACAACGGTGGCTTGATACACTGCATCAGGACTTGAAGATGGCTAGGTTGCACCCTGATCAGGAATTAGTCGGGAAAAGTGGCGCCAACAATCTAGGGAATCGGACCCCGCAACATAGCAGGACAAACACTGAAGAAGAAGACGACGGGACTTCCCTCCCCTAAGTCTCGAATTCACACCACTTTATTTATTTATTTATTTATTTATTTATTTACGTCATAAATGGCGTGAGATACTCATTAGAACATAGACCAAAACAGAACTCAAACAAGTAAGAAAAAAGAAAAAACAGAAACAGCACCAGAATAAAGAACAAACTTTCAAGCAAATTCGGTACTTTTCAAGCCAAACTGAACAGTCTTCTATGCAGGCTTGCCAAAAAAAGAAACCAAACTGAACATTTCTAAATCAAATCAACGCCTACATCACTAAAATAGAGATTCTCCGAGAAGGTCAGAACAATTTCTAGTTCTAGGAAAAATTGTATGACTTTCTTTGAGAATTTTCAACCCACCTAGCTCAACAAGTAAACAAATCGTTTTCAAATTTTATTTGCCAAGTGAAAACGGCTGTTTAAATTCTGTTGTAGAGTGCCAAGAAGCGGCAATTTTTAGCGTGCCAAAAGAAAATATCGGTCCATGCACACTCGTCTACATAGCTCGTTGCCATTTTCAATTGATAGGTAGTGCAAATGCTGCCTACTTGAAACAGCAGAATGAATTTGTGGGTTTTCTAGCAATTGTTTTTGCTCTGCATTGACAAGTGCGTAACTTCTCGCAAATACAATTTTCGTTGTGAATGAAATAAAAATCGCGACTCCTGGTAGGAGTCCATGATGCAATATCTTCCTTTAGTACTATTTGGCTGCGGTCTACTTGCGCTTTGAAAACAAGTGTTAAACAACTATTTTTCCCTCAACAGTATTAGGGGGGGGGGGGGGGGCAAAAGTAATGAGACACCCCATGCCGTGTCCATATTTTTCGTGGCTGGAGTCTGGTTTCGTGCTTGTCGTATTTGTATGTTTGTATGCTACTTACTGAAGCCCATCTGAGAAGTTACCACTTCCGCCCTTTCCAGAAGCATGCCAGAACCCCAGCCTGTCTCATGCCGAAACCCCAGTCTGACGAGTCCACCTGTGTCGCGCAAATCTCGCCCAATTCCCAACCCCGAGCAGCCTGGGCTCAATATTCACGCAAGATGAGAAGTACGTCTTCTACCTTAACCCTGCCAAGCAGCGAGTCTGGGTGAGGCCTGGTGACCTGTTACCGACCTTCGTTCGGCGAGATGTTCACGGCGAGAGGCACCTTTGGAGCTTTTGGGTCTGCGCCCATGGACAGGTTTACCGGAAGCTGTTTCCCAAGAGCACTACGATGAACTCCAAGGCCATGGTGAACGAAATAGAAGAGATGGGCCGGCGACTCGCTCTTACTCATTCGCTGCGCTTCAAGAAGGTTCTCCTCTTCGACAACGCAGCACCCCATCGAGAACAAGTAACCACGGATAAGCTTGGCCAGCTGGGCTACGTTCACATGCCTCACCCACCGTATTCGCTGGACATCTCTCCATGCGACTACCACTACTACTTGAGCCTACAGGACTTCCTAGTCGGAAGGGACACAAGAACCCAAGCAGTGCTTGACAACCATATCGAGCAGTTGATCAACACCAGGCCCAAGCAGTTCTGCAAGGATGGGATCAGGAAGTTGGCTGAGCGATGGCAGCAAGGTCCTTGCCCTTAATGGCAAATACATTCCTCAGCATCGTTGAGTTGTAATTGAGTTATAAAGAGATAAAGATTTTTTTTCATTTTGTCTCATTACTTTTGCCCCCCCCCCCCCTAATAAAAAAAAAACTTTCAAACAGGAGAGGTGAATTTAAGAATTCGTGAGAGAAAGTCATAACAAATCTTTTGTAAAAATGTTCTAACCACTTCGGAGCGTTTCTCCCTTTGTGGAAAAGCTCGTTCTGATTTAGAGCTATACATACGTTCCGATCGAGAAAGAACAGTAGGCTATACTGGAATCTGATGCGGAGATAATCGTGTCAAGTGTTTTTTCGAATCTATATTTAATACTAACCTGTGTCTTCTTCTGTGCACATCGAATATCTCATCGTTCCGAGAGACGCTTCGCCTGAAGTGAGAAAATTCAGACGGTAAGCAGTACTATCAATGAGGTCTCCCTCGTTGTGTTTAAAGGGCAGGTGGCGGAAAGAGGTCAGTCAATCACAGACTTGAAACCGCTGCAGAGGAAGCGGTATCATTGGTTGGTCCCTTCTTTGAAGCTGCTCATTGTATACGCCCAGGGGCAATCCCCCGGTTGTACCAAGTCAACACTCGAGTGCTACATAGGGCAACGAGAACATGAATGGACTCAAGACAGCGAATTTCGGTCTGTTTTCAGATTTGAAGTGTAGAAGGTTAGTGTCATACACATTCATGCATGCGCAAAAAGCACGCGAAAACATAGGAACCATAGGAACCCTAAGCACCTGTTTTCAAAATCAAAGAAAAAAATCAAACAACTTTTTGAGTGCATTTCGCGATCTGATCCTATAATGCGCTATTTGCTTGCTTCTTTGCTGTGCCTTAAGACACTTTTTGATCTATTGATTTTCGCTAGAAACAAAAATTTCATCAAGCCATTACACTTATTGGGGCAAGTAAAAAAATTCCATAGAATTCTACGCCAAATCTTCCCTAAAGAAAAAATTATTCTAACCATCTTAATAAGTCTTGAAAAGTTACCAAATCGTGGAGAAACTATACAATTATTAGCAAGAAAGTGAAGAATCTGATGTGATATGCCTGCGATAAGCAGATGAACATAAAGGTGACAAAATATCCAGAGTATAACACGAATATGAACCACTCGTGTTCAGCTACATTGATTGCGTGTCAGTATTGATTAGTTTCGTACAGTATCCAATTTCAGATCAACAATCGACAGCGTCCGATTCTGTATACATTTTCGATGAAAGCGCTCAACGAACTGGTGATCCGCGTCGTGAGCATCATGTGTGCTTCATCTAGGGAGACTTAAAACGCTATATCTTCCTTATCTCTAGACCAATGGAGCTGATTTCGTCTGTGGAAAACCTGAACATTAAGTAGCAGCAGAAATTGCCCCAGCCCAATTCAAAACTGCAGGACGCGTTACCCTAGTCATTTAGTAACCAACTTACAAGGGAGGCCCATGAACTTCCCCCAAAGATTCTCAACGTGACCTATATGGTCTTGTAGAGCATCGGACGAGGATCACAGAACTCGTTGCTTCGTTTTTGCTACGGGCCACTGGGTGGCCCGAAAATGGAAAAATGGTATCACTCCAGGGCGGGCTGATAAGGCAAAAGTGACACCTGGAATGGCCCTATCGTGTTCTGAACTTAACTTACAAAAGTTTTGGAGCTCAAATTAAAGTTTGATTATAGTAATTTCCTACGTTTCCTAGACGAAGCTGCAGTGTACATTCAAGTGATTCATTCGCCGCCGTCTACGGCAGCGACTCAATGGCCGAGAGCACAGCGAGGCGGACTTGCGGGAGGGGATCGAGGGTTCGATTCCGGGGTTGGTGTTTCTGCTGTCTAGGTGGACTGATAGCGTTTTTGCAAATGAAGATTACATTTTGGCTCCGGTAGGGTATGCTCTCCGTGTCCTAACCCCGCTTTCAACCTGTTGTCAGAAGTGAAGAAGCTGGTTTTGTTGCGTGGAGCGATATCGCGCATCTATTAAACGATGCATGTCTCGCTGAGGAAGGTTCCGTTAGATGCTATCCCCATATGACCTCTTTGGTATGTTCTGAATTACTTTTGGAAGTGTTTCTAACTGTCACCTCATTCGTGAACACGATCGACAAGCATTGATTTGACCCACCATCAAGACAAGCTCAGAAGCTTAGAAAAAGAGTGACAGATTCGTGGTCAGCAGCTTAAATAATTTCCGACAGGGCCATTCCACGTGTAACTTATGCCTATTCAACCCGCTCTGAAGTGATACCATTTTTGCCATTTCCGGACCACCCAGTGGCCTGTAGCAAAAACGAAGCAGAGTTCTGTGATTCTCGTCCAATGCCCTACAAGACCATATAGGTCTCGTTGAGAATCTTTGGGGGAACTTCATGGGATTCCCTTTGTTAGATACATAAATGGCCAGTTTCCACGCATTACATGACCAAGGAGAAAAATGTGGAACTCATCAGATATACGATTATCATATTTTTTTCGTCAAACTGAACACTTTAGTTTTGCAAATTTGAACAATTTTCAAACAAACTGGGCACTGTTCAAATTAAATTGTTCGTAGCAAGTATGATGCTTCCGAAATCAGGTGGAACATACTTCAAAACAAAACGAGTGTCTTGCAGATCAAACTGAAGTCTCTCCGAAAAGCTAAGAGTAATTTTTTGTTCAAAAAAATATTGAGAATATCTTTCTTTGAAATTCATCAACAAAGTGAAAATGAAAAGGCAGCAACTTTTTGTCTTAGAGGAAGAAGTAGCGCCGTTAATTCGTCCAGGACGTCGCCATTCGAACCTTCAATGTTGGATCTTATTTATTACCAGGTCGAACGCTCCAATGTGTTCGTCTTCTTCAGAGCCGTTTGCTCCATCCAGAGAATGCTTTCGCAGCTCTATTTTACGAACAGTCGAAAGCAAATGCACTGCTTCCACGTACCAAACATTGACAATTGCAAATCACCTAAACCTCGACTTAATTCTGTCTTGTTGTTCCTAAAATTCAAGCCATAAGGCCCTAGAACACGAAAATCGGGCTTTTAGGCTCTCACGAACAGGGGTTTAAACTCCTTCTTTTGCAAGATATACGTCGTGGAGTGTAAAAATTAAACAAATGCGGGATAATTCAAGGCTCTAAAACGGCGGGAAATTTCAGTCCGACCTAATACGTATTAGGTTGGTACAAAAGAAATTCTGGTTTTTCGTTTTACTAGTTTCAACACTATTTTTTTTAATAAAGCAAGAGTTTTTCTTAAGGAATTATATTAGGTTGGCAACTAATTTCGTGGACTCTCAAGCACCTTCATCAAAAGTGTCCATAAACAAATAACATATAACAGTTTTCAACTAAAGTAAGATCTGTTAGAAAGCGGGACTGCTTCCCATTTATCAGCTTCCTGGCCCATCCCACAGCTGTAGAATTCTTGGGCTTTTGAAGCCAAGAATCCTTGGAGGTGCATTTTGACATGGTCCACATTAATAAATCGTCCTCCAACCAAGAAGTGCTGCAGCGAGCTATAAAGGTGCTAGTCACTTGGCGCACAGCCTGGGCTGTAAGATGGGTGAGTTAGACGCTCCCAGCCAAGGTCTTCGATTTCTTGAAGCTTCCGAATCGCGACGATGTGATCTGGCGTTATCTTGCTGAAAGATAATTCCGCTCCTGAAAATCTGACTGAACCGATTCTAAAGGAGTTCAGCCTGCGCGCGGCCAGGTTGAGAAGAATAGATTCTAGCATTAGTGCTGGAACCATTCTTGATGAGTTAATACCTTCTTGACACCACCAAACGGAGAGAACGTAGCGAACCGGACGCCTCAAAAAATAGAAGACCTTGACTGGGAGCGTCAAACTCATCCACCTTACAGCCCAGACCTTCAAGTCGCTTATTTTAAAAAATGGTTCGATTTTTATTTTTAGATTTCTAAACGCGATTTTCGTCAAGTTTTCCGGCTTCTGATGATGTCGGGGAGCCTCTTTTTGGTTCAGCCACTAGGCAAACGTAGCCTGTTATCGTGTTAAGTGTCCATTTCTCATCGCAAGTCACAATCCGTTTGAGAAATGGATCGTTGGCGTTGAGCAAAGATGGGCCGACGACATCTCCAAACGATGAATTTTCTGACTTTCGGTCAATTTAGCCTCGTGGTCTTCCCGATTTCAAATGGCGAACAATTGTAGTGTGATCGACGCCGAGGTCATCGGCAAAATCCCGCGCGGTTTTGCGCCGATCAGCTTCGACTGACGCCTTCAATGGATCGTTATCAGGTGTTGGTGGACGGCTGCCATGCGGTTCGCCTCGACGCTGGTGTTTCCGGCACGAAATTTTTGAAGCCAACGTTGTACTGTGTATTCATTGATGCTTCCCTGGCCCCGTCCTTCGATAATATTTCGAGCGGTTTGAGCGGAAGTCCGGCCCAGTTTCAACTCGTAGAAGTGAATTTGACGAAAATCGCATACAGACATCTGAAAATAAAAACCAAATTATTTTTAAATAACCGACTTGAATTGAATTCTAAACACTTTTTTAGAAAAAGCATATAATAAGCTTTCCAACAATGTATAAAACCTTATGAAAAATTCTTAGTTGTTTAAAAAAGAAATAGTGTTGAAACCAATAAGACAAAATTTCTGCATTTATTTTGCACCAACCTAACACCAGCAATGAGCGGAGCTACCAAGGAAAGGTTCTCAACTCAAGGTGAGCTTTTGTGATGCTACTTTAGCAGGATGTAGGGCCGTGTGAGCGAAGTCCAGAATTACAGCTAGTTTTTGCCGAACGCGTTTTTAAAGGCCTGTAAAGGGGTGTGAAAACTTGTGTGCTACACTTATTAACCCCAACGACACCCCACAACATGTGCCTCGGTGGCGCAGTAGGTAGGAGTGTCGCCTCATAGAAATACAACGGTGGGGGTTTTCAGCTCGACTCCGTATACTGCCACTATTTTTGCACATATTAGTTTGTAGTTATTACGCTTTTCCTGATCACAGGAGTCAATTTTAGACCATCAATTCTTACAACAATCCACGGCTGTCTGTTTGTGTCTTAATATGTGCTAGTTGTTTTCTTAGATGGCAGTTGGTTACGTCGATGTTCACCCAGGACCCTTCTCTACACCCACAGATTACACGTTCACCGAAGAAGAAGTGGTCATTCCTTGCCAGGGAAAATATTGTTCCTCACTTCTATCTTCTATAACAGCCGCTCTAGGCTTAAGCAAAATGAAAAACGTCGTTCCTCACTGGCTTTTGTAAGATGCTGCTAGTGTGACAAGCGCTTGTGTTGTACTTGTTTCATAGTTTTGTACCATAGCTGTTGGCTAAAAGGGAAGAGCAATAACACCTTTTATTTCCAGAGAACGATATGGTGCCTATCAGGGATGGGCGGAAATTTTGAAAGTTTTCCCAGAAAACAGAAAACAGAAAATCGCTTTCGCCAGAAAACAGAAATTAGAAAACAGAAAAGCCAAAAATGCCAGAAAATCAGAAAACAAAAAACGGAAAACAGAAAATCCGCCCACCCCTGGTGCCTATGCGCATCGTTGAAAAACTAGCTCATATGAAGCCTAAATAAACAGCCTTGTTTTGTTGTAACCATTGATGGTCTAAAATTGCCTCATGTGATCACGAGAAAACTACACTATAAACTAACACGTGCAAAATTAATTGCAGTGTGCGGACACGAACTCAAAACACCGCCGTTGTACTTCCATGGGCGGCACTCCTATCGACTGCGCCACCGAGGCAAATCTCATGTGGTGTCGTGGCGGTTGATGAGTGTTGCGCACACGTTTTCACACCTCCTTTTCAGGTCTTTTTTAAAAAAGCATTCAACAAAAACTAACTGTAATTCTGAACTCCGCTCACACGCCCCTACATCCTGTCAAAATAGCATCGCAAACGCTCACCTTGAGTAGGGAACCTTCCCTTGAAAGGAAATGAGTTGCTGGCAAATTTTTTAGAGAGAACACTCGTGCCGAACACAATCAGGACCACGGAAGACCATGGAAACGCTGAACAACGAGAATAAGCGACAGCACCATCGTGTCTTGATGAAGCGACCCAGCTAAACATCTGGTGACCGCCGAGCTGCTTGAAGAAACCGGGAACAGGCCTGAAATTTGACATTCGATTACATGTCGCGTACTTCCAGCTTCGACGGAAGGTTATTCTCAGATCTAGGCTTATTTTGGGACTAAGAGCGACACCAGGCCGAGGAATCATCAAAATCGTTCAGTAGAACTTTCTTGTTTTGTTAAGCAACTGAAGCTCTTGAGAGTTGCAATTATAACGTTCTCGGACATTCGCTCTCGAGGGACCGCACAAGCACTTGCTATTGGGGTGGAAACCTGTTTCTATGTATATACATATGTGTATACATGTATATACATAGTATATATTAGGTTGGAAAAAAAGTCTCTTCACACTTCGAAATTTTTTTTACCCTTCCCCTTGTAAACGCACTAGCCAATGTTGATTGCTGATTTCGTAATCCTATCACACTTGTCTACCGTTCGCACGCGGACACAGGTTAAGACTCTTCTTGTAATTCGTTATCCACCCAATCTTCCGAACTCAATGCCAGATCTACCTCATGGCCGTTTTCAGCACGGCATTCTTCATGAATTCATTAAAGAATCCACAGCACGTCAGGCAGCAGACCAAATTAACCATATATGTGGCTTGGGATCTACTACTCATCGCGCCTGTTATGAGTGGTTCGGAAAGTCTTTAAAAGGAGATTATTCACTGAGGGCAAAGCATGGTCAGGAAGGCCAACTGGATTGGACGACAGTGAACTACACCATCTTCTTCGTACCGATAGTTGGCAGACGACACGTCAGCTGGCAGAGAAGCTCGAAGTGTCTCATAGGATAGTAGAAATCCATCTGAAGAATCTTGGCTTTCATGGAAATTTGGAGCTTGGATTCCACATGCCCTGTCAGACACTCAGAAAGGTCGACAGCTCTCCATCGCTGCTTCTCTTCTGTCCAGATAAGGAAGAAAATCGTTTCTTCCGCGGATTGTGACAGGCGAAGAGTCCTGGGTTCTGTGTGCCAACTTCCGAGGAAAAGGCAATGGGTACAAAAGGGAGAGAGCCCTAAGTCTGATCTCAAGCCCAATGTTCACGAAAGGAAGATTTTCTTGAGTGTTTGGTGGGATATCAGAGAAGTGATTTATCGGCAAACTCTCAGAAGTGGAGAGACACTTACTGCTGTCACATACTGCGGCCAACTCCACAAAGTCGTCGCAACTCTCTAAGAAAACAGGCCGGAGAAGTCGAAGGTGATGATCCTGCATGACGATGCAAAACTACATGTTGCAAGACTCACAAGAGAAACAATAAAGGAGCTGGGCTGGGAGGTAATGTCACATCCACCGTATAGCCCTAACCTCGTTCGTGCCGACTACCATCTCTTCCGTGCTTTCAAGCAAGAAATTGGAGAGAAATATTTTGGAACTGATGAAGACCTCAAAAATTGGATTCATCAATGGTTCGACTCCAGAACTGCAGTCTTTTAAGCGAGAGGAATTGGAAAATTACCCAGTCTTTGGAGAAGTGTAGTGGGACAAAATAGAGTTTATCTCAGTTGATTTGACTTTGTAGTTGTGAAGTAATAAATCTTTGAAAAAAATGAAAAGACTTTTTTTCCAACCTAATACCTACTTATACGCATATGCACATATATATGCGCGTATGTAGGTACGAACTGGATATATGTGGATATATGGCTGCACAAAAATCCTGCAACACTCTAGCAAAGGAGCCGACCCTTAAACACAATAGTATACCTCCACAGAAGCGTCAACGGAGTGCAGGTGATCGCACCGGGACCCCTCATCTGGCCAATCGGAGCAGTCCGCCACATCCACTGCAACAGGTTCTCACCGCAATAGCAGCTGGTTGTGCGGCCCATCGGAAGCGAATGTCCGAGTATATGAAAAGCAAATTGTGCAGTACACAAATAAATAAATAATGGTTTAACACATTTACCTAAGCCTGGAACGGCTGGTAAAGAGGCTATATATTGCTACAGGATGTGTTGTTGCGATCAAAACTCAAATGAAATGTAAGAAATGAATATAAATGATATAATAAATGAGTGTACAAATAAATAAATAGGTAAATAAACAGCCCTACTCAATATGGGAAATATTGGGGACGGAAACGCGCCTTCGAATCAGGCTCGCCGGCCGAATGGACCAGTCAATAAGAGATGGCGTGCATGGCCTTTGCTCTGA
Organism: Heligmosomoides polygyrus bakeri; assembly: GCA_947359475.1. Taxonomy (NCBI): domain Eukaryota; kingdom Metazoa; phylum Nematoda; class Chromadorea; order Rhabditida; family Heligmosomidae; genus Heligmosomoides; species Heligmosomoides polygyrus. The sequence goes on from OX375870.1 coordinate 90,750,426, forward strand.
TTGGCCAGTGCTCTGATTGGTCGTGATTATCCAGCGCACTTCCACATCTCAGTGCTGCCCACATTCGCGACATGGAATTAACGGAGCCCCATTCAGTATCCTTGATATGCATGCATGGAATAACCTTTATGGACAGATCGTAAAGTGTGCGCACCAGGCGAGTAAGGCCGTATTTTCGAGAATCTTTTCTGTCTCCCTTCTTGTGAATGACGGTGTCCAAGCTCCTCTACTGCTCCGGGATTCCACATATCTGAGCAGAAGATGTCATTGAATCATTGAAAAGTAACTGAGGTTCATATACTCTCCATCTGGCTATGCAACACAGACACATGCTGCCCAGGAGATGTACGCCGCGGTGCTTTATCTTCTCTGTCGCGACTGTCGCATCCGAAGGGATTGAATGCTTCGTTGATCAGGGCAGGGTCCGAACCAAGCACCTTGATCTTGGTGCACACAACAGTCGGTGCCCCTCTCTGACCGCGCTACCACCGCCTTCCTTTCTCGGTACGCCACCATCTCCAGCCGGTAACCGCGCCGTCATCGATCCTTCAACGGCAGAGGTCATCGCTGAAGGATTAATGAGGAGAGGCAGGGCAAGTGATGTTCTGCGGAAACGAGCCTCTTCCCGTTCAGATGGACCTGATGTAGACGTCGTACAAGTGTAGGACGTACGTACTTCCCGTGGCCACCTCATCAACTTCTCCGTCGATGAGTTTAAGCTCACCGCACTGCACTTGCCTGACGGCCGCCACGTTCCATCACCGATCGATTTCTCCATGGCCGACTCACAGTCCGCAGACGACGCCTTTTACCGATTGCTCCATGGGCACGCTGTCGATTCTCCTCGATCTCCTAATCGCGCTAAACCGCTCCAACCACACCCAGAATTGTTTCTTTCCGTGACGCGTTGTGTAGATTAATGGAACCCTGAGCATGCCGTGGTCCCGTCACGAAAACATCGTCTCGGTATATGTGCAACGTTGTTCTGTGAAATTGAAGTTCGATGCTTCTACGAAGGTTATTCCTGTGTTATGCTTCACCTTTCTCTACACAGTATTGATCTTTAGGTGGCCTATTTAGCTCTACGTGAGCAGACGCCATATTTCAACAAAATTCGCCTTCCTACACATTTTCAGCGCCGTTCTTTCCCGAAGGAGCGCTTCAAAAATGTTGTTCCTACCGTACTCATGGGACAATTTTCTACATTTTTAGCTCTTGCTGCGCTTCACACTTCGGCTATGTATTTCGACTGAGAATGGGTCAGGGACGTGTTTTTCGTCCAATCTGCGCTCATACGGCTGATTATGCTTTAAGACTCGCATCTCAAACAACAAATTTCTTTATTTACCCACAAGTGGAAGACTGGGTAATACAGCACCTTCTATTAACTTGTGGGTCTCCTGCACAGTGCGCGACGTATTGCTGAAATCTATTTTAGATCTTATAGGCTGTGTAGCGAGGTATTGGTTCGGAACTATGAACAAGGCCACAGAGGATTATGTGCGACTGCTAAGCACAGTCGGGGGTCTTGCTCCTGCCGAGTATCCGTGTGGGACCGGAACTCAGCCCTGGTCGCGTTATAGCAGGATTCACTTTGGGCCTAATATTGCAACTTTAAACGGTTCGTTTGAAGAAAGTGGCGAATTTAGTAATCCAGTTATGTATCCGTTTGTCATTATCGAGCCCGATCATGCCTGAACTTCTAGTTCGCAATTAAACCCCAAAAAAAAGTAAATTACCGTTCTGCTTCAGATATTTTTTGGGAAGCGTCTGTATATATCAGCTACTCCGCTAGCGCTTAGCAGCTCTTAACTTGGAAATTTCCCCATATTTCGAATATTTTAAGTCGTTAGGTTTGGATAGTTCATACTCTTTCATCCACTTCATCATGATTTAACATGGAACCCTTAGTGGATTACGTCTCGCGTTCAACGACAAGTTAGATGTGCGCTTCACTGAGAATATCGTGCGCCAGTTGGCAGCTGGATGTCGACTTCAGCTTCCTGCGGCTTCACTTCTTATTCTGCAGCCCTGGTTTTGTACTAATGTTCCTGGGGTCTTATTTCTCTAAATATTTGGCCTATACGCTACCATTAGCATGGAGAACTCCGTTAGGTGAGTGTCGTATTTCAGGAACATTGATGCCGTCCTCGCTTGCCTCACCATCACCGTATTCCCCTATCCGTAGATGTGAATGGTGACTTTTTTCACTGAAATAATCAATTCTGTTCCAGGGTCTCTTCGATAGCCGCGTTACACGGTTGTGAACTGTGTTCCTGAGATCTTCGCCGAATTTTTTGGTTCGTTTTGAAAATGTAGCAATTGTTTTGCATGTTTTATTTGTTTCGTTGTTTCTTCAGTTGTGTGGGAGTACTAAGACGACTTCAATGGTGCATTTAGATCAATTTTGAGCACCATTTCCCCTCATTTAACGATCGAGGTTTACACGCATCTAGACTACGGAAAAACAGTGCCGACTTACAGTAATCCAAAATTAGTCGTACGATGTGTTGTGCATTCACGACCGCCGTATTTCACATCATTTTCACGCAATATACGAGGAGCATGCTCTGGAGCTAATTCCCATGCGTTTATTGGTCTGAAATAGTGAGGAATTGTTCAAATTTACAATACAGAACCAATTTTCTTTTGGGAGAGCCGCTAATTGTTAGTACGTGTCGGGAATGCACAACACGCCGCACACCTGATTAGTGTTTGATAACCTTACAACCGGAAAAAAACCCGTCTGGGTTGTCCAACGTAGTTCGGAGTGAAATTCAGGGAAATCGTTATTGGACCACGCAGCTGCCTATCTCTCTGCTAACCAGTCGCTGCAGCTAGTGATATTTGCGTCGTTAATGTCCCTCATCCCTGGCTCCAGTGTATACAGCCTGTAGTAAGGGCGCTCCATGGCTAATAAAAACCAGGTTTGAACCGCGCGACCGTGGGCGTTACGCACCGGACAACTCGGACGGGTTTTTTCCGGTTGTAAGTGTATCGGCAAGTCACCTGATCTCGGATTATGGTAAGTCGGCACTGTTTACCGTAATTTAGATCCTTGCTTGAGGTTTGTATCAGTCTGGCGACTTGCACAGCTATTGCCTAGGACGGAAAATCCACACTTCTTTTTCGTAACGTCCAGAGAACTTGTTTCAAAGCTTACGATGAACACGCTAAGCACAGCCACACAAACATTCCAACTGTTGAAGGACTTATATGTTTAATGCATCCAGGAAAAAGCATCCAATTATGAAAAGGATACAGTAAGGATACTCGCGACTGTATCTATCGCGGTAGTGACGGGATGTTATTTCCTTGTTTTAGCCGTTGACCAAGACTTCCTATGCACTTTATTTGACTTACGTTTGAATTCGCCTTCATCAGAGCCTGGAAAAGTCGAAACTATATCTACAAGGCTACCAGCCCGAACACCATTTTTTACAGAATAATCTGATTATGCAAGGATTTGTTAAAAGTCGGTCATGGGCAGCAGTGACGAACGATCGTTTCTTGTAAACACCGTATATGGTCGTCCGTTGCGGGACTGCGTGAGCACCATGGCTTTTATTCGGTTGTCCGGAAATTAATGCAGGTTTTGGACCATAAACTTTAAAACGACATATCTCAGCTCAAAGATAACTTTATTAATTGAAATGAGAATCGTTCGAGTCTACACATCTCTGCCAACAGGATGCTACCTTATTTATCCCAGTTGCATAGAAGTCCGGAGTTCTGGAGCGGATGAATTCGTCGAAGGCAATTTCCACCTGAGCTCGGTTATTGAAGCATTTCTCGCTCAATAACTTATCCAGATGCTTGTAGAAGTGGTAGTCGATTGACGAAAGATCCGCTGAAAATGGCTGTAGTGGAGTTCCGTAGCCCAACTCGTTCGACTTCTACAGCGTCGGATGCGCATCATGTAGTCGCGCGTTGTCGTTGGTCCTTTTCTGTTGGCACTTCTGGGTGCGTAAGTCGGAATTTTTAGTGCATTTCGTCGATCTGTAGGACGTACTTGTCTGCCGTCAGTGTTGCGCTCGAATTCAATAAGCTGTGGTGAATTAATCGTGAAGCAGACCACTAAACAGTTATCGTGATCTTCTTTTGGTGCAATTTCGGTTTCGGGAACTTCATCGCGGTCCAACCACTGAGCCGATCGTCGCCGGTTATCGAAGAGGATCCATTTCGTCACAAGTTACGATACGGTCGAGAAATGGATCGTTCTTGTTGCGAAGAAACAGCGTTGACGGAACCGACGACTTTTTTGATGGTCGTTCAACTCGTGTGGTATCCATTTATCTAACTTCTTCGTCTTTCCAACTTTCCGCTTGTGTTCCGAAACACTTGACTTGCTCACGCAATGTTCTTTCGCAAGTTCTCGAATGGTCACTGGTGTACTTGCTCCCACCAAGGTCTTCAGCTCATTGTCGTCAATGCCAGAACGAGGTCCGCGACCTGCTTCATCCTCAAGATCGAATTCATCTCGACGGAATTTTTGAAACCAGCGCATCACCGTCGATTCGTTAACACTTCTTTGACCGCATACCTGGTTGATGTCCCGAGTTGTTTCCGCCGTAGTACGACCGAGCCTGAACTCATAAAAGTAAGTCTGCCAAAACTGCTGCTTTGGCACGTCCATTTATAGTTTGCCAAATCTGCCATGAAGTAGTCTATATTTCAAATGAATAGCACAGTGTGTAGCTCACAAAACCAGCTTTGTAGCAGTGCACAATTATGCACTATTCCAAGGAAAAGTTTTGCCAAAAATCCCGCTCTAAAGTTGGAGGTCGAAAACCTGCATTAATTTCCGGACAACCTAATACGTAATCAAACCCATGCAGCGAGTGAGCCTCAAAACACATAAGGTATCATAGAGAGCGCAGCAGATGAAGAAATTATTTATTCCGCCTTAAACACCTCGTGCGACATAGAAAAAAAGACGTGACAACACATGCTTCAGCATTTAACTACGGTATCAGTGATTTAGTACTTTAAACGTGCTTTGTAAAGGAAATTAAATCTTCTGTAGCTAAAGTAATCCTAGCAGGTATCTCTAACTTCAGCAGCACAGCGTTCTAAATTTGGGTGTTGAGGAATATTTCTGCACTTCGACGCTCCAGGATGCTTTTACTTTTGCAAGAACGTTCGCAGTTTCATTTGTCTTCATTTAAATCAGTAGCGACTTGGACAGTAGAAATCCCCAGGTTCATTCTGATCTTTGCGAGTTTTTCCTTTCAGCAATTATCTCGATCGAAAGGATAGAAATGAAGCCAGAAAAGTGATAGTTGTGCTAAGGAATAAGCTACTGTTCTAAAACTTTGCTTGTATCACCAGCACTGGGTACCGCTATGAGTAAGCGTAACCATTTACTAGTAAGACAATCCTCTTGCCACCGTCTTGAGTAGAGGTGTTCACATTCCTGTTGGAATATTGTTGGCATGAGGTAAAACACGAATTCTATTCTGGTCGTTTCATCAGCTACTTTGTAGGTGATTAAGGTCAATAATCTGTGAGTGTTGAATAGGTGCCTGTTCTTTTTCAAATAGAAACTAATGCGCCTTTGAAATTTCTCAGAAATTAGAGCAACACAAATCATAGACCCCATTCACCGCCATTAGTTAAGGGGAGCAGCTATGCAACGGATACGTTGCGCTGGTGCAGTCCCGCAACGAGCGCCTGTATATCAAATGAAAACTCGTGCATTTACGCGAAAAAATAATCAATGCCCCGGTAGGTATAGTTGCGAGTTCCGTGGGACCCTCTCCACCTTTTCTGGACTTATCAATTCACTAGACGTTCAGCGGCCTAGCGGACGCCAAACGTCTGGTTGGAAGCTTCGCATCCAAACCCCGAGAATAGAACAACCCCAATCTTCCTCCTTCCTTCTGCACTTCTTAATTTTATAACAGTAAAAAATGGTTTTACTATATAGATTAGTGCAGCGGGATATGCTAAGGCAGAATATTCACTGCTCCCATGTCGCCCGTCCACCCTTCATCGCATGTACACGATTTGTTCTCCGAACTGCACGTTCTCTACGTGGTGAGAGACAGATCATTAGAGTCCCAATCCAAATTACTTAGTCTGCAGAAAAATAATTAAAATTAATAGCAATTGGTCGAAGGTCGACAACGTTTACTGTCCGACGTACTTAACGTTTAGTACTCCGAATCCCATAGTTACTCTCCCTACATCTGTCCCCCCCCCCCCCCTCTCGCCAATACTTCCTTACCTATGTGCTGGCAAGAGTGAGAAACAGTCAAGCACTGACATGTGACGCTGAGTCCTGACTCACGTGTCACCACGTTGTCACGACGTCTGTGACACTCCTGCACCCCGACACACGTGCCACTACTTCTGTGACCGTCTTCAGAAACCCGACGCACACTGGACGACATTGAGGGAAAATGCTGGTCCCCTCTTATTCCTCTTCCTCCTCTGATGCTCCCCCTTTGCTGATCCTCTCTTCACTGGTCCCCCTCCTACTGATCCTTCTTACTCGGAATCCCCACGCAAGTTGGACGTCTTCGGCACGTCTTCTGAATCCCAATGCACGTTGGACGACGTCTGCCGCACGTCTTCTTAATCCCTACCCACATTGAACGACGTCTCCAACACGTCGTCTGAGTCCCTACCCTCGTTGGACGACTCCTTCAGCCCATCCTCTGAATCCCTACGCTCTGCACTTGGTCCCCATTCATACCCTGACGCGTTGTCCGCTCAAAATATCGTAAACTTGGACGATCCGCCGCCAAGGATATAGTTCGCCAGCAATCTCCCATGATTAAGCTGAAAGAAAACCCGGCTGACATACGTCGCACTACCGTAGGCACATCTTGGCTTCAGTCCCCCCTCCCCGTGACGGACACGTGACATTAGCCGATTATATATAGTAGGAATATCAATTCAGAATGCGTCATCGACACAACCATCATATTGAAAACTCTAGGCGTAGAACATTTGTTAACAGAAGAACTAGATTTCCATATGATAGTACAATAAATATATACATCTAGAACGCAAACAACAAACAAACACGACTTACGTTTGATTATTGATTACATCAAAACGGGTACAGGATACTTCTGCTGGGTCATTCTTAAGTTGGATAAATTTAGATAAACAACTGAACTATAATGACAATAAGTATAGATCAAGATTATTTCACTTCTTTATTGAGTGGCAATATTCCTGCGTGGTTCTAAAATCGCGATAACCTTATGTTTTCACGAAACCTTTGAATATTTCGCATTTTCGGTATTAAAAATGTATTTCTTTCAGGGTACCAGCTGGTCCAGTAACAATTCTAAGATTGCAAGCAGCAACAAAAAAGGGTACGCCATATTTTCTAGCCTTCACGTTCTTGTCTTTCGGTGTGCGCACTACTGATTTGGGGAACAGTAAATCCTCACGACGACGACTGTTTCGTACTTTTCTTCTCAATAGAGCTTACAATCCTGATAAATACATAGCTCGAGTGGTGCGTCAACGATAGAAAAACACAGCATGCTGTTATATCGTAGGATGCATATCAGAACCCCCCCCCCCCCCTCCCTCCCATCACACACATACATAACCCGTTTTTTAGATCCAATCTCTAAAAGATGCGTTTTCTCAGTTGCAAGAAGTGAACCTATTTTATCTGCCCAAGAGCTCATAAAATCGATTGCCACCTGAAGACCTTTGAATCTTCTGTGGTATGGATTGTTTTATAGACTTTTACATCATCAGCGTAAAATGACGCCCGAAAAATGACTATTTTTATGGCGCGCCTTATGATTCAGTATTTTTCACTCCCAAACGCTGTGAGTATTCTAATTGGTGAGTGTTTAGAGTGATGGATCGCGAAACTGTGATCAAAGCCCTTCATGCGACAACGACGCCAGAGGACGAGAAGAGCGCCGAAGGCTACCTGAAGGAGGTGGGCGTTAGTTTCGCTTCGATGAAAAGGATGAGGTTGCTGTTGTAGAACTAGGTTGCGTCGGTCGGCACTACTCAATCGGAGTGTATGTTGCAGCGAGCGGGCGCAAAAGATGTCGGGAGCGATATTCCCCGTCGTCGTACCACTACCTCATCGAGTGATGGTGCCGACTGGCGTAACTTGTGCGTTCTCACCAAGGACGACGGCAGTCCGGAAGCCGAGTTTAGCAAGAAGGAACCGGCAAAGCGAGATCACGTTCAACTGCTCATGGAACGATGGCGGCGCGCTGCACGCAAAGCGCGTAGAATCACCCAAGATCCGTGGTCCCATTTCTTTATTTGTGATGTGCCTATCATGCGTGCTAAACGCTATCGCTACTCATCTATTAGAAAGTCGTGGAGTGAGGACATAGTAGAGGTGCGTCTCAATCCTGAACCATTCGCTCGAGGGGCGATGAGGGAGTGCTATCGCATGAAGAAACTTCCGTCGAACTGCCGTCAGAGTGACTGGAAATACGCGCACAATTACGTGGCCAAACGCTACATCCAAGAGGTGGATCGTTCCGTTCTGTTCGAAGACGTCAAACTGCAGATGGATGCAAAACTCTGGGCCGAGGAGTTCAATCGCTATAACCCGCCAAAGAAGATCGACATCGTTCAGATGTGCGTTCTGGAGATGATCGACTTGCCGTCGGAGCCGCTGTTTCATCTCGAGCATTTCATCGAAGGCGACTACATCAAGTACAACTCTAATTCTGGATTCGTTTCTGAAGTGGCGCGAAAGACTCCTCAGGCGTTCTCGCACTTCACTTTCGAGAGATCTGGACATCAGATGATCGTGGTGGATATTCAAGGCGTCGGAGACCTCTATACCGATCCGCAGATTCACACTGTCGTTGGAACGGACTACGGCGATGGCAACCTTGGTACGCGTGGTATGGCTCTATTCTTCCACTCTCACCTATGTAACGATATCTGCCACTCCCTGTGTTTGACGGAATTTGATCTTTCGGATATGGAACGCAAGGCCCTTCACAACGGTTCTGCTTCGAACTCTCTGAATCAGTCGACTGTCTTCTCTCGGCATGCCAGTGCTTGTTCGGCAATCGTTCCGGAGTTAATTCAAGAGGATGCGATGGAGTGTCTTCGGCAACGCACCATTTCGATTCGAAGTCGCAATTCTTCGCTCTGCAATTCCAGGATGGAATCACGCTCCGACGAGGAAAAGTCACATGACGGAGACTGCCTTTGTGAAGACTGCCTCACCGCGGCGACTATCACTGTTAGGGGTGAGCCCTTCAGTGATGACGTAGATGACGATGATGACGGCGGCGATGATGATGGCGACGACGAGGACGTGCAGCACCCAGGTCCTATGCGAAAAGTGGGCTTTACGATCAGTTCTTCACGCACTCGTTCTTCGGACAGCTTTACAAGCTCTCACGGATCGAGTTCGCTTGGAAGTTCTTCGAGAATCACGCGTGATACTGAAAAAGAAGAGTATTGGAATGTGGCTCGGAAAAAATCCATACCAGCTGGAATCCTCTCGGCTATGGAACTGCAAAAACTGGCCGCTGAATCCACAAGGCTCACACAGCATGCATCCATTCTGGGGCAGATTCACCTGGACCTCGCCCGGTATCATGAGCTGGGACGTTTCCTTTCCACAGAGGATAATGACGACAAGCGAATTGCTCTCGGAGAGACTGAAGTGGAAACCGATTCGAGAAATCAGACGGTGAAGTACGACAAGGAGTCCGCTCTATTTCATCTCGATATTGCACGACGCTGTGGTGTGCTGGAAGCGATCATCACTGTTGCGCAAATGGCCTTCAAACTGCCGCACGACTTGCTGAAGGACGTCGGCGACGACGAGATTTGGACGAGGGACGACGACGACAACGGTGCGGTGGCATGCGATCGCGAAGAGTTCGCCTTCGAGCTGATGGAAACGGCTGCTGAGATGGGCGATCGAAGTGCGATGCTGTTCGTCGCTGAAGCCTTCGAGACCGGACGCCGAATGGGCCCCAACGGTCAGCCGAGCTACCCAGACGCCATCAAGTGGTACGAGAAGTTGGTTGGATTCAACGACGACGACGACAGCGGCGAAGGAGTCATGCTTCCGCGATACGAAGTGCTGGCGAAGATCGCGCAAATGTACCAGGAAGGGGGATGTGGGCTAACACAGGACTTTGAGCGCGCCTACAATCTGTATACCGAAGCTGCCGAGGTGGCTATCGAGGCGATGAAGGGGAAACTGGCTAATAAATACTATGAACAGGCAGAGATGTGTGCTCGCTAGGGCCTTTGTTTTGTTTGTTCTGTTGACTTCAGTTCTTTACTTGTTCGGGTAGTGTCATGACGTGCTCCATTTCCATTCTCTGGGAACCCTGCTTTGTCTTCCTTGTTGGACCCTATTTCTTGTCGTTTGTTCTTCTTGTATCATTAGAGACTGAGTGCATTTTTCCACAATAAACCTGAAATTATAGTGATTCTTGAGCGGCATCAGTTACTTACAGAGTCAGGGTGTGGTATTAAAGTCAGAAATTGTACAAAAAAACGGTGTTGTGTGACCGCGGAAAAATCGTAAAAATTAACGTCTACTCACACCCTCGATGGCAGCGATTTAGTCACTCGAACAAAGTTTATGCTTCGATTTAAACGTTGACAACCGTACGACCGTGTGACACGACGTCGTGTCACAATCTCATAAATTATTTGTCTACTTGGGTTGAAATCTTCCGGAGGAACTCTGTGTTCCGTATAGTTCATTTAGTAAGGTATTGTAGTAAAAAGCGTGGTCCACGAAAACAATCTCGGCTACTGATTTTTGGGCTTCTCGACAAGTAGTAGCGCTCTCGACGTTGCAAAAAATCGATTGGTTCTACGCTCCAGACTCGTGAAAATCGCGTGGTCGTCAACATTTTAACTATGCCCGAGCGATCAGTCGCTGTTGTTGCAAACTTTGAAGTGCTTTGATATTGACATGTACAAAACAATGATGATGAAGTGTAAGACCCTGTAAATAGAACGTCTAGAATTCCTGCAGTTCCGCACTGTTAAAGACTTTCGGTCATGATTCAGACTTAGGAAGGCGAAATAGCTTACAAGGGAAAGTCTCTTTGAAATGAGATATGTAATACATCGTGGAATGCAGCTTAAAGTGATGATCCTCAATCTGTGTTCCATATCTGCAGTAGACGCCGGAGAGCGGAGTAATGCGCCGTTTTCACTTTACTGTGATTGCGTTGTGGTAAAGTAGAACGTAGATACCGCGGGTAAAGCTGCCATTGGTGGCTCAATGGATAGGATAGCAGTGTGGTGGGGAGCAAGAGGATAGCGGTTCGACCTCCGATGAGGTGGCTTTTTTTGTACTTCACAAAGAGGACCCGATGTGAACAACCGAAGTTTTCCATGTGAAGTGGCAACGAAAAACCTCCGCTTAAAGTTCACCCGATTCATTAGCTGTATTGCAATACAGTATTGGAGAAATCTTTTCGCCTAAGACTCAACCAAGAAGATTGTAGGAGCTGGTCACAAATATGGCATTTGTTATCATAATTAGGCCAATTACGGTACCTCTCGTAGGTACGTGTGAGTAAAATCCGTTGGAATAGGATCATCCGTTTCGTCTAAACTTCGCCCGGGCTCTATCGCCTTCACTTTCCACATACATAGCGTGATGTGTTGTATCGTAAGACGCTGATCACGAATATGTCGTGGTGTTATACGGTAGCTATGGGAAATGGTATACATGCCCGGTGTGTACGAAGAATGGACATGTTGGCAGAACAGGTCGATTTCTTCTTTGCCGTGAGTCATAGTCGTGATCGTCCTCTCAAACATCAACTTAAAGCAGTTTTGGCCGAAATTGGTGGTCCTGACTCTATCGCCCTCACTTTCCACCAAAGTAGCGTGATGGGAACAGACCCCAATTTTGATAAGAGTTTCGTATTTTTGATCAGTTATGTCACGCCCCCCCCCCTTGAATGAGGATTAGGCAAAAGGATTTGTCGACCACTGGGTTCGAGAGCGTACAACTGTGCAAATGAATTGCGTGAAGTTTCGTGCAGTTTTTTCGGCGGGATTTCATACGGGCCTCGATTGATCACTTCGAATCCTTTTTGCGAAATGCAAAAGAGCGACATGACCGGGGCTCTACTACAAATCCTTGCCGTTCACGAACCGCTTCCCTCACCTCTGTTCCACCAGGCACGACCGACGGTGGTGTTCGCGGTTACTTCAGCAGAGCCTAATCAAGTCAGAGTGGAAAATGGTCTCTTACTCCGCTCTCCGTCGTCCGTTGCAGATTTGTAACACAGATTTAGAAGCAGCATTCGAAGTTGCATCCCTCGGTGTACTAAAAATATCACCTCACGGGAGTGCCATTTAGAAGTGATACCGTTCCCTTTTTGCATAAACTTCGCCACTTTCCGTGTACGTAGCCACCGCCGCCGGGCAGCGAAACTTGTGCACGCCCGTCGGTCATTCATTGAACGGTGGTTTCTCCTGTGAGTGACAGGCATAGTTTGAACGAGTAAATGGATAGTACTGCGAGAATCTCCATCCTTTATATGGTAGAAAAACATGTTCCGTTTTTGCTGAGCGCTTGAACCCAAAGAGCTAGGGCCCTCGAAGCTGGGTAGTACAGGATTGCACCGTCAGCGCATACCTGCGCGCTCGCTGATGTATGGATGTGGCGAAAGGCTTTGCGGCAAGTGACTCGGTGGCTCAGCGGGGTGCGACGCTGCTTCACAGGTGCTAGACCAGATGTTGGACTACCGTGCTATGCACTGTTTTTGTATTTTTTCATAACCACTGCTTCCTCTACCAGTTTGCTTCCTACATATCTTCTGCACACTTGTTTCACACGAAATTGTCAAATAACGGTCAGATTCGTGACCTGCACCCCAAATAACCCCCATAAGCGAAGGATCGACGAAATCGGTGATTATGACCTCGACAGCCTTATTCACCCGTACCTATTGTTACTCGTGCCATTAGGTCTAACATTCTCTGAAAACACAAAATGTATACTACAGGGAGTGAGAAAAGTGAGTGAAGCACGACTCACGGTAAACCCTTATTTGACAATTTAGAGTGAAATAAATCTGTAGGAGATGTGTAGAAAGTAGGCTGATTTAAAATACCATTTAGGCACGATTGTAGTTTTACGACCCCAGGGGCCGTATGCTATTCTCGCCCGACTCGGGGATGGTACCGGGGCGAAAAATCTGTGGCGCATCATGTGCATACGGGGGATGTGGGCGGAGACCGCTTCATACCCGGCCGGGGACGGTTGGGGAGAGAATAGCATACGGTGCCAGAGGTCGAGGTGAGGTCGAAAAATTTTTTCGCCCAAACTTCTCCCCGAGGGTTGTTTGAGGTGCTGATCACGAATCCGACATCCGTTTTTCGTAATACGCTGGAGCACGGTAAATTACAGCAAATTACAGCGGTACGGGTGACTAGTGGGAAGTCGTGGTCACCGTCTTCACCCAGACTTCCTCAATAGGGTATATCTGGATGTAGATCACGAATCTGAACCTTATCTGAGAATTCAGCGTGAAGTAAATGTGGTGTAGGAAGCAAACTGGTAAATGAGGTAGCGGTCATGAAAAAAATGCAGAAATAGTGCATAGCACGGGAATCGAACATCTGGTCTATCACTGTGAAGCAGCCTCGCACCCTGCTGAGCCATCGAGTCGCTTGTCGCAAAGCCTTTCGCCACATCCATACATCAGCGAGCGCGCAGGTATGCGCTGACGGTGCAATCCTGTACTACCCAGCTTCGAGGGCCCTAGCCCTTTGGGTTCAAGCGCTCAGCAAAAACGAAACATGTTTTTCTACCACATAAAGGATGGAGATTCTCGCAGTACTATCCATTTACTCGTTCAAACTATGCCTGTCACTCGCAGGAGAAACCACCGTTCAATGTTCTATAAATATGGAAACCATACATAAAACGGCACTATTGTACCTTCAGGCCTCCAGAGGTTGTGAACAGGTCGAAAAATTTTTTCGCCCAAACATCGTCCAGGGGTCATTTGGGGTGCTGATTACGAATCTGACATCGGTTTTTCAAATTTCAGCCGATTTCGTAGGTGACGGTAGGTACGGGTGACTAAGGCGGCTAGGGTCATAATCACCGATTTCGCCCAACCTGGGAGGGGGGTATTTGAGATGCTGATACGAATCTGACATTCGTTTTTGCGTGTTACGGTGGACTACGGTAGATTATGGTAGGTACGGGTGACTAGGGTTATGGTCACCGATTTCGCCTAAACTCCAGCGTAACACGAAAAATGAATGTCAGATTCGTGATCAGCACCTCAAGTAACCCCCCTGGCCGAAGTTTGAGCGAAATCTGAGATTATGACATCAACAGTCTTAATCACCCGTACCTGCCGTAATAGAGCGAAATTTCGAAAACGGATGTCAGATTCGTGATCAGCAGTCTAAAAAGCACCCTTGGGCGATGTTTGGGCAAAAAAATCGACAACTCCTCGACCTCTGGAGATAACTGCAGCAACACGTAAATAATCAATAATCGAGTGAACGCATTCCACTTACCAATAGAGCGACATACGAACTCGTATCGAACGATTAGTGATTTCCCGTCAAAATATTCTCAGGATTGCACTGGAATGCAGATATAGTAGATAGCGTAGACGTTTTTGTACAAAGTCATCTATCACACTAAATCAAGATTAGAAACGACTACTGGGCTCCCCCTTATTCTAACGAGTGAATGGCAGTGAATTTATTAATGACATTTTGTCAGCAGAATGCTGTTACTATTTAGCTGTTAGGCCATGAAATAAGGAAAAAATGGCACTACGCGGGTTGGAAGACACTCCCCCCATGACACGGAATTATAGCAAGAAAATGAATGAGAAAAGTCACCGTCACAACAGTGCGCCCCCCCCCCCTCAACACGCATTGCGCCTAAAAAACTTTCAACCAGAAGTAAAGCTTGGACTTGCGCGGCGCAATCGTCACGAAGTTTGGGATTGCACTGCCACCGAGTCCTGCGACGATCGCCTGATTCGGTAATTCGGACGTGACCTACCAATAGGCGAGCGCTCGGTGACGTCACGCGCGGGCGGTCGCTGCGTGTTGCCGCTGCTGATGCGCGGGAGTGTGTGTCGGCGGCTGTCGACTTCTATAAGGTTCTTCCGACTAGATGGCGAGGAAGGGATCCTTGTTGTGCCACTTTCTCCACGAGCAATGCAACAGGCCCTCCTGTGTTGGTTGTCAGATCTCGGTGGGTATTGCATGCTACATCCCATAATTATGCCCGAATGGCCTAGTCGAATATGTAGGTGTTCGAATGGTTCTCATCCGAATGTGAGTGTTCGAATGATTATTGAAAAAATAAGTTTTTTCTTTGTATGCATTGAAATCTGAATACTCAAGAAATCGCGTTTTTCGAATGTGTTTCATTTAATTATCAAGGAAGATCACGTTTTTGATCATATTCAGTGTCGAATGCTCGGAAATTTTAAGTCACCTAAGTCATAGGAGTACTCAAAAACTTCCGAGGACGGTCAGAATGTACGAAATACGCCACGCCTCTTGGAGGGGGAGGGCATCGATCTGCCCTTCGTCCCCCTGGCTCACCCACCCCCAACCCCCTAGGCTTCGTTGAGAGTCTAATGGTTCTCTTACGAAACTTTACAAAAACAAAACAAGTTTTTCCGGCCCCTCGGTACCCTAGAATAGGAACTCGACTCCGTCCCCTCGCCAACTTGGCCGTATATCCCGCCCGTCGCCAAAAATTTCCAGGAAGTCACAGTTATTCAATTATTCGAGAGGTGCCATTCGAATGCTTAGCGCTGTTCGAATAACAATTTGAATAGTTTTCATTCAAATTTGGATTTTTGAATTCGGATATTTGAAAAGGCGTACATCTGGAATATGTTTAAATTCGGATGTTCCAGAAATCTGGTTTGCCAATTAATTCAATTTAATTTTTTAATCACGTTTTCTCTCATATCCAAATTCAAATGCTCGGAGTTCTTCGGCATCCTGAATCATTGGAATACTCAAAGATTTCTGAGAAGTCACAATTATTCAATTATTCGAGAGATGCCATTCGAACGCTCAACGCTTTTCGGGCGTTTACCCAACCGCGTTGTGGCTCACCTCACCATCCCAGCATTGAATATGGGCGTTTCCTAATTTGGAGGAGTCAAAATACACGAACTGAATAAAATTACCTAGTACAGTCACAGCTTCGAATGGCTCCCTTGTACTCGGCTGGGCAAATGCCCACTTTGTACCACAAATACGTGCCTTTACAAAGGGATCAAAGACATTTTTAAACGGATTCTCATCGTTTTCATCGTATTTTCATCGTGTGCTACATGTCAGTGTCACAAGAACATCTCCATCAGCAACTGCTGTTTGATGTCGCTGTTGTTTTAGTGCTCGAAACAGGATGGGTTTGTTCCCGAGCTTCTACGCATCATCGCGGATCCCAACGTCGCCGAGCCTGTTCAACAGTCCGCTGCAATTTATTTCAAATTGGCAATCAGCAAGTCTTGGGAGGTAAGGTGATGTGACTGAAGAGGGACGAATGTGCTTCTCATAATCGGTTTCCAGGCTCCAGATGATGACGATTCTGATGACCACGATGCTGATGCTCATTACATATCGGACGAGGATAAAAATTTCGTGAAAGCCAATCTTCTCAATGTTATGTGCGAGGCCACCGATGCGTCAAGGTAGACCGAACACTAATTTCTGCCATGTCGCAACTGTGCCGCTCATTTATTGAAGTGACAGTCGTCTCTCTTCATTCGAGTCACCTTTTATCCCATGATTTGCTAAGTGAACGTGCTGGTGCTTGAAGCAATTATACATATTGTTAGAAAAGCTGAAACCAGGGTGGAGCAGAATTACAGTGTCTGATAAACTTATAACCGGAAAAAAACCCGTCTGAGGTATTGACCGTAGTTTCGGAGTGAAATTCAGGGAAATTGTTACGGGACCGAGTTGCTTATCCCTTCCTAATCAGTCGCTGCAGCCAGTGGTATTTGCTTGCATGCTTCTCCGGCGCAAATAGGGTTGGGGGGGGGGGGGAGGCTTCTGATGGGCAGAAAATCCCATAGAGTGTCCCAGTGTCGTTAATGTCCTTCATCCCTGGCTCCAACGTATAAAGCCTGTAGTAAGCGCGTTCCATGGTTATTAAGAACCAGGTTTGAATCACGCGGCTGTGGGCGTTGCTCCTCGGACAACTCGGACGGGTTTTTTTCCGGTTGTAAGTGTATCGGCGAATCAGAATTGCTGCAGCTTGCAAAGGGGATATGCATTTTCAGAAAGCACGACTTAGGGGTGTTGTCCAGCATGTTCCCCCTTCCGCTTTAACCACAGCCTAGAGATGATGGAAATACCTCTACACACGGCTTGTCGAGGTGGTAGTTCGCTTTTCTCAAGACCGTATCAAGCTTTCTGCTGTCATAAGCTGAGGAAAACTTCCTCGATACCATCGTTCATAAAAAGAGAAACCTCAAGGGAGTCGAGGAGCAGCGGACCTAAATACAAATGACACTAGGTTGTGTACCCCAAAGGGGTGGCTGCAACCTGATCCATAGCAACCCTAAGTAACCTCCTTAATATATGCACGGAAAACAGTAAGTATGGAGAACTCATTAGAAAGATAGATGGCTGTTTCGAGAATGTTGATATGAATTGTTGTCCCGTTCTTCAGAATCCAGCTATCAGTTGCCATGCAGAATGTTGTTCGGATGGATTATCCTGAGAAATGGCCGAATTTTATGGATCAAGTGTTCGTGAAAATCTCAAATCCTGACAACGCATCGGTTTTGTCTGCGGGTCTTCTTGTACTGTATACCGTTGCTAAAGTTTACGAGTAAGCTTTTTTCTGTAGTTGATCTACTATTTATTCATCCGTTGTTCTCGTATTTATTTTTTATTATTTCAATTTAGATTTAAAAGAAGCAAGGAGAAGGAAACAATTGCTGTTCCAATCTCTAAGATTGAACCTCTAGTCTTCTACCACTGTAATCAGTTGCTCAACAACCAATCCGCAGAAGCTGTGGTCATTAAGAAGCAGGGACTGAAAACCATATATGTGTTGACTCAGGTACTGATCATCTTGAGACTACGTTTTTCAAACAGTGCTCCCTTTTCAAAACATTTAAGATGCATACAGTATCCATGGGCGTTGAGTAAAGCGCATTTGTGCAGTCGAACACATGGGCTTTACCCAACACGTACATGTACGTCATTTGGAGTATTTGACAGGCCAACACTTTCCTATAACAGGATTAGAGCGTTGGATTGAATTTTTGTTTCGACATCTAGAATTCCTGGTGCGGCTGGCTCTTCAAGAACACGTTCCATGAAGTTGTTTTGTATACACGTTGATGACCACCCGATTCCTAAGCTTACGCTGCGAAAATATCAAATTTTTCTTCTTCAATGCTTTCAGTTATGCGGGGGTCCACTTCGTAACAAAGATCATCTTTGCAGGCGCTATGATAGTTCGGGGGGGGGGGGTTCACCTTAAAAAACGTGTCACTGACATTTGCCTATATCCTGAGGCCGGACTCATCAACGACTAACAGCAATTTAACAGAGAAAATTACAGCCGACATCTCTGACAGCGCGACTTATCAAGCGATATGGTGAGCGATAGGCTGCGTTATCTGAGTTTTCCGCTGTGAATTCTCTGTTAAAGTGCAGGAGTGTGTTCTTTACTGAGAAGTAGGTATGTCAAAAACGTGATGTAGTCTGTATAGAATCAGTTTCCAAAAGCACTATCTAGTCTTTATTGTGTTGTATTTTGAGTGCCGAATTTAGTCTATTTTGGTTAGAATGATGAGGTAAGTTTCGCAGGACAGTTATACTCTATCGTAGTCTTATGAAGACTGACCTTCCTAACTATTATGTATATGTTGTATGATGAGAGTAAGGGATGAAAGCAAAGTGCCAATATAACGTCTTCATGAGGAGGTCTCCATAGGCGGAACATTTCGAAATGGCGTACTGGTAGCCTTCGAGTAAGGGGAATGCGTGTGATTGATTCTGCACACATTTATCTGACGCCTACAGATACTGTATGCATCGTGGAAGTTCTGAAAAAAGGAGTATGAATTTTTCAAGTTCATCTCTGTGTTTCAGTTTTCTATTAATTTCTCTATGCTACCAATAGAAAGGCTTGACGACTGGATTCAGTTCTCCATTACAGTTCTTTCCCAGGATTGTCCATCTGAGGTATGCTTCGTTGGTAAACAAACAACACCAGATGTTCTTTTTTTTTGTTGTTGTTGGTACCGTTGTTTGATTCCAGTTGGATACTATCGAAGATAGGGATGAACGCGCTCACACCGTTTGGTGGAAGTGCAAGAAGTGGGCGATAAAACTGCTCGATCGTGTGTTTGACAGGTACCACATAATTAGCTTACGGCATTTTGTGACTCTGTTGCTAGAAAGTATAGAGTTTTACAGGTATGGGTCTCCCAATCAAGTTCCTGTCAACTATGTTGTCTTCGCTAAGCATTTCTTGACGAAGTGGTCAAGTGATATCCTTGAAGTCATCATGAGACTCCTGAATGCGCAACGCAACAACATCTACGTGTCAGACAGGGTTAGTGTAGGGTTTTGTTCGAATCCACACGACTTCTACTATTCGTTCAGTACTTCAGGTTCTTCACCATGCGCTGTCATTCACGAATACTGCCGTGGCTCATTCGTATTGTTGGCGCATCGTAAAACCACATGCTCTTGTAAGAGTTCTAGCTCTTCTTTATTTTGAAATATTAACCACAGAATTAGGATGCTGCGAAATTTGAGTGCGTAGAATATTTCACAACACTGAACATAATATTTTAGGATCTGATCAAGAACGTTTTGTTTCCGTTGCTGTGTTATAATGATGAAGACGAGGAGATGTGGGCGGACAACGTCGAGGAGTACATACGTTTCAAATTTGGTAAGCGAGCATTTTATTTATTTGTTTATTTGATTTTTTTTTTCATATTTACATCCAAGGGGACGTGTTGTACGATACAAAGAAAACGAAACTGAGAATAAAGCTATGCATAGAAAGCAAAATGAATAAAAGGGCAGCACAGCAATATTAGCTCCTCGTTCGACAGTGACATTCCAACGCGTACTAAATAGGCAAATAATCCTAAAAAACAATAACTAAACTAAACTAATAAACAAGTAACCAGCAATAGGCTAACTATATCCATTTTACTTTTGTAAAGGTTTTCTAGTTGTGCTACTCTCAATATCTTGTCTTGTTAGATAATGTAACTATCAGGCGGAATATGTATAATGTTCCTGTTCAATGAAGGACAAGCTAGGTTGTTTTATTGTATGCGCGTAGGCAACAAAGAATTAGCGCGAATCATGCTAGTAAGATAGGCAGAAGACTAACCAAAAGATGGTGGTTAGAGAAGGCGTTCAGCACGATCTAGAAGACGACGAAGCTCACCAAAGCATCACGAGGGCACAAGCTGCCGCCGCGCATACTTAAGTAAGGTGTGTGTTCCACTTTGTTTGTTGAGACGGGAAGGGTCATTGAAGCCATAGAAGTGCTCAAATCAGCGCATTTCCTTCGAGTATGACGGGTTATTCAAAGCTCAGAGCTCTCGGGAATTAGCGATCAGTTAGACCGAGCCGGCGAAAATGAGATGGCCAGGCTTGTCGACACTCGCGATGGATGGACTGGTTTCTATGACATCTCTCAGGAACACCTCGACACCAGCGGCGCTATAACGTTGGTTTGGGGTTTTAAAGGAAGCCTTGATTGGTGGATATGACGCTCTTCACGTACGTTGAGTAACAACCCTCTAGGCTATTTTGGCACGTGGCAGTGGTGTATGGCCGTTGCTTATGCACGCTCTGTCAATTCGCTGAGTGGTAGCTGTCAGGTTGGTCAGAAAGTCTTGAACCGATTATGTGAAGGCTCGAGAGTTTTCTGTTCTAGATCGGTAGCCATGGTCTACCACGTAGTAGTGGTAGAAGATTCTCGAAAATTCTCCGTAAGAGGTGTATATAGCCGCGTTGCCTTCCTTGTCTTTAACCACGACGTCAGTTCGACAAGAGCAACAATCGTCTTCTATGAATGGCTTCTGGCATTGAAGCGATGGCAACTATTCGGAACATCAACAGGACGTTGGAAGAGAACACGACTTCCATCGGGCACTGTCGAGCACTGGTTCGCTCGCTTCAGGACACGGATCTCGAGACAAGTCTCGGTCGGGACTTCCCACACAGTGGAAGGCTCCACCGTTCTCGACGCTGTCAGAAAAGATCCTAAAGTAAGCACCCGCAATCTTGCGGTGACAGTTAGGTGCACCTATCCGACAGTTCTAAGTTGCCTCCATTCGGCTGCTGGAAACTGCTGCTTTGATAGGTCCCTCGCGCCTTGACCGATAGCGTGAAGTTCACCTGGGTATAGATTGGTCAGTTTCTCCTCCACACTGACCGAAGGGAGCTTCTGCAAGGTCTGACTACTGGAGATGAGACCTGGATCCTCTACAATTCTAACAGGCATCGGAGAGTGTGGCTCCCTCGTGGAGAAGATCCACCACTGCAAACCGAAGTCGTCGTTCACTCCAAGAAGCGCGTTCTTTGCTGCTTCTGGGATATGCTAGAATGTGGTATTGCGAGCTGCTCCCACAAGGGCACACATCACCGACAGCATTTACCCCAATCAACTTCAGAAACTGACAAACGCTGTTCGAAAAAAAAAACGGCCGAGACATGCTTCTGTCCACAAACTTGACGACAACGCTCGTCCCGTACGACTAGAATGATCAGCGAAAAGTTATAGATGGCCTGGGACACGGTTTCAGATCCTCCCTATTTCTCTGACGCTGTTCCTTTTGACAATCACTTATTTATTTCCCTTGAAGCATTCCTAGCGAAGAAAATTCGCCAAAATTAAAGATGTTGAAAGGGCAGTCACCGATTTCTTTGAATTCCACTCTTCCTATTTCTGGGAGATGGGAATCGCTGACCTGCCCATCAGGTGCGACTCTGTAGTGACTAATGGTGTCGATAAAATTGTTGGGTAAACTCCGTTGTATGGTGGATGAAAAAGATGAAGCAGAAAGAAAATTTCAGAGGACACATACTTGTTGAGGACACTTGCATTTTTGCATGTGGAGCGTACAGAGCCCAGATAGGATTAGTTTCCTCACTGACTTGTTCTCATGTTTAGCAGAAGCGTAAGGTTTGTGATCAAGTCGGTGTTTATATGTGTTCTGTGAATTCGAACCCCAAACCTAGAATTGCTGTTCAGATGTTTCCTTTCAGATATATTCGAGGATATGCATAGTCCCGTCTGTGAAGCTGGAACTCTACTGCGCGGACTGGCAAAGAGGAAAGACATTGTGCAACCAGTGCTAGCGTTTGCCATACAGGTATGTTTGTTCTCTTCCAAAGTTTTCCGGTGTCAGCTGCATTCAGTTCTTAGGTGCTGACGCGAGCCTCCAGTGCTCGGGAAGTGGAAGGAGCTCTACGCGTGTTGGGAGAGCTTGATGCGCAGCTGACAAAGAGCAAGGTGAATTGGATTGTTTCTCACGTTATTTCAGAGTCTTTGATTGTAATTTACCTAGTGAATTTGCTAGTTCATAAAGCCATATCGACTCAGAGATTTCCTAAATATAACGGTCTATTTGCGCATTCAGCTCATGCTATGCTTAACAATTTGCCGTTGTCTGCCTACTTTTCTTCTCGATGATTTCTGTTTTCTTTTCCTGACGTTGTTTCTTTTTTGTTCTTTTTCACTAGGGTTTTATTGTTCTTAGGGGACATGAACTATTTTCGTATTACATACTAGGAGCACTAGTGCACTTTAAGCGCACTTTCCCTGCGTCCTTAAATAAATAGCTAAAATAGTGGCACCTTGCTGCAGTCATATCTTGCCTCGATTTTGAAGTGAAAAGGGTAGGATGTGGGCTGGTATCCCATGGCGCTTCCCGAGTTCCCAGAATTTTTGTGGTTGTTCATCAACCACCTGGGCAAGCCTACTATGGATGGCTAAGTGGCTTGTATTCCGGATATTCCGCATCTCGGGCAATAGCTCGTTCAATTCTCAAATTAGGCAGAGAATACGATTTTTTTGGCACCAGCGGATGAAGTGAGAATGTGAATAACGTTAAGAAATGAGGGCAATGCAAGACTACTCACTACCATTGTCTATGTTATCCTCTTCTTTTCATGTAGTTGTTTATCATGCATATAGATATGAATATAATATTTTAGAAGTACAATTCTTTTTAAATCTTTGCAACGTCTCTACTAGCATTTGTGCATCGCTTTGACGCCGCATTGTTCCTCTGTCCCTTGTTTCTTTACTGTATTCTCCCCATTTTCCTGCTTCCCCTCGGAGTTGTGAGAGCACGTGTCTGTTCTTATTTCTCTCTTAATTCCATATAATATTTTCATCCACAGAATATAAATAAAAGCATAATATTTCAGAAGTACAAAGGAGACGTGGAGCGCATGCTGGATACTCTGTGTACGAGTCGATTGAATGACCAGAACAAGTTTATCAAAGCTCGTGCGGCGTGGTGTTTCAGACAGTATGGCGAAGCCCAGTTCCGTACAACCAGCATACTTTCAAAGGTTGGTTTTGTAATTTTGCAGCTTTCAGAGATTTATTTTTTCTACTGTCAGATGACCCATGCTGCTCAGTAAATTTTTATGCTAGTTTGACAGTTTTTTTGCCCTCAGGTGTTTTCTTTCTCAAAGCAAACGTGGTGTAGCGCGTATCATTATTATAAATCCACTAGTCCACTCCAGAATGTAGTGAGTGACTTTAGGTTCCCTCAAACTGTCCTGAGTTTTAATGTGAACAACAACTGTATCGTGCTTGATAACCACGCAGACACCTTTTGAATTAATTCTTACAGGGTGCGTAAAAAGTATTTACGCACTGAACGTAAGCGTTAGAAATGATAACATATTATAAAATTTAACAAGTTTATATAAAGAATGTCAACGATGATCTAGCGAATAGAATAGCATCACGTGTATTCTATATGGGCTTCCTTGCTGCGAATGCAGGGGCGAAGACGCCGAGGAAAGGCATCGACGGTGCGCCGCAAGCAGTCCACGTCGATTTCGTTCCATGCTTTGACCAGATCATCCTTCGCTGACTTCATACTTTTGTGGGAAGTAGCGCAAGCCTTGTTCTCCAAAACTTCCCATATAGAGTAATTCAGCGGACTCAAATCCGGTCTATACTGAGGTCATTACCCTGTCGAAATGAAGTCCTCCAAGTTGGCACGGCATCAGTCCTGAACAATCCTAGACTCTGCGCAAGCCTAATTCTGCTGGAGGACATACGGCTTAGTCTCGAGGTGGGACTCGAGCCAAGGAACTGGCTCCTTCTTTAGGACATCAATACAGATAGTTCTACTGACTTATCTTCACTCCTGTATCCACGAATATGAGAGACGCTTGTGGTAAATGCACAAACCATGATACTGGCCGGATGCGCCTTCCTTGCAGCGAGCCTTTCGCCAGAATTAGCACTTTGGAGGTCCTTGAAGAGTATCTAACACTTTTACATGCTGAATTCACAAAAGTGCCAAGTCACTGAAGGTCAAAGCATAGAACGAAATCGACGTGGACTACTTGCGGCGCACCGTCGATGTCTTTCCTCTTCGTCTTCGCCCCTGCGTTTGCAGTAAAGAGGCCCATATAAAATACAAGTGATGCTATTCTGCTTGCTGGATCATTGTTAACATTTTGGATAAAAACTTGTTAAATTTTTTAATTTGTTGTTATTTCTAACGTTTACGTTTAGTGCGTCAATACTTTTTACGCACCCTGTACTCATTGGGTGTTTCTCACATCATTGGAGCGATTTGAGCCGCATCATAGTTATGTCCACCTGAAAAAAAAACAATTTTTTATGCAGCGATGACCTGTCATAGGAATAAGACTTCAGCAAGCACTCCCAGTAGGGTTTCCAAGAACCCCACAAACCTTGACGAGAAAGGTCTCCAAACTGATAAGTGCTTATGGAATGAGATTCATTGTGAAGTTCGTAGCTCGCTATCAACATTCCTCTAGGCGGCTCCAAACGAGAAAGGATTTCCATCAGGTTTTCGACTAAACGGTGTTTTATAGAATTGGATGACTTCTCTGAAGTCTCCACGTTTTAAAGAAGCACATTCTAAAAGCTCAGGCGACTGATAAGGTTCGTAGTGTTACGCGCAATAGACATATACTATTTTTAACGGCTTTACCTTTTTTATTAAGCTTAGAGCGGTTTTATGTAGAGTTTATAAGCTGCTGGAAGAATGTCCTGCTGCGGTGAGAACTCTCGCGCTAGACAGGACCCTTAAGAAGCATCCTTTGCTACTTTCCAGGCACGATGTTAGCCCATTACACCTTTTTCGCTGTTTGATTGAATGCATCGTATCAGCTGGGGGGGGGGGGGGGGGATGAGAAGGCTGCTTATATTAGCATGGAGCTTGTTAAGCTGAAGCTTGCTAGGAACAATGTATTATACCTTTGTTAAGCCTGAAGCGGCTGCTTCATTCCAGCAGCTTGAATGAATCCTATATAGCAGCCGCTTTGGCTTAACAAAACGTGTATTATGTTGTTCCTAGCAAGACTTCAGCACAACAGGCTCCACGTCGATATCAGCGGTCGACACATCCCCATATCACTAATGAGTCCTGATAGGTTACGAGGATATTATGAATATTGCAGCGGTCAAACAGCGCTTTTTGAGTAATGAACCAGCATCCTGCGCAGAGAGTGGAGGGTGCGGGTTCGAAACCTGCCTGACACAACAGTTTTGGTCGCAACTAAACGTCCTTCCAACGACTTTTGTCGGTGTTTTGCCAGTGTTGGTTTTTAAAAATATTACCGTGCGCCGAGAGTTCTTGAGATCGCGTGTCTGGTTTTTTATGCATGGCAAGATTCCAAATTTTGGATGGAAATATAATTATGTTACGCACTGTATTTGTTTATTTATTTATTTCTACTGTGTAGATAATCAGCCGTGCTAACCTATTGACTGCACTGTTGCTAATTTCTTTTAGGCTGTTAATTCACTTGTCCGTTGTCTCTGTTCACCCGATGAAGAACTGCCAGTGAAAGTGGAAGCAGCTCTTGCTATTCAGTCGATTCTCAAGAATCAGGAGAAAGGTTCTATCTTTGGTTTCATGAATTTGTATCTTACTTAGCTAAAGTGCGCTTTTTCAGCTCATGCTCTTTTGGAGCCCTGTGTGAAGGATATCATAGTGCATGTGTTAGAAATAGTGGCAAAGACCCAGGTTGAAGATGTCGTTCGGGTAGTGGACGAGCTGCTCGAACACTTTTTGGACACGGTTATTCCCGTCGCGGCTGAAATTACTGAGAGCCTGGTAATCTTATATTCCGGGTTCCAAATTCGATGTATCTCAAGTTCATTCCAATTTTGTTTTTCTTCAGTCAAATCTGTTCCTGCAAATCATCAGCGGCCCCGGTGAGTGCGACCAAACGCACGCATTGATGTCACTTATTCCCACTATCACCAACATTCTCGATGTAATTGTTACTAGTATTATACTAATTGCTATACTATCAGTTTTAACTGTTTAACCTCCTAACCTCCTTATTTTAGGTCGTGGAAGATCATCAGGAGATAATGGTGCAAGTAGAGCCGAGCATTCTGAAGATTATCAAGTACATTCTCGTCGAGGAGAAAATTGGTAAGTTCTTGTCTAGTTTTATTTACTTTTATTCACTAATCTAACAGCACTGTTGCGGTCCCACTACATTTCATGAGCGCGGTATATGTATCTTCTGTCGCAGCGATGTCTTGTCGCGATCAGACCTAGCGCCGGGAGCTGAACCCGCACCCACTGTTTTTAACGGGCAGGATGTTAAACCGTTACACCACCAGTACTAAGCAAGGTGTGTCGGTACAAGTTCTGCCTGGCGCAAGAGTTTTGATGGCAACTGAGCATGCCTGTGAAGACTTATACTTCGATACTAGCTGCCTGAGGTTAAAATGATTTGTATCTTCTGTATTCTTTGTGCATGTCGTCTTTTACAACGGCATTTGCTTGGACTAATTGGCAGCTTTTGCTCAACGGAAGAACTTGTGCATATGTACAGATGCGACTTTGTCTCAAAATCCTGATCTGAGCAGATCTATTGCAGAACAAGATTATAACTCACTTGGCTTGCGGGGTAGTGATTTGCTTAGCAGAGAAAAGTTCAGGCAGATGTATGATTAGCAAACATGGATACGAATGCGAGAATCACCGTCTTCCAAATAGTAGAGAAGTCCTTTTATAAAGTCCTTGAATCTGCTGAGTTAATTTCCCTGAAAGTTTGCTATATAATCTCGCAGTTGCACAAGGCAATACCTTCCAAACATCGAATATGCAGAAAAATGCACAAATAGTGTTTTGTAGCCTCGGGGGAAGAAGTTCGGGTTATTAGGCTGGGTATTTTTGCATTTCTCAACGTATACTCTGGAAGATATTGCAGTGTACGAGTGTACAACTCAGTAATAAGGATTCACACCGCCTAACTCGGTCGGTTCAGGAACTTTGTAGAATTGAAATACACTTCTCTACAACGTGAAGGGTGAAGATTCTTCCAGTGGTTTCCGTTTTCGTCGTTCAGACATACGCCTACCCTGGTTACCTTTACCTGTTACCTCGGAATTGATGTATGTGTTCGGTTGGCTTAGTGGGTCGGATAACGGATTCGGAAGAGCAGAGTCAAAAGTTTAATTCCGCTCTGTGTGACTGCTTTTTGCGCTTTTAAAAGTGCGTATAATTGAATTCGCTTACAGTGCTGTTGATTTCTTGTTTTCTGGTGAGTTCAGCTCCTCGATACGTACGCATAGTAGACTGCACATAGGCGAATTGGTCGATTAACACTTTTTACTCTTCAAAAAGTGGTAATGAAGTCATAAGATTTAATAATGCTGTAAACAGTGCGCGTGGTAGTGCAGAGGAGGAGAAGCCGACCGTCGTGTGACCTGCAAATCAGGTTTTGGTTCGGGTTTCCTGCCCACGCCAACTAATTCTTTCGTTTCTACGGTTAAGGCCTGAGTTATATTCCCGCGGGAGCATCCGCGGAAGGGCGGGAATCGCGCCGAGACTCCTCACCTGGCCAATCGCCGCGCCTCGCCACGCCCGCCTCCGCCGTGCACCATTGGTCCGCGGACGTTCCGCGGATGCTCCCGCGGGAGTATAACAGAGGCCTAAGTGAACAGGCACCAGACTTGTCTTGGAAGGACTTGTCTTGTTCATCTGCTGGCCGCTGAAATTCATTGGGAAGGTCAAATGCTATCACGATGTCTTGCTGTTTATAGTGGAGATACCTGCATCTTCACAGTTAGATACGCATTTGAGAGGGAATTTTATATTCTATTTCTGTCTAATACATAATCTGCATATAACTTGAATGCAGTTTTGTAACGAATCTCGTCCATATTCCGTTCAGATTTCTACTGCGACGTTATTGCACTCATGCAGTCGCTGCTTCAAACACAGATTAGTGAGCCAATGTGGGCAATTTTCAACGATCTATACTCTATGTACAAGAACACCGATCACCAAACGATTCTTCCATTCGCAGGCAAGCTATTTATTTGAAGATTTTCGTTCTTATCTTTATTAACCGTTACTACCCACCTGAGGTACTACCCTAGTGCATGAATGTAACATGGAAGTTTCCTGAACTGCAGGAGGAAGAGGATTGTGTTAATCCCGATTATTTCAGACCTTTTCCACGTGCTCCACCTGTATCTTGTTACTGACACTGACAGCTTCCTCGCTTTTCCCGAGCGTCTGAAAGCGTTCATGGATATGTGTCAGATGACGTTGGAGGCAAGTTACTTAGTCCATGGCTTAGGTCGAATCCTGTAGTTTCCCTTCATTCTATTTCTATGGACTCGGTAGAGTGCAGTCGGAGGAAGTGCTGGCTGTCGTAGAAGTTGAATGTGTGGCGAAGCCCTAAAGGGATTGACTAACACTGTCCTTTATCCTTTGTCCTTATCCTTTTGCTACAGGACGACGACGATGGCGATGAGAATCACTTGTATGCCGCTAAGCTAATGGAATGCATTCTTCTTCAGTGTGGCGCTAGAGCAGCTCCGCTTATTTCGCAGGTATGAGAACGTTTACATCGCCTTCTGATGTGCTGCTTATGAATTCCGTGTGTTTAGGCAATTCCAACGATGATTATGCTAGTGCTTCAACGCCTTGAGAAGCCTGTAGGAGAGGGCTTGGAAGAGTTGAAACCGCTGCTTCTCCTAGTCAGTTTTTTTTTGCATCTTGTATTTGCCATTGCTTCCATTCCTGTATTTTTCATTCTCATATTGTGTGAAGATGTCTATTATTAGATGTGTAATATTGAAAAAAGGCCTTTAATCTATTCAAGATGAACGGGAATTCTATTTAAAATTTGTTCCCACACTATACTATTGCTCGAATGACCTATTCTGATAGGTGTTCGAATGATTTCCGTTCGAATTTGAATATTCCAGTTCGAGTATTCGAAAGGTCGCGTTTGTCGAACATCTCCAAATTAGGATATTCAAAAAATCGCGTTTTTCAAATCTATTCGGATTGAAATATTCATGAAAGCTCGTTTTCCGAATGCGTTCGTGTATTCACATATTCAGAAAAATCACATTCTTCGAATATATTCCAATTCGAATGCTCGAAAGTTTTCAGTATTCGAAGTCACTCGAATATTCGAAGTTTTTCGAGTGGATAACTACACCCAGTAATTTAAAGGTGCTGAGAGAAAGTATTGTACGTCAAGGGTTGCGTGAAAATGTAGAAGGTGTAAACCTGTCTTCAGAATTACTGTTGGATAGCCTGATGAATTTCAATGCAACTTTATAGGTGGTAGTGGCTGCTATCTACACGTGTCAGGATCTTGCCATTGGTGTACTTCGTCAAATTGCCCCGGATCACCCCAATCCTCTCGACTACATTTGTGATCAGCTTTTGTCCGTCAACAAGCACATCACTGGGGTCCACAATAGGTAAGTAACTACTCGTGTGCTACGAATTTGCCGTTACATTGAACATACAAGGAAAGGATACGAAGTCGCAGCGGCACTTTGGGATGAGGTGTATATCATTGGATGCTTCTTCGGACGCTGATTGCAAATATGTGTTATTCATCTGCACCTGACGTCGGGGAGTGGAATAAGAAACCACCTTCCATATTGCTGTGTTTGCATTCTGTTTAAACTCAAGTAGTTTGGAAGCACATCTGACGGCCGAGCAATGGTGGCTCAGTGGATAGAGACACTGCGTGTTGGAAGGACAGAGCTTGTGGTTCAACCTCCCGGTGCACAGGGGTTCTGTACTTCGACTTCGACTAGTCGATGTTCTCCATGCGAAGGCCCATTAAAAGCTTTTTCCAGAAAGTTGACCAGATTTCAGATTAAGTACAGGCACTATTGTACTTAGCGACCCCGGAGTGCGAAAAAATGCTCCCAAATTTCGTCCAGGGGCCTGTTTCAGACGTTGGTCACGAATATGATGTTCGTTTTTGAAATTTCGAGCTAATCACGGTGGGTCACCACGGTTATTATAGGTGAGTAATGGTGGGGGGTGTCAGAACCACGAGGTTCATCCAAACTTCGCCTGGGAGGTTTATTTTCTACGCTGATCACGAATGTGGCACTTATCTTTGAAATTTCAGTCCACTACGGTAGGTTATGATCAACGTGAGGCGTAATTCATGATGTCGAAGTTCGGCCAGACCCCGGGTAGTACTTGATGATGCAACATGACTTTTTTCTGAAATATGTTTTTGTTGTACTGTGTTTCTCATCTCAAGGAAGAATATTAGAAAAGTCCGAAGTTGGATAAAACGATTTCTTGCCAGTTATTCTATGTTCACAACATTAGTTGATCAATGACAAATAACGATTATGGTGAAAAATACGGTATAATGAAATAATGAAATATAGTAGTTTATTCCCGATAGGTGGAGTTTGGGCGAAATCGGTAATCCTCCCACCATCAGCGATACGTACCGTACCTCTCGTAATCGGCCGGAGTATGAAAGAATAGCATCATATTCGTGATCAGCGCACCACATAATTATAGGCAAGAATCTTAGGAAGTCGTGGATCCTGACCCCACCACCCTAACCCATAGCTACTGTAGTTGGCCAAAATTTTGAATAAGAATGTTGCAGTCATGACCAGCGGCACAAATAACACTACTTAGCAAAGTTGAGGCGATTTTTGTATCAGTTTTTCGATTTTTTAACGTGAAATTTTTGTGGTGTCAATAAATGTGTTCAAGTTTGGGGCGGGTTTCATTGCAACTTCCCATGGAGAGCTTCGATTGTTCGTATCGAATCTTCTTCAAAAGAACTACTGCAGCCATGTGAAGCTGGGGAATGGAACCGCAAACCTTCTGCCTGTCACCACGTTACCTTTCTATCCACTGCACTATCATTGCTCGACCATCAGATGTGCATGCGAACTACCTGAGCCGCATGCAACGAAAACTGAATATCGTTCGTAAGTCAGATTCCCAACGTCGTTGCAAATTTGAAACGTATTTACAGTCAGCGTCAGCAGGTGTATCCCGTGGTGTAGACTTCATCTCGAAGTTGGATCCCGCGATCTATTACGCCTCAGTTGTTTTGGGTTGATGCACAATTATTGCGGCTTTTTTTTCAACAAATTTTGTTCAGTGAAAGCGATGAAAATAGCTATCAGAAACGTTTTCAAATCATCCACCCAGCCAGCCAATCGAGCTTTTTAAGACGAGTGACGATCGTCGACTGGTTGACGTTGAAGTCATCGGCTAGAATTCGTGTTGTCAAGCTTTCTCCTTCCACGGCGGGGGGCGTGGTCGTTGAACTTCAGTAGTCGTCCTCTTTCTTCTTCATCTGCAAGGTTTTTGTGTTGCACGTTTTGAACCTCTCGAATCCTTGAGTCTTTTAAATTGGCTTTTTTTCTCTCGCCGAAAAGTTCTGTGAGATCGCGAAATGGCTGTGCCGCCTGCCATACCTTTCTTAAAGTGGTAGAGCATCATGGTGTGGTGAATTTGAAGATGATTTTCGACATAGATTTGTGTTTCTGAAAGAGGAAAGATTATTTTTACGAAAAAAATAATAAATAAACGCCTCCTTTTTTAGAGAAAGGGCGCGAAAAAAAGCCACTATAGTTGTACATCTACCCGATACCTCAGTGGGACTTGTACTGTAGATATTTGAGTAGAAGTTGGAGCCAAAGAAGCAGAAGCTTCTTCTTTCAGAAAAATGGCTCTCTTCGGAATCTGCGCATTTCTGAATCTACCGAAAGAACTGAGGCCCGCTGTCATCAACAACAATCCTCGAAAGGTATGCAGCGAAAGTGTTGTGTTACTTCTCGGAATGAGTGGAACTTAGTTGTTCATTCATTGGAATCGTACTTTGCACGACTTCTTTACGTCATCATGTCATCAAAGGCATCGGCTTTTGTTACGACACTGGTTGCACAATCCAATAGCATGAAAGTAGTATTTGTGAGCCATAAAGTCTGCTAATCCTCGTTCTTTAGAGCAATCTGTGCGCTATAGTTGTGCTCGAGTAATCCATTCGAATAGGTATTCGAATGTTTCTCATTCGAATTTGAATATCCGAATTCAAGTGTTCAAAGACTGCGTTTTCCATATATAATATACAAGTGCTCCGACACGCCTAACGGCGTGTCTCGCACTTGCGCGCTTCGCGCGACTTTGCAGCATCACTGACCTACGGAAAGTAGTTTTTGTAAAACATAAAATTCGCTAACATCTAGGACTGGTGCGTACTTTGTCGGCATCAAGCCGTTCACCACTTCGGTACATTCACTATAGACATTCCCTCCGGACCGGCCATTAAAATAATTGGTTTGTGCTGCGCAGTACTTCTGTCCCTCAGGTTGCTCCTCCGCAGAGGTTCTCATTCTCAACAGCTAGCGTTTCCAGATATCGTTGACATGTCTTCTTAAGCCGTGTTCCCCCTCACTCGTTTCTTCTTGCTGGATCAAATTGCTGTTCCGCCTTTACTGGTCTTCCCTCCCCCTCTGTAGCCTTCCACCTTCCTGGTCACAACTCCTGGCCCACTTCTTTGTTTCCACTATTGATCCCCTACCGGTCCCTTCTTGCTGGTTTCCCCATCCTGGCACCTCGTACAGGTTGTTCCTGTCCTTCCTGGTCGCTCTTCTCTACCCTAGAGGTCCCCTAACTGCCCTTCTCCACCACCCCCTTAGTTGTCCTCCCATGCACACGGCTGACGTCGATGACACGTATTCAGAATTAGGACGCTTGTTTCGCGGCGTAGGAGGACTGTCTTCTAGACCCAGAAGCTCAGAAGACCCGTCTTTCGAATCCAGAAGCTCAGAAGCGCGCACAATTGCCGCTGTGTCGAGCATGAGGAGGCTATGCATATGGCAGATTCCTTGTTCTCCGCATGAAATCCCTTACGGCTCCCTTCTTGTTCGTTCCCTGTCCAGATCCCGCCTTCAGGTACCTTCTTCCAGGTAAATTCCTCCCCACTCGGCAGCCTCCTTACCACTCTACCCCAATTAAGTAGCCCTCCCCACTCTCACGGCACGACGACGGCGGGCGAACGCCCATTGCGCGCCATTGGTGTCACATATTCTAAATCCGGTCTCTCTACTGTTAATGGATCCTCTTGCTGATCCTCCTTACTTACTATCCCTCATGATTGGTAACTCCCTACTGGCCCCTCCTTATTGCCTAAACCCTTCTTGGTGCCTCCTCCTAGGCTGCTTCATTATTGGACCCCTCCCCCCATCCCACCATCCCGATGCCTCCTCCAGGTCGTTCCCATCTGATCGCTGTCGGTTCTCCACCCTCGAAGTTCCCCTTCTATTCTTACCCCTTTACTGGTCTTCTCATGCCAATGGCACGAAATCGGCTTCTGAATCTGGACTCGAGTCTCACTCAGGTTAGATCACTCGACCGCCCTCGCAGTGGATTATGCGGCGTATCTCACTTAGGTTAGATCACTCGACAGCCCCGCTGTGGATGGTGCGGCGTATCTCACTTAGGTTAGATCACTCGACCGCCCCCGCTATGGTTGATGCGGCGTATCTCACTTAGGTTATATCACTCAAACGTCATCGACCGCTAACTCAATTATATAGTGGTAGATTGAATTCGAATGTTCAAAGAATTGCCTTTTCGAATGCATACTATCTCGAATATTCAATGAATTGCTTTTTCCAAGTATTCGAAATTTTTATGAGAGCATAACTATGCTGTGCATTTTAGCTGCATGAAACCAGCCACCACTTGTTCGCATGATAATACCCACTTTCTTTATGTTCAGCATTATCTTTTGGCATCGAAGTGATGCCACTGGTTTATGCTCGTCAGCATCTCTTGTCCCTAGTGTGTTTCTTCACACTCTCCTGTCCTTTGTGACTTTGTCTACCACTAATCTGAGCCATAAATATGGCTACATTTTTTTTCAAACGGCCACTTGCAGGCAGATCATTTCGAAATTCTGACTTAGAAGATGATCGATATAGGTACAATAAGGTGAGTGAACGGGAGGATCCTGTTTTCTTCATCTGTCACAAGTTCACCTATTGAACGGCTAAGTTTACCCGCGCAGGATACGCTGCGGCAACCATCTCTGCAAAATGTAACCGAACGGAACCTTTTTGCAAGGTTACGGTAATAGAGCCATCAGCAATAAAGGGTAGGATCGTAAAGCTCACCCAATTCAAGGATCTGGATGCAGTGGAGGAACGTCGCCTTACCATGCACGGCCTATTTTTGTAGTTGAGTGAGAGACTCTTGCTTAATAGATGAGCACTGTCGGCAACGTTTGTGTATACAGCATCATGTTGTTTGGAAACGAAGCGTTGCTTCATACTAGTCAAGTACTTTGGTGCGTTTAGGTTATCGAGGTGTCTATTATAATCTTCGACAACCTTCAGCGGGCATTGAAGGCTCAGGCTGATATCCGCAACTTGGATTCCGATACAGGTAAGTCGTTGCTCAAATTAGCCAGCACATTCCTACTTTCCTAAGCAGTGGTTTAGATACGGAAGCGGAAAGCGATGAAGATGACGCCGACGCAAAACCGAAAAAGGGTAATCGTGGACGAAAGGTTCCGGAGCACTTGTCTGATGACGACGACGAAATTGACGAGGTTGTTCCTTGTAACTTCCTTTTGAGCAAAAACGTCTAAAAAGTTCAGTGAGAATCTCTTCGCGAAAGTTATTGCAACGCGTGCTTTACTAATGTTGGGAGTAAAAATCGGGAATGCAACTTTTCTTACCTAAGATGACGTTTGACTACATTGATGCTATGACAAAGGACAACAAGATGGGCGGTTTGGAAAACGACGACGAGGAGCATGAACTTACTGATGAGGAGGAGTCCTCCTGTATTGACGTTCGTCTTCCTTTTCTTCACATTGCTACGATTGAACCAACCTGCACTGACGTTGCTTAGGAAACGGACACCGAACAATTCAAGACGCTCTTTGATGAAGATGGTGCCCCTGACGTCTTTGTGTACTTCAAAGATACGATGGAGAGTAAGTCTGTTGATAGTATGCGTTTCTTCTTTCGTAATCCGTATGTGATGCAGAGTTCGAGCAGAACGAACCGGAACTGTTCGCTACCATGGTGGCTAACCTGACTCCTCAGGAATCGGAGTCGCTGCACACCTTGATCAAGGCAAGTCGATGCACTATTTTGAGGTTACTTCAAGGAGAATATTGATTTCTTGGTGAATTTCTCGAGAATCTGAGCGTATTTCGTGCTATACAAAAGATCATGCCCAGTCCCGCTGGCTCGCCGATACACTTGCAGGCGGAAAAGTCAAAACAAATTGTTCATCGTAATTCCGAAGTGAAATTCACGACCTTCAATGTCAGGCATTAACAGTTAGGTACTAAGCGGGCTGTTGCCTGCTCCACACCGGCAGGGTATCTCAAAACGGGTAAGTTAGATCAGCCAGACCCCGGAGTTCCTTCCCTTACCTTACCCTGTGCAGCGGCTCATGGTATTTGCGTGCTTTTTCTTCAGTACTGCGTGCGTGCGTCAATTGCTACTTCGTCCTCTATCCTTCCCTCGGTTTTCTATTCCCCTTCAGTGTTTCCATTTGGGCTTTTGCTCTGCATTATTCGAGCATTGGTAAGAGTAGTAGGAAATACAGAAGGCATTGGCGTGCAATAAAGTGAATACTGCTTAGAATGGACAGTAGGCAAGATAAAAACACAGCAGCAGAGTAAGGAATACCAGCATTGTAAATTCTGAAGCGAAGCACATGACTTACATATAGCTGTGCTCCAGCGGGTGAAGCCTTCAGTAAGGGCGCTCCAGCATTAGGAAAATTCACGTTTGAATTGCGCACCATTGAAATTTGAGCACTGTGCAACACCCACGGACGTTTTTCTGGTTGCAAGTGTATTGGCGAGTTCGATGTCCCGACGGGGTGCCACAAAGTCGTCAGGTTCGTCCGAAGTTACGATTCTCTGCCGCGCGTGCTGCGGCCACTTTTTCATGCACGACGAGTCGCCGCCGCCTCGACAGTCGGCGATGGTCAAAATCTGAGCACCATACGTATCGATTTTTTCCGCGTGATCGCCTGGCAAAAATCGATACGTATGGTTTACTCGGTCGACCGATCGCTCCCGTCGCGATGTATGAACAGGCCATTACCGCTAACATCCGCTTCACTTTGACTTTGACCTGCTGGAACACTGAGATGTGATTCAAGACGGCTAGGGTTAAACTTCCTATGTACCTCTCTTGTTTAGTCGATAGATTCATGGCAATCGATTATTGATTTTAGGTGTGCGAACAGCATGTCAAGTCAGAACACTCGAAGCAGGTCGAACAGGCTGGAGGATACAACTTCGGTCAGGCGGCTGGTGTGCCTTCGGAGTTCAACTTCGCCAAGTAGTTACCGGTTTTTTTATGTTCTGAATTCGTGCCGGCTGCTTTCGGGTATCCTTTCCGCTCAACCAGTAGTCGGCGTAGCAGCGTGTTCGTGTGCAAATTAACAAGATTCCGGCCAAACGTGAAAAGTTGTTGCGTTGCCTTAACCATTCCTCGGAGAATTGTGTAGATTGCAAGTCGAATGCGGAGAATTTCGTGTTAGCTCCAAACACTTTCTGGATGTAGTGATGGCAGGAGATTGTTAGAGACAGCAGTCGCCACGAACTTTGAAAAGGAAACTATGGGCGAAATTTAAGATGGAAAATCTATGAGATCGCACTAACGGATGACATTCGCTCAAGGCAGAATAACTGTTTTGTTCCTTTTTGTTGTTTTAATGCTCAATAGTCGCTTTTTGCTTTTAGTATGCTTTTATTTAGCAAAAAAAGAAACTGTGGGTCCAGGGGTAGATAGTTCTTACGAGACGGTTTAGCAATCCTGCGATGAGTTCCAAAAAAAACGACATTAAAAGTGGAAAACCGATTGGGATATATTCTGCACATCTCGATCCAATGTGCACAGTTGTCTGAACAGTGATTCAGACACCTGTGCACATTAGATCGAGATGTGGGAGCTACGTAGGGTTCGAAGCGACGGTGCTTTTCGTTGGTTTCACCCGTTTCTGTGTTGACCGGTGTTTTGTGTTAAAAACAGTGTGGTTGTTAGAAGATCGTTTAGCTTCTGTTGATGTTGGTGTGCTCGTTCGTCTGCAGCTATGCTCTGCACAAAACTTCGACAATTTTCTCGAAATGTGTTCGACATCTGAATTTTATTCCTGTGTGTATGACGATGGAACATTGAATCGAATATTGTTATGAGAGAATGCGAATTTTTCGTTCAGTTATTGCATGGCAGGTGAAGTTGTGAAGCGATTGGCACACTTAGGCCCCGTTTATGCTTCGTCGCGGCGCGATGCGATGGCCACACAATGAGGCCAAATTGATCGATCGCGTCGCACAGTCAATATGGCCACTATACGTGGCGTCGCGTCGCGCCGCGACGAAGTATAAACGGGGCCTTACGGGTTATACAAGTCAGCTTTCTTCTATGTGTTTCGAAGAATTCCCCCAGTCCTGGTGCCAGGATGAAGCGAATTTTAGCAGTGGTTCCAATTGAGCTTGATCTCGCCATGTTTATGAGGCGAATCCTTTCCCCGTTCTGCCGTTCTACACACACGAACGCATCACGTTTTGAGAGTTGTCAAAGTCTTGTTGTAAGATCAGTCCTTGTTGGCTCACAAGAATTTTCCTTTTTGTGTTCAGAACACCTTATTTTTACTAAGTTGCTGGCTGTCATCATGATGATATTGGGCTTCCAGCTGTTGTGTTATGTTATGATTGCAAGTGTTATTTCTTGACGTTCTTTTGTCTGTGTTAGAACATTGTTTTAGACTGTTTGTTGTGCGAATGGAATATTTTTTGTTGAAGAATGTATGAGAATCTAGACTGTCCTGCGTTGCGTCCGCATAGAGATGAAGTGTTGGGGAGTGACATCATGTAGCTATTCTAGAGTATACCTCTCAGGTGAAATAGAGTGTTGTTACGGAAATATAAAGGGCATTGGTCTAGCGGTCATAAGTTCGTTGGAAGAAAAAATGAGGTTTTAAGGACAGTTTCCCGCCACACACTTTGGCGCCAATTTTTTGAAAAGTGTTTTGCTGGAACCTTCTTTCAATAACGCGTATATAGGCTGATCTATGACCTACATTCACCACTATTGTCGTCAAATTTAGTTACGACTATCGCAGAGAAAATAGTTTTCGACTGCAAGCAAGTCCGACTGCTTCTGCTCTGCGAGTTCAAAAAGCAAAGCAGTGCAAGAGTCCCGGTGGATTACACATGCGGAACGATGGGTCCTCTACTATCTCCTACCACACAGCGGAAGTGTGGTTCCGGAAATCCAAGAACGGAGAACTCTGCGTGGAGCACCAACCACGATGTGGAACGCCAGCTGCTATGAATTAGGAGCGCCTTCTGGAGCTAGTTCAGGAGAATCCCCGGCGTTGCACCCGTGAACTGGCAGAATGCGCTCACACCACCATAGCTCAACACCTGCGTGGCCTTGCATGCACTATATAGATGTGGTGCATGGATGTGAACTTAGCGCCCACCAGCTGCAGATGCGCCAGGATGCGCGCATGAATTTCCTGACTTCACGGCAGAATTTTTCTTGGCTTGAGAACCCGGTCACTGGCGACGAAGAGTGGGTAGTCTACGCTAACCACACGCGAAAGCTTCAGTGGCTCAGTCGCGACGAAGCAGGAATTCCCACGCCAAGACCAGAACTTCATCCAAAGAAGGTAAGGCTCAGTGTCTGGTGGAATTGCAAAGAAGTCATTCGCCGAGAGCTGCTTCCTGCAAACACTACTGTCACTAGCGTTGTCTACTGCAGGCAGCTGGATCGCGTTGAAGCAGCTCTTCGTGGGAAGCAAAACAAGATCTTCCTTCGCGACAATGCGCTCCACACCTTGCAAGAGAGACTCAAAAGGAACATCCAGTATTTCGGGTGGCATGTTGTGGTCCTCCCACCGTATTCGGTGGACCTTGCTTCGACGGACTACCATCTGCTTCTTTCGTTGTCGAACCATTTGCGGAAGAAAAATTTGACGACAGGAGCAACTTGAAAAGTACCTCGATGAGTTTTTTTTTTTTTTTGTCAAAACCCCTGGAATTCTATAGAAGCGGGATCTACAAATTACTTGACAAATGGCAATATGTCGTAGATAATAATGGTGCATATGTCCGTTAATGTATGGGACGATAGAAATAAATTTGAAAAAAATTGCACAAATGGCGGGATACTTTCCTAACAACCCAACATTTTCAAGAGCAATCATCAGCGTCTCATGTCGCAGAATGGTTCCTTCGTTGCTCATCGTCCAAAGTGCTTGATCGGTGGAGCACGTATCACTAAAGCTTAATAGAGAACCCCAGTTGGTGGGCTGGTGGACCTGGCATTGCTGTCGTGTAGCTGTTGCGTAGAACGATGCAAGTGTAAGTAATTAAGAGTGTGTTGAAGGATGAAGGACGGCGTCACTCAAGCCCTTCTGGGATGCGCCACATATTCTACTTCTACAGAATATCGTGAAGGCGATTTAGATGCGTATTTGGCCATATTTATTTATTTATTTAAATGCACTCGAAGGTGCACTACAACGTCAACGAAAACCTGGAACAAATAGGTAGCCGTCAAATACAACAGCAAAATTAACATTCAACCAAATTAAAAAAGGGAAACCTAACTGCTTCATTAATTACCATCTGGCTATTTTTTTGGCAATTCCCGTAGCAACGAACCTTTACTAAGTAATGTTTAGAACGTTAAAAGTCAAAAAAGAAGTTAATTGTAGGAATATATAAAGCTATAATAAACCTATCCAGGATCAAGCATAGTTCACGAAAACAGAGCGCATATCGATATTTCAAATGACAATGTAAATAATAGAAAAAAGTGCTTTCCGTATTATTGAAGCAGTCGTTAGATCGGAGAGGTCAGCCTAGGCAACGCAACTAACAAAAGTTATTCTGGAGCGGGCCGATAATGCAGGCGCTTCTTTGATCTGATACGAACCCCAGGCGTAAGACCTAGGCCCAAGTGAGCAGTGGTAAAGCCAAGTCACTTGTTGACCTCTCCTTGCAGTAGGAGAAATAATAATTCAGGAAAATTATTATTGAAGAAAAAAGTGTATCTGCGGAAGGAAAAAAGTGTATGACAATTTCGACAGTATTGAAAGCATTGTCATTCATAAAGCCCGTTTAGACTTTCGCATGATATAGAAAATATCATTACGACGCGAGTACCAAGCAGGAGCCAGATGGTAAGTACAAATTCCGAGAAGTCTCTTAAAGTAGCTATATATTCAGCAACAGCGAAGTCCTTCAGATGGAACGTAGCAGCTTTGGCAGAGGTACTTGCATAGGCAGTAGGATCACGTTGGGTTGTCCGGAATTCCTAAAATCTGCAACACATCTATTTTTTTCAATCTTTCCTTGAGAATCCCCCTGCTTTCTGCATTTAAAACTTCTCTAGGCAGGCGTCGGATCCATCGTGCAACTCTGTAAAAAACGAAATTAAACAGCTGAGTGTAATTCTTCTTCTGAATCAGCGGGTAGTGCAGGATAAATCCATTCGATCGTAGACCAGAAGGCCTGTATATCCAGTACTTGCTGGCACGAAGTTTTAGCTCGCCACGAAGTATTTTAAAGCAAAATATTATGTCAGCAACAACTCTCCTATGCAGCAAGGATCTAAGACCTAACGCTCTCAGACGCTCCTCATAAGTTGGCACATTTCTCGAGATAGCGCTTTGGTTTAGTCGTTTGTAAACAAGCCTTGTGAAGGTTCTTTGGACTCTTTCAAGTTGTGTGACAAGTTTTTTAGCAGTAGGATTCCATACTTGTGAACAATACTCCAGATGAGGAAGAACGTAGGTCTTATATAGCTTGGTGAGAATAACAGGATTATCACTACACACATTTCGAAATATAAAATAAAGAGCAATGTAGGCCTTCTGCGTAATTTTCTCAACATGAGTCGAAAAATCGAGTTTTGAATCTACAAAAACACCAAGGTCTTTAACCAATTCACATTCATTAATAGATGCGTCAC
The DNA here is from genome assembly GCA_947359475.1 of Heligmosomoides polygyrus bakeri. Taxonomy (NCBI): domain Eukaryota; kingdom Metazoa; phylum Nematoda; class Chromadorea; order Rhabditida; family Heligmosomidae; genus Heligmosomoides; species Heligmosomoides polygyrus. The sequence continues at coordinate 90,791,890 of OX375870.1, forward strand.
CGATAGAGTATTCCGCAGCACATCCTTCACCAATATGCAAAACGGAACATTTTTCAGGGTTGATAGCCAAATTAAGTTCGGAAGCCCAATATTGTAGCGCATTCAAGGCATTGTTAAGAGCAAGGCAGGTTTCAACTCGATTGCATTGGTCATAGATTCCGTACATTTTGATGTCGTCAGCGTAGATTTGAAGTTTAATATTATCCGAAGATCTGATGACGTCGGATATACCAGCTGTGTAGAGCACAAAAAGCAACGGGGACAAAACTCCACCTTGTGGTACACCGCTAGCACAGTGAAGTTTGTCTGAGAATTCGGAACCTACGCGAACAGTCATAAATCTATCACTTAAATAAGAAGCAAACCAATTCAAAAGGGCTCCGTTCACACCTAGTGAATTCAGCTTGAGGAGTAGTTTAGCGTGGGAAACCTTATTCCATATTATGACATGCGGTGGCCAGCCGATCGATAGCACTTTATATTTCCTCGACAAGTCTGGCACCGATTCACTGGACCCGGAGGGATGAAAGGCTTGGCTGGTCTCGGCGGGAAATCCGAACCATGAACCTGACGTCGGATGCACGCGTCAGTCGGCATCATCTCCGGCTGCGCTCAACGCGCTCACTCAGTTAAGGAATAAAAATAAATCCTCTTATTTCTCCAGTTCACAAGCCAAAGCTCAGACTTTGCTTTGTTTCCCTTCTCCTGCGTGAGCCGGAAGGACATACTCTGCTAAGGGCCTGTTTATACTTTGACGCCGCGAGACGCAACGCCACGTATGGTGGCCATATTGATCGATCGATTGAGCCACTATGCATGCCGTGGCGTCGCTTGCCGTCGGAAATATAAATGGGGCCTAAGGTCTTTGTTATACCATCGCTCAGTCTGAGCGGTGCCTAATAACTCAGACAAATTTTGGTTAGTAACCGACCGTGAGCTGGTCTGAAACCTATTGCTTCATGAAAGAGTTTGGAACCGAGCAGCGAAAGGCGGCCACGCTTCTCGCTCGCGATAGCAACACGTGCTGAGGGGGCGTGGCCTCCTTTCGGGCTCTTTTCCAATCCCTTTCAAGGTTCATGGTCGGTTACTAACCAAAATTTGGGGATATGCTATCGATCGTGCGGCATGACGCACAACAGAAGCGACGCCACTGGTCTGCACTTTCGCGCTTCAGCGTGCCCTATACCCGCAGGATGGTCCCTGTTCTTACAAGGGAACTGTCTGAACGGTACGCCGGAACGGCAAGAGCGAGTACTATAGGGAGAATCCCCGTCCTCCAAATAGTAACAGAACATGTTTTGTTTTTGCCGAATCCTTGAGGGAAAGGAGTACGAGGGTGTAATGGTTAAGGGCCCGCAGAGCGAGCTCTTCACGGCAGCGCAAAATGCAGGAGTCGTGTACTGGGCGGCGCAGTGGTAGAGGGGCTGCCTCATGTTTGTGAGGTCGAGGGTCCGGATCCCATGCTACGGCGCGTTTTTCCACTTTTACCATAGTATCGGATTTCCATAGAGATTTCCATATCTGAACTTGTTTTTGGAGTTTGCTACGGTAGGATGTTTTTATTACTTATTATTTGTCGACATCTCGTAATTCACCAGCATTGTCCGAAATATGCCAAATGCGATTATATATGAAATATTTATGAAATAATTTCACTACCAATGATACCAGTGATATGAGAAAGTGCATAAAGCAGTAAGACTGATCACAGTAGGGGCAACGTATGAAGGCTACAGTTTCTTCACATCCTGATTCAATACATGGGCCGAGGTCTTCCGAGAATGCCATTACACTTGGGTTTTCGAAACAACCAAGATGCTGGTGACGATGCTTCATTTTCATTTTTTTCAAAGAAATCTAAATCGCGATACAGTCCACTTTCCCCAGTTCTCAAGCTTGTAGATAACAATTCTGGTATAGCCAAACCTTTTCCTCCGAAACGATCTGTCCTCCCGAAAACGTGTTAGTACCTTCACTGGTTAGTGGTGTTGTGACTCCGGCACATTCCTCTTCAGGTTGAAATTCTTGGTCCTCTTCTTCCGCTACCTACAACTTCTCCACTTCGTCGATTTCCAGCTGTCGCAGTTCGAAATCCTGTAGTATACTTGCTATCCTTTCCGCCAGCTTCATCTCGTCTCTCGAAGGGACAGCATCCAGTGGAGATCCGCACTTCAGTGTCAGTAGGTGAATGAGGGTTAGCAGACATTGTAGAGTCGGTGTTGGCGGCATCAGCTTGTTATAACCGCGCGACTTTGTAAGCATAACAGAGGGGCGAATATTGATCGGGGTGGTAGGTCAAGTTGAAGATCATGTGGTCCCCTCCTACACTGTGAGTACACTGGTGGCACTCACCTCACCGACACTAATAAATTGCATTTGAAGCATTTTTCTGGTACTGCCGCTGTTTCATGTTGTTCATGTGTCGAAATTTCTTACATTGACAATGAGAACAACTTATTAGAGTAAATGTTTCATACAAAATCGCATTTGGCATATTTCGGGCATTGCTGGTGAATTACGAGATGTCGACAAATAATAAGTAATAAAAACATCTTACCGTAGCAAACTCCAAAAACAAGTTCAGATATGGAAATCTCTATGGAAATCCGATACTATGGTAAAAGTGCAAAAACGCGACGTAGCATGGGAACCGAACCCTAGACCTCTTGAACATGGGGCGTGCCCTCCACCACTGTGCCACCCAGTCCACGACACCGGGATCTTGTGAGAATTACACCCTCGTACTCCCTTGCCTCAAGGATTCGGCAAAAACAAAACATGTTCTGTTACTATTTGGAGGACGGGGACTCTCCCTATAGTACTCGTTCTTGCCGTTCCGGCGTACCGTTCAGACAGTTCCCTTGTTAGTAATTGAACCGTCTCGTTGGCTATTTACCGTGAAGACATGCATACATGCAGCGTGTATATATGGTTATGAATGAGTAAATAAAAGAAGCTAAAGTAATATAATGGAAACAATAGTAAACCTGGAGCGAAGAATAGAAAGTTAAGCGATCTTCTGTGTATCCGATTCAACAAGCAACCATAATCATGATTTCGTTAAACTCCTTCCGCAAACCTGTGCGGCTATTCTCGTCACGACATTGTTTCCAATGTTATTCGCATTGTTTTATTTTCCTTCATCAAGCTCTTCTGCGATCCGTCATCGATGTAATGACTCTGTCTGCTGGTGTTGTCGTTGAATGGTTCTTTGTTCTGTAGCTGGATTTTGCTTGTTTTCATTCTTTAACACTTTCTACTTGCACTTGTCATTGCACATTGACTGTTTTTCAACGATTGCCTTATGCAAGCCTAATAAACATAATGTGCATAAATGTTCCACGTTCCATACTTTAAAAATTAGCATGTTCCATCTCTATGGCCCCGTTTATACAGTAATTCGAATGCTGGGTGACAGAAGACGGTTGGTTATAAAAATTTATTACAAAAGAAAGAGACAAAGAGGGGTGGAAAACACCGTAGAGAAGGTTGGTTGTGAAAAACTCCGAGTTCGTCGACGAGCCTACGAGATGGATGACGCCGAGACGGTGAGCAGAAGCGGGACCGAGAAAGGTGAATTGATCCTAAACTAGAGTCGCAGACTTTCCTCAGTTCTACCTCAAGGACCTGGGTGAGTTATTGGCCACTGAGGCCACGTAGTCCTCCCCAGAAGACAGCAAGCCCCAACCACGCAAGCAGTATAGGGGGCTCTGGAGACTACACCAACTAACCCGCAGCCACACAGGCTGCGCGGGATCCTTAGAGAAGAATGGGCAGCCACACAGGCTGTGGAGACTGCTTCACGGACGAATATGCAGACACACAGGCTGCGAAGACCTCTGCCGAGAAGAATGCCTGGTCCCCGAGGCGGGCTCCCCTCGAAGGTTTTGGATTCGCGCCTTTTCTGGCCGACGGGCGGTACCAATAATCGATGATCTCCCCGGTGACCGTGATGACAACTCCGTCGTCTTAGTATTCACTCCTTTTATAATCCGTTTCTCTTACTATACTTCCGACGCCGAGCAACGCGACAGTATATATAATGGCCAGCTTGATCAATCGCGTCGCCAGATCAATGCGGCCGGGATACGTGGCATGGAGTCGCTCGGCGTCGAAGTAGAAACGGGCCCTATTCTGCAGGTTTGAAGTGGACCACGCCCCTCAGCGGAACCGTGCCGCAGTGCTTTACACGCGGGGCGGAGTGAAGTTGACTGATTTTATGCTTATGTGCCGGGAACAATATTGGCAGGTCGACGTTGTTGCACTGAAGTGTTATTTTTGAACAGAATGAAGGCTCACAATAGCCAGACATTACATCAGCTGTTTTGTTAGCACACAGTTAAGGCCTTTGTCATACCATCGCTCACCCCGAGCAACGCCTAATCATATGCACCCATATCGATTCCATCGCGCAGCCCGATCGATATGGGAGCATACCATTAGGCGTCGCTCGGGGTGAGCGATAGTATGACAAAGGCCTAACATTCGAATCAACGTCAAGTAAGTGCACGCGTTTCTCTCCATAGCTCTTTGACCTAATATCCAGCATCTGCAGCATGGTGCAAGCTAAAAGGATCGTCCTACGCGTACAACAATATTCTATTCTGGCCTGAGGTGTAGTAGCATCCACACCATTGTCCAACACCGCCGTCATCGGCTAGCTCATCGGCTTGCCTTGTGTGATGCAAATATAAGCCTTGCGCGGTCCTGCAACGATCGCCTGTATACGGTAACCAAAGGTCCATTTACGCGGGAACGCGTCATTACGTTGGCAGTTTTAGTCGCGAGTGGGGGCTCGCGGTTAAACTCAGAAGAAGGGGTGGAGTGGCGGTGTCTATGCCTACAGCTGTGAGTTCCTTGTTGCCCTCTGCATGTGATCTAATCTTTCTGGCTCGTTCAGTTTTTCCAAAGTGTTTGAATTCTTATAAGCTTTTCTATCGCGTCTTCGGATCTATTGGCTCCTTATTAAAGGATAAAAGGGTAAAGGACGGCGTTACTCAATCCCTTCTGGGGTGCGCCAGCGCATTCTACTTCTACGGGATGTCGTGGAGGCGACATGAATGCGTATTTGGCCATAGAATGACTTGCGGTGGCCAGCCGATGAACAAGTCAGCGCTTTATCCTTCCCAGACAAGTCTGGTACCAATTCACCGACCCCGGAGGGAAGACTTGGTTGGCCTGGGCGGAAAATCCGAACCAGGAACCTGGTATCGGGTGCACGCGACAGTCGCGCCTCCCCCGACTGTGCTACACGCGCCCTGGCTCCTTATTACCATGTGTTTTCCCAAATTTCAATCAAATAGTTTAGCCATTGCTGGATTTGTCGACGCTGCCGGGTCGTAGATTTCGCCCAAATTTTGACCTGGGAGAGAAGAGGGGAGCGTGTTGACTCTGAATATGAATTCTATGTATTGTATTACGATGGATGATGGAGGCTACGGTGGGTACTGGTGAATAAGGGTGACGAAGTTATCACAACCGATTTCGCCCGTATTTTGCCTAAGGGAATCGTTTAAGCTGATGACCACGCATTTGTCATTCCTTTCCTAATTCATCATTTTCTCGTGCACACCTTTCCATCCCCAGATAAAAGGGTGTGAAATAGGTCTAACAGTATAGGTGTTGAAAACACTATACGGTTAGACTATACAAAAGTAGACAGCCTTACTCACCTATGAAACCCTACTGTAATCGACCGAAATTTTGAAGTGACTTAGTGTTTGCGATCAAAATCTGGCTATCTTGACTGATGTTTTAATGAATTTTTGGATCTCTTTTCGACCTCTGGAGTCATGCAAGTACAAAAGAGCCGAATGGGCTTTTACGTCAAGTCGAATAAGGCAAATGTGGTGAGGTGAAGTATACATGATGGAAGGATCCAGTGATTGGAGCGCGTATGATCGAGTGGGTCACAGCCATCAAGTGGTCCCGCAAAGATTGGCCGAGGTTCGCGCGGAAATTTGAGGCATTCCAGTATCAGCTCCCAGCCCGCCAAAGGCTGCGTGTCTGGGAACTTACGATTTCTTGTCTCCGAGCGTATCGCCCCTAATTCCACCGTTATGCAACATCTAGCTTCAAAGTAAGTTCATCGTGATGTTCTTATTGGCGGAAGTATTGTAGAGGGGGGGGGGGTGATATTCTCATGAAGGCGAATAAATCGTCTTGCTTTTAAACGTCAGCTCATTCTCCTCATCACGTCATGTCCCTGCACCTCTCCTGACCAGACGTGTGCGCGTCAGCTGCTACACTGTGGAGATAGACAGAGTTATCTGTTCCAGGTTTTGTTTCATTCTGCCGTGTTTTTCACCTTTTCCCCTCAACCAAGAATGCACTTTTGGGCACCCATTTAGCCCATTATCAGGACATGAGGTTAGCGTGCTTCTGCTTTATGGTGGTAGGATGTTCATTTATTTGTTTCTACCGGGATTTTTACGAAAAACGTTCCCACCGCAATCACACAATTTCCATCGAAAATAGTTCAATGAAACCTGAAGATTTGTCGAAGATCGAATAGTATGAGTCGGAACCAGGTAAGGGAGATTTATCGGCACTATTGTACTTTACGGACTCCAGAGGACGAGGAGAGGTCGAAAAAATTTTTTCGCCCAAACCTCGTCCAGGGGGGTTATTTGGGGTGCTGATCACGAATCTGACATCCGGTTTTGAAATTTCGGCCGATTACGGTAGGTTACGGTAGGCACCGGTGACTGAAGCTGCCGAGGTCATAATCACCGATTTCGCCCAAACTTCGCCTATGGGGGTTATTTGGGATGCTGATCACGAATCTTTGATCACGAATCTGACATTCGTTTTTCGTTTTACGCTGGAGTTTGGGCGCAATCAGTGACCATTACTATACTCACCGGTACCCACCGTAACCTACCGTACTCCAGCGTAAAACGAAAAACGGATGTCAGATTCGTGATCAGCATCCCAAATAACCCCATAGGCGAAGTTTGGGCGAAATCGGTGACTATGACCTCGACAGCCTTAGTCACCGGTACCTACCGTAACCTACCGTAATCGGCCGAAATTTCAAAAACGGATGTCAGATTCGTGATCAGCATCCCAAATAACCCCCCTGGACGAGGTTAGGGCGAAAAATTTTTTTTCGACCTCTCCTCGTCCTCTGGAGTCCCGAAAATACATAGTGCCGATTTATCCTAGTAGGAGGGGGCAGCGCTATGAAGCGAGACAAACACAATTACGCCGGCTTCTTCCCGGAGGGAAACTTCGTAGAAAGGTCCTCTCGTAGGGTAGTTCAGTGCGCAGCCTCTGTAAAACTGTCAAAACGACAGAGGGTGCCCCTCTCCACTAGGATCGATCAAACAAGGGGTAGGCAATTTCGGGGAGGACACGACGTGAACGGGGCAGCACCTACCGGAATCGCGCCGCGTCTGCTGCAGCGGCCGCCGCGCATTTTTGTAGTTCGGCTCGCTCCCGCCGCCAGATGGGGGAGATTACACATGGTCGTTGGCGGCGACCAATCGCAGAGCTCTCTTCCGTAGCTGTTCTCCACGGTAGCTAACCTAGTGTGACTAGCCGGGAAGGAGGCGTCCAGATGGCGCTGTCAGATCATGAAGAAAAGGTTATACCTTTACTCGATGCTAAACTCACGCTAAAAAGTAAAGACACGCAGCGAGGAACCCTGCGCTTGCTTCCCTGCCGCTGTCAGCAACGCACGGTAGCAGTAGGAGGCTCCGCACTTGCAGCGCAATACGAAGGTTTGGAAAGGGGCTGGAGGTGAACCCTGGTAGGCTCGGTTGATTTCGATATACTGCCCGTGGTAGGATAGATTATTCCTCTTTTCTAGCGGAAAGCCCACCTCGACACTGGATTGTGCAAGAGTAGTGGATGCTAGCATGAAAAAAATGCGGGAAAAAATTGTAAAAACTCGGCCCCTCCCCCAAAAATTAATACATATGCAGGTCATGATGCTACGTCGCGTAGCGGCGCAAGTACAAACTAGCCCTAATGTAGTTCTCTTTGAAGAAAAGGTATTCTGAAATCATTACAGGTAATATAAGCACAGTATTGGGCTAAATGGAAGGAGTTTCAAAAGAAGTGTGCTCAGCGGAGTGTGTAAAATTGACCAAGTTTTTCCAAACCCTGAATGCAAACCAGTCAAGATTTTGTTCTTGCCAAACTTATCTGACGCCAGTTGGCTGGGTCGACTCCGTGCCAAGGATTGGAAAGTCTGTTGAAGAAGTCTGTTGAAAAATCTTGGCACGACGTTTGTAGCAAAACTACGTGTGTGATTTCCTTTGGTGCAATCCTAATTTGAGGGAGCTGCCCACAATTAGCAAGCAGCTGTTTCCCTTTACTGCCTTTCACAACCGGCTGCATAAAAAAGGCCTTAGCACCATGACACAAAGAAGTGGCCTCTGGGCTCTTAAGCAGATTCAGGGTATGCGGTGGTGGGGCAAACATCAGTTGATCTTCGCGAATTAGGATTGCACTTTAATCTTAGCTGATGACCAATCCTTGTACTTGTTCCGCGCTTCCTTTAGTTAGCGCGCTAACAAGAAGAGGGAGGAGAACACCAGATTCCAGATTAGGGGCCAGGTTCATCAACCGCGTACCGGCCGGTAAGGGCCCGTTTATACTTCGACGCCGAGCGACGCGACGCCAAGCATTGTGGCCACATTGATCCGGCGACGCGATCGATAAATTTGGCCACTATACATGCCGTCGCGTCGCTCGGCGTTGAAGTATAAACGGGGCCTAACGATATAGCGGTTGTCGTGTCTGTGTTTCTGTATCTCTCTCTATCACATACTACGTAGGCCGGTATAGTGAACCCGCGGTGAGATGATAGCAGCGGTATCGTTGATGAATTTGGTCCCAGGTTACAGTGGCACTGTGAGGTGAAATGCCTACGGTTGGATGCGGCTTCGAACGCTGAATCTAGATGTGTATTCCGCGTCTGTAACGAACATCGTAGAACAGTTCGAGTTAAGCACCATTTCCATGTTGCCTTGCCTGCGCTCCGCTCCAGGAGTCTGTAAGCGCTTCTGATGACCGAGCAGTGACGGCACAGTTTAAAGGGGTGTAACGTGTCGAGAAGAGGGGATTTGATAACACTTGGGGCGTAGTTATTTTTTTTTTTCGTTCTCTGGAACCGTGATGGTACAGTAATGCCAGCGAATCTGGTTTCCTTCCCGGTCATATTTTCCATCAGATTCACATCGAGAGCTGGGATTGATGGTGTCCGATTTTTATTTGGGGCTACAGAAAACGTTCGTCATCGGGGAGTCGAAAGAGATACTTATTTAGAATTAGCATTCGACGCTGCTTCCATTAATGTATGGATCATTCCAAGCTGTCACTGCAACATGGTATCATTCCCTTGTGCGAACACGGACAGAACCGTTTCGTAGAACGTTCTCAACATTTTTGGGAGCTAGTCGTTAACGTGAGCAGCACTGAAAGGCGCTGACAAACCAGACCAATCTGACCGTTGACGCGGTTGTCGGTGCACATTTGGCGGCGGAGTGGCGTTCTGCCCCCTTTAGACAGAGGCGTGGCAGATGTCTGCATCTCCACTTGCTCGTAAGACAGCCACTGGACTCCGAGCAAGCCCAGGGGTTGGGTGGTGGGCGGGCCAGGAGGACGAGGGGTAGAACGCTCGACCCCATTAGAAATGCGATGCCTCCATATGATGGCAGGCACCGGGACATCTTGTCCTCGGCGCGCCCCTCGCCCCGCTCCTTTCTGAGGGCTGTGTATCCAACAACTCTCCGCACCCCCCCCCCCCCCCCCATTTGGCTAGCGCATTTTTGGCTCAGGTTCCGATTGGTTGCGCCTGGCTCCGCCTTTCCGTGTTGCCCACATTGACGACTAGTGCTCGTTTTTCAACATTCAACTGATAGCATTAGTTCAAGTTCATAGGTATGAAAACGTATTCCTGCTTTATCAACTTTTCTCTTTGACAAAAATGTTGTAGTAAACGGAAGTGGGAGGAATCTTCTCCAAAAAGCGAGGAACATATGAATGTGGAAACATCGCTTGCTGCTCTCCCGTTGGTTCGCAGCGAAGCGGAGCAAGGTTCGGTCTTTTACTCCAACACACGAGTTTGTGCTCTACGTAACTGAATTTGCAGATGAAGTTTACGTGTCTTCTGTGAAGGCTACCGTAAAGTACTTGGTGAAGGTAGCGTTGAAGACAGCGGAGTACGACGATTTTGTTGAAATCGTCTCTAAGCTGGTTGATGAATTCCAGGATGTAATTGCCTGCTTTGCCGTCGAACTGACGAAGAAATTGGTGAGCAATCTTTTCGTTTCTCTTTCCCATCTTCACCTGTCGGGATTTTTATTCAGTATTGATCTTGTTCAGGCAAAATTGAGCCTGCCTCTCATCGACCGCCCTGGTCCAGCCCACGAATCGTTTGTGTGGCAGTCATTTTACGGCGTCTTTACCGTCATTCTTAATGTGATTCCTTAAGTCACACAGATTGTTATAGTAGCCGTGCTCCTTCTCCAGCGTCATAACGAGTGGTTTAGGCGGTGAAAGATGATCGGGACACTGTGGAGAAAATCGAGCCGAGTATTCTGAATGTTGTCGGGTTCATTATCTGCGCGAGGGCAACCAGTACGTTTTAAACTGAATATCACTTTATTCAGTAACCTCTCACATCTATGTGATATGGCCTTACGGCGCAATTCGGTTCAGGGGGGGGGGGGGGTCACCTCCTATTGAGTAGTTTTGTAATTAGGCAGTGAATGCCCAAAATCATCAGAAGTAGCCTAGCCTAGGCCACCACAGTTGCACGCCGAACTAGAGCTGCATAACATTTCTATGCAGCACAAAACGTCGCATAGGGCTGTTTTGCATGGTGATCCCCCTCCCTGACCCACTTAGCAGCCGCTGTTGCAGCGTCGCCGAAGTATAATATAGCCTTAGCGCCGGTTCTGCTACGGGGTGCTGGAACGTTTGCTCAATTTTGACCGCGCACCTCCGCCAACAATTTTTGTTCAAGGAAAGTTTCAGAATGATTTCTTTGAAGACTTACTTTACCTAGTCAATAAGTAAAGACATTTTTTGAAGTCTTATAGTTTTCCAATTTTTTTCGAGAAAAAGTAATGGTTTAAAGCTTGCTTGAAAGAGCAGAAAGGCGGCCATTTTTCGAGCCATGAAAAGAGATTACGCCATGCATTCGTCTAAAACGATGCAATGTTTGGTTGAATGATAGTAACGTTTCTGCCCCAAGCCCCAAGCGCAACCTGCAGATCCTCTCTGGCTCCTATCCTGGAGCCTGCGCTCACGAGGGCGGTGGCTCGGTCGGTCTCTGCGGTTAACTCCTGACTGCTGTTCCTGCGCGTCCTGTCCAGGTCGTTCTGGAGTCCTGCACGTCTGGTCGAGTCGATGTCCCGATGGAGTGGAGGTTGCGCTGACGATGGAGTACCGAAGCGGAGAGCGGACCGACCGCTCGGTGCGACGACGACGATGCAGACTGCCGGGCGCGCGCGGGAAGGCGTTTATAGTGCGGCGCGTGCGCGCGATCGTCTGGCCTCTGCGTCCGGACTTGGGCGCCTCCCAGTGTGTGTATCCTTGAAGAGTCGTGATGGAGCGTGGCGAACGTCACGACAGGTAGTGTAAATGCTGTTCATTTGAGGTAACGCAGTGAAGAACTGTAGTGCGGTCCTTTCAATGATACGCATCGCATTTAGTGTTTACACTATCATTCAAGGAAGCAATGGATGGATAGAACAGGTGCGCTGCGTGATCTGCGCGCAGGCAAATTCTTTACTTTCCAGCATCTTGGAGTAACCCGAAAAATGTTAGGGTTCAAACGATGATAAGCGTGAGTCTACTCGAACAGTATCTTAAGACACTTTGAGATGGTGAATTTTTAATTAATTTTTTTCAAAAATACGATTTTCGTAAATAATTTTCATTAGATCACGTCTGTTTAAACTTTAGAGATGTCTAATTTGGTAAGAAGTGGCTCTGACGTGCCTGCGATGATTACCTCTAAACGGCTCGGGACGGCCTTTTGTGCAATCCTGCGCTGAGGGGTTCCACCCCGATGTTATTTATCGATTAGAGTGCTAATGTACCCAACTTTTATCCCCTTATCCTAACATATTCTATTTCCACAGGTGTCTGTAAAATGAAGAGTGTTTACATAGCTGAAAATGGAATGTAACATGGTCTCTCAGCTGTCTACTTTTGCTGAAAGGAAGTCTCACTTAGGGGGTGACCTCAAAATGCAGAGAACAACTATTCTGACTTGAATTACGATTTCTTAACTTCTTATTTTATCCATGTCACGTTCAGAATTCTACGACGTGGTTATTGATGTTATGGCGTCGTTGCTTCAACTGCATGTTTGTGAGTCCTTGTGGAGAGTTTACTACGATCTGTGCTTTATGTACAAATACAGGAAGAGTCCAAACAATGTTACATTTAAAAGTGAGTTGCTTAGTTCATGGAATTCATGTTTTAAAGAACGGACTACGCCAAAATATGTACCAGACGTATTGAAACTACAAGCTAGTGTATGGACTTGAGGTGTACAGTATTTCAGTCAGTAAAGGCTTTGGAGGAATTAAGAGCTTGTAGGAAACTGCAGGAAGTATGAAATTGTGTCCTTTATGATGCGCCGCGCTGTGAAGAGAGTATAAGGCCTTTGTCATACCATCGCTCACCCGAGCGACGACGCCTAATGATATGCACCCATATCGATTCCATCACGCCGCCCGATCGATATAGGAGCATATCGTTAGGCGTTGCTCGGGGTGAGCGATGGTATGACAAAGGCCTAAACGGTGCCTAGAGAACAACGGATAAACGTTGGCGTTAATCACTTCACGGAATGTACAACGCATTCCCATTCTACGGAATATCGGGGAGGCAATGACGAATGCATCTTTGGTTCATTCATACATACATGCCTGCAGGCGGCCAGCCGATGTACAAGTCAGCGTTTTATTCTTTGCGGCCACCGCTAGTTCTATTTCACCGACCTATGATGGATGGAAGGCTTTGTTGACCTGGGTGACATTTTGGCAAAAAACCTGAATTTAGCGTGCACACGACAGCCGGCGTCTCCACCCACTGCGCTACTACCAGGCTGTCCAATAATTCCTGTCCGAAAATTTTCAAAATTCTATAATTTTCCTTAGAAGTGTTATAATATCAGGCAAGTGTAAAAACCTTCCAGAAGGTTCTCCAGAGTTCCACGCTAGGGGTATATAAGGCGCAGTCGCCGCGTCTAGCTACCATTACAAGCTAAAATGGACCAAGGTCGAATTCGTACGTTCGTGTACTACGAGTGTCGTCAGCATCGCAAGGAGTTTCTCGAGGACCTGGTCACTGGGGATGAGAGCTGGGTCCTCTACGACAACGCCGCCCGCCGTGCCGTCTGGATCCCGCGCGGAGAAGAGTCGCAGACGACGCCGAAAGCCCACCTGCACCCGCTGAAGATCATGCTCTGCTGCTGATGGGACGCCAAGGGCATGCTGTACTTTAAGCTGCTCCCGCAAGGCAGGACGCTCACCGCCTCCATCTACACCGATCAGCTCGAGAAACTAGCCGCCGCCATCCGAGAAAAGCGTCCCCGACGAGCCTCGGTCCACCTGCTGCACGACAATGCGCGCCCCACGAGGCGAAGGAGACCCAGCAGAAGTTGGCGACGCTCGGCTGGGAGACGGTTGCCCATCCGCCGTATTGCCCGGACCTCGCCCTCTCTGACTACCACTTGTTCCGCCCGCTGAAGCACCATTTGGCCGGAAGAAAATTCACCAACTACGAGAACCTCAAATCCGACATCGCGGACTTCTTTGAGTCGCAGCCCCCGGAGTTCTGGGCGAAGGGCATCGGCGACCTGCCCAATCGATGGGCCACTGTTGTGGATAACTGTGGTGATTGTATTGTTGATTAGACTTGTTTTTCAATAAAGTTGAAAAAAAATAAAAATGGTGAAATTTTCGGACAAGAATTATTGGACAGCCTGGTATTTAGGAACGCATTCTGCTGCGTCCAAAAATCGTGTCTTACACTCTATTGGCTTCACATCTTACTACCTATAATCTTCAGGTTTCCTGCTATTTAGTCAACGCCATTATACTTGCAGATAATAATCTTAGCGTATTTATATTTCTTCGACCGGTGCTCGCCTTTTTGAGGATGTCCATTTTACCGCAAATAATGTTTTTGGTTGGTCACAAATATCAAGAAAAGCGGAGAATATCGATATGCTCTGTTTATATAAGAATGTTAGCAGCTTTTAGCCCAAACACAATCAGTTAGGTGTAAAATGGGAAACTTTGAAGGAAAGCATGGCGCAGTTCTTGGCATTAGGCCCCGTTTATACTTCGTCGCGGCGCGACGCGATGGCCACGAAATGAGGCCAAATTGATCGATCGCGTCGCACAATCAATATAGCCACTATATGTGGCGTCGCATCGCGCCGCGACGAAGTATAAACGGGGCCTTACGTCTCGTAAAAGCTTCCGCACACTTTTGCGGCGAACGGCGAAAACGATGAGTCATTCCGCTCAGCGGCTTCCGCGGGCGCCGCTAGCGGCATTCACATCACTATTGCCTGCGTGGCCGTCGCCCCACTTGCCGCGGCGTTGCCGCAGAAGTGTGCGGGGGCGGGGCCTTAAGTCTTTAGGCCCATTCACACTGGTACGATAGCGGCACGCTGCAAATGGGGGAGGGGCGGTCTTTATGTACGAATGGTCACCGCGCGCGCGACGGCGACTGCCGCGTGCGCGATGAGCTCCGCTGCGGTCGCGTGAGTTGTGGCTCATGACCTGCTGCAGACGCTAGGGTTGAGTTTTTGATATCCCCTCCTGCTGTTGCAGGAGCTGCGGGAAAACATTATCAGGTTCAGAAATTGAGTTCGAGTTAAAAACTAAACAACGTTCTAATGCTCAATTTTATACGATGCTTCTTCAGGAAAAGGTGAAAATATGACACACTATCGCAGTGAAACTGATTTTGTATACACTTTCTAACACTTGATGTGCAAGTTTTGATGTGGGTCTAGATATCACTGGCCGCTGGAGTCAATCAATTGCGACGTCTTCTGCCGCGCTCGCCGCGCTATTCGCCGACCATTCGTACATAATGTCCCGCAGCCCAAGTGGGGCGACGGTCACCTCCGCGACATCCGGCGGTCGCGTTAGAGCAGGCATCGGGACCAGGGGTGTGCGTGCTTACGATTTTACGATTTACGGCTATTTTTGCGGAATTTTTGCGATTTACGATTTACGGCGTTTTGGGTAGTAAATCGTAAATTTTCGTAAATGTGATCTTTGATCAAAAACCAATTGGCGTCCAAATTTATGTGGACCGGAATATAAAGATTTGTTCACTCTTTAATGAATATTCAAGCGATGCAGGCCTTTTCTTGGAATACATGCATAGGCTAAGGTAAAGTTTTTGAATCTACAGTTTTTTCGACTTTCGTTTTCATTTCATTTCATTTTCATTTATTACATGGTATATGCCATGTGTTAAAGCAACAAAACTGAAAAACAACAAAAGAAACAAAACAAACTAAATTAGGGAACAATAACAAGGACTATCATGAAAAAGAAGCAAGGAGCTAAAATAAACAAAACATTGTAGGAGAAAATGAGACATTCTGCAGAAGCAAAGTTCGGGATCTGGAACGACATACTGGCACGCGGACGCCAGCGGAAGCTGGACAGTCAACAGCGGAGAGCCTTCCTAGCGGAGATTTTGAAGACAGACAGCTTTTCCGGCAAAACGGCGGTCTTGATCAAGCGCACAAAATTAGACCCAGCACGATTTGCAAAGAAGCGGCATCTTGTTCCTGTACGAGCCTGGAGTACGACAACTTGATTGAACCCCCTCTAGTTACCGATGGCAGCAACTTGAAAAAGCTATCGATCACATGCAGAGATATCGCTCAGAACTTCAATGAGGTTCAACGACGATTTCGCAGAGCAGCTTGGAGTCCTGTATACCACAGTAAGCCTAAAAGGACACGAAACATTCGAAAAAACATCACAGGAAAGAATTTCATAGGAGTCAGGAACTGATTCTCTGAGAATAACTGCGAAAGGAATATCCTTTTTGAGAAAGGTCGCAACCCCACCACCTTGTTTCCTTGGTCTGTCACACCGTACTACATCGTAAAAATCAGACGGGCCACCTAAGATAGGGTAAATTTCATAAATTGATTTTAACCAAGTTTCGGTTAGCAACACAAAATCGGGAAGATCTGTTGTAAGAATGAACGAGAGTGCAAGAGCGTTTTTACATCGTATGTTTGCCGAAAAAACTGATAAGTGTTTAAGAATGGGAAGGCTGTCATCCAGTTTCCCGAATCAGCTACGGCAGGATCTTGAGAGAGCAACCTTGCAGCATGTACGGCGAACGGCGAGGGCATTACAACACTAGATGTATTCGGAGAGAGCGTACGAAGATTGCGAGCCGCCCGCTCCTCCCTTTCCTGTTTGGATAGAGACGGACGGATGAAGACGCCCTTAAGGCCTTTGTCATACCATCGCTCACCCCGAGCGACGCCTAATGATATGCTCCCATATCGATCGGGCGGCGCGATGGAATCGATATGGGTGCATATCATTAGGCGTCGCTCGGGGTGAGCGATGGTATGACAAAGGCCTAACAGGGAAGTGGCGGAGGCGGGCAGCACGTCGCAAAATAAGTTGCTGCAAGAATCGAGGCAAGGCAATACTATTTTTAACAAACGAGGAACATCGGCGGCCTACCCAAACGATAGCAAGTTAAAGGCATACACTCAAACCCGAGGAAATGAAACAACTTTTTGCAGCAGTCAAGATCAAAACTGACGCGGACCATGGGACTAGGATGAGGACATTCGCAAACACCGGAAATAACTACGGATCTTACTCTGTAATACTCATCCAAAGCATCAGAAGAAGCGACTTGTAACGGAGAAGAAGACTGAGATGAGCTGTTGACTTGAGCTGCGCGGCAAGAATTGGAAGCTAAGCTGGCTTTAAGGGACGCTATTTCTTTCTTAAGTCGAGCGTTCTCGGCCATTAGTTCATCGTCTCTCTTTCTTAACGTTTCCAGCTCCTCGTCCTTCTTCAGCATGCCGTCAAGTGGATGACCGGGCAGTGCTTTAAGGTGAAGAGGAATACTCGCATCCGAATTCAGGGGCTCCAGGACCTAACTCCAACGCGACGTCGCGTGCTAGCCGCGTGCGACGTCCGGCGCTGAAACGCGGACGTGCTCTCGGTGACGCATGGTTAGCCGCGGAGCACGAAATGTTCTCAGTGTTTAAGCTCCCAGACCACATTTCTAGCAAGGAACTTAAAATCACACATAATGTGGTAGACAACAGTCTGCAGTAGGACAATTGATCCGGGACTGGGTGATAGTGACCTTTTTCCGTAGTATAACCATAATCCCGGGTAGAAGTTGTAGACAGAAAATACTGACGCTAGGAACCATCCACATGACCAGGATTCCTGTATAAACTGTCGCTGATCGTCCTATTGAAACCACATTCATATACCATCCCGAAGAAACGTTGAAATAAGGCAAAGGCGTGCCACATGTCCCTGTAGGAAGCGTTTCTAGCCGTCGGAAGCATCGTACCGCGACAACTCGTCCAATTTTTCCGCGCACCGTGGGCGACGCCAGGGGGTTCGCGCGGCCTTGGAGTTATGTCTGCCCCCGGAATTCAGGAGCTCCGCGGCCTCTGCCAGGTCATGAACGCCAATCGTGTTCGCCGAGAGAGGTACGCCCGCGGTTCGCGAGCGCTTGGTACCCTGAATTGAGACAGTGCAAAGAGGAGTGCTCATCTTTTCACAGAATTAGTTAGAGACCTTATTTAGTGGCAACGGAAACACGAGCTTTAGTTTCGTCCCTGCCACAAGGACTTATGCGGAGATCACAATGGCAATTAGTCAATATGGACGCTCGATCGCCGCAAAAGAAAACGGTTAAAAAAATAGATCTCAAGAGGTGGCTGTAGAAACAATTCTTCGTCTTGCTCCAGCCACTAGAGCAACAGTAGGTGAGCAGAATACTAGATGATTCAGAAGACTCCTCGCAGTTGCGTAGACGAGCGCAATGGATTGCAATAGGACGACCGAGTAGAGGAAGTCCAGGCGCCGCCGCACGTTACTCAGACACGTCGTGAATTCGGTTTCTTTTTTTTTGTGTTTCCTAGAACGTGTAAAGTTTAATCTGAAAGATGTCTTACTAGCAAGAAGACGTAAAAAAGGGAAATAGTTTGGTAGCAACGTTCAACTTGTTCTCAAATTAACACGACGAATAAATATTGATCCACATCTGGCTAACATTAGCAAAAAGAGCCCTCTGGAAATTTAGTTGTATAACACTATGGGTTAAGTGACTCTTACAATTTACGGTTTATGATTTACGAAATTTCAAATTCCATTTACGCACATCTCTGATCGGGATCGATGTCCCCGTGAATGCCGCGCCGCCAGGAATGATGTGAACCATTCCAGCCAGCGGCCGTCACCGCGGCGCCGCCTGCGGTAACCGCCTCGACTGTCGCAAGACTGCATGAATCCCCCAGTGCCGCGCCGTGGCCGTCGCAGCCCTATGCTTCATCACTGCCGAGCCGCAATGTCGCAGCAGTGTGAATGGGCGTTTTCAGCTTTTTGTCGTTTGGTGATCTTCCTAAACTTCTCTCACAGCACTACTGCCAGTAATGTTATGTTCTTTCCAACAGTGCTTGCTTGTTTTAGCTCACTCTGCTTAACAGCTGGGTATTTTCCCTAGTTACTTGTTTCAGTTGTTGAATAAGAAATATTAACATAAAATAAAAATGATTGACCGTAATACGGTAGTCTCCTAAAGCACTGAAATAGAAAGATGCTGTCAATGAACAGCTAATTTCAGAGTTCACCCAGGTGATCTATCCATATATTGTCGCTGACCCCGTGAGGTTCTTTACGGGTCCAGGACGACTCGAGACCTGCATTGATGCGTGTGTGCACACACTGTTTGTAAGCTTCTTCGGGCATTTTATAGGCTGATTCCCGTAGATTTCCTTTATTTTTTTAGGAATTGGACAAGAAAGAGGAGAATCTGATTCACGTCGCCAAACTATTGGAATACGTTATTCTGCGGTGCAGCGGTCCATTTATTACCGAGGTATCATAGGTTCTTCACATCGTCTTTTGAGCCTTGCCTTACGTCCTCAATGCGTTCAGTCAATGATGGATGATATATTGGATGGAGTGCTCGGACATGTTGTGGGTCGTTTCAAAATGGATACGGGAGAGTCGAAACCATTCCTTGTCCTGGTTTGTTCTCGCTTTAAATTCGCCCTTATTTTCTTTCACTATGAGCACAGGAACTCAGGTGGTGCAAATTGCCAACGCTGTCCAACGCAATGTTGTCGCGACGCTCAGCCGAGTGCAGCGGTCTGTGATCTGCCGACTCAATGGCAACTGCGCCGCAACCGCCGGAACATGCACGGTGTCTTCACGGGTCATTTCGGGCATGACATACCTTCGCCGCGCCGCGCGCACTGCATAGCGTGGGACCTGGGTGGATTGATGTCGCAATTACCTGCAGAGCGATGAGCGGTCGCGCATGCGCGTAGTTTTGCATAACTCATCGCCGCGACGCCGGCTCTGCGCTAGGCCGAAACCGGGGTGCGAACATTTTACTTCAAATTACTTGATTACTTGAAATCGACCGCACGACGTAGTCGCGTCGCGGCAGAGCTACGTCGGCGCGTTAAAAATGAATATGATGCCGGCTAGGCTGTGTGTGTGCGTGGTGTGTGTATGTGTTTGTGTGTGTGTGTGTGTACGTGTGTGTGTCCGACGGTGTGATCCGGAAAGGGACGCGCATATATACTCGTCTTTATGTATTGAAACTTACTTTGCTTTGATACTCTGATGGTCCTTTTGTCGGCTGGAGGTCTTCTCGGCAGGGACCACAACTTTTCCAGACCGCTCGATCTCTGGCAGCTTGCATCCAGTGAGGCAGACTCCGGTATCTGAAAGATCTTGAGAATGAGTCTGCCATCGCGTTGGCGGTCGTCCCAGTGGTCTCTTATGGTCTCCTGGAGGCTATTCCGTGACGCGGAGACTCCACCTATCGCCCTTTCGTTGAAGCAGGTGCTCGGTCCAGCGATATTCGGACTTCTTTATGCACTGCAGCGGATCTGCTATTTTCGACTTCTCCCTAAGGCCTATGTTATACTCCTGCGGGAGCATCCGCGGGACGTTTGCGGACGGAAGGTACACCGCGGACGGTCGTCGTCGAGCCGCAGCGGCTAGCGTCGCATTGTAGCACGTTTTTGGCGCCCGACTCCGATGGACGACAGTTTTCCGCGGCGCAGTGCACTGCGGATGGCTGCCGTCCCGCGGGCAGGAGGTATAACAGCCCTCTCGCCGTCTGTCGGCGGCGATCGGCGGGCGTGGCGGGCCGCGACGAGTGGCCCGGCGCGGGGTCCCAACGCGATTTCCGCCCATCCACGGAAGCTCCCGCGGGAGTATAACATAAGCCTTAGCTCCGAGCTTCGTAGGCCTTCTTGCCGACGAAGGCTTGTCCTCAGAAGACATCTCTCCAGTGCACGAAGCGTAGTTTGCATTGCTCTCGCGATTGACTTGTTGTCGGGCCAGGTTTCCGTCGCGTAACACATCGCAGGCAGTTCAGAGGCGTTGAATATCGAGGCCCTGAGGCCGGCATCCTTGACCTGATCGGTGACTTCGCGAATCGAACTGACGTCAACCAGTGGTGTGACACGGGACTCGTCAGGTTAAATGGAGTCGTTCTACAACAGGTCGACTCCTACGTCTATCTGGGAAGAGAGCTGAACATGGGTAACGACCTCGCTTCTGAAATCGCCCGCAGGAGACGCAGGGCAGCCTTCAGATCGATATTGAAACTACCTAGTAAAAACTGGGTTTGGGACTTTTATCCCCTTTGAGTATCCTCAGTTCGAAGAGCACTAACCAGGAGGAACTCCAAATAGCTGTAGGAGTTTGCAACGCCGCAAATCCTATTCTGATGATTCGGGCCGAGACCAAATGCTTTGTGTCAAGATAAGTGTTTGTCTGATCTTTGTCAGAAAGCATCAAATCACAAGCATCACAACAACAAAAAACCCTCAAAATGGGCCTGGACAGTTCCTGAGGTGGAGAGCCAGATTCGAAAAAAAACAACTATGGGGATAGGAGAAGTTTAGCGATATTCACGTAGCGATGCGTTCTCATTACTGGATGGAGTCTTTTCTCAAACGGTTATTTCCTTGAGGTGACCAGGTCACTTGCGGCATTCTCATTCGCTGTGCGATGCGCGGATCGAGATTGAGTAAACAGTGCCGTCCCCCCCCCCCCCCCCCCTCAAAAAACCTGCGTTTTCTCTCCATCCCCAACCCTCTCCTTGTCTACGAGGGCCTTGAATGAGTCTTTGCAATCTGGCTAACAGCGTTTTCCAAATTCCCACTGCGGCTGCTCATCGCTCTTTGTAAACGCGTGTTCCCCAGTTATTTCATTATTGTCCCTACCTATGCATTTTCATTTTCTTTATTTGCCTTATCAGCCGTCAGTGCGGGCAAGAAGCTTCTTAACGGCTTCAACGTGGTAATAGCTTCTCATCATCAATTGTAGCTGCCAACTGTCATGGTTTCCTCAGGAAGAACATCTTAACTTCGTCGATTACGGCAAATTAGAAAAAAATCGAAAAAATGAACGGCATCGACAAAAAAAACGACGGTTTGACTAATATCGATTGATGGCGATCGATGCTTCAAAAACGAACTTCGGATTCGTGTTCAGCGACCACGATTATCCCCAGGGCTGAAATTTCGGGCTGCTGTTGATGGCTATCAATCGTCGAGTATCCCCAATACGGCCTTCCCCCACTCCACTCCAGTTATGACGGAAACACTCACACGCTTACTCCCTTATATATAGTAGGATTTTGTTACTCTATTTCTCATATACAGATCAACAGTTCGTGCATCCTTTATCCACAGAGCAGGTAGCGCTTACATAAGGATCACGAAGAACTTGTCAAATGCTTACTCAGCACCCCATTTTAAGCGGTATGCATCGAAAATTTTACTTAAGATTGACGAACTCTAGTCAAGGTCGACCACACCCAGTGAAGTTCGACCACACCCAGTTCTTGTTTGGTTGCGCCATTTTTCTGTTGTTGTTTGCTTGTTAGTACTGACCATGGAAGTCTCAGGCGTATGTCTGAACTGCGAAAACGAATACCACTGTGAGATTCTCCACCCTTCAAATAGTAGAAAGGGATGTCCATTTTTGCAAAGTCCTTGAAGTCAAGGAGCTGGGGATCCTCAAAGTTTACTATGGGATCGCATTCACTCGCACGTAGGTTTGATCGGGAAAAACGAATACCACTGTGAGATTCTCCACCATTCAATTAGTAGGAAGGGGTGTTCCATTTTTTCAAAGTGTTTAAACCCAAGGAACAATGGGACCTCAAAGTTTACTATGGGACCACGTTTACACATGCTAACCTGCCGTAATCGGGCGAAATTTCAAAAATGAATATCATATTCGTGATCAGCGCCGCAGATAACCCCCTTAGGCAGAGGTTAATTCCCTTAGCCAGAATTTGGGTGAATTATTTTCTACCCCTTCTCGACCTCGACCAAGGGGCCAAGGGTCGTAAAAGTTCAACAGTGCCGCTTCAGATTTACCTTTGACAATCGAATACTCAAGGGAGCGTACACTCATGTCACGGCGAACCATCGCGATCAACATTTTGAAAGATATTTCTGCACCTCTATCTTCAATAAAAACACCTTCGGCGGGCAGTAGGGTACGACTGGACTTGTACAATGATCGGATGCCCTTCTTGGATCATGTGGGACACATATTGCTTTATTCATGTCATATTGGGAAGGCCCATTCCCCCATGTAGCCAAGGGCCCTATCAAAAATCAGCAGAGAATACAAAGTGTCGCATATAGAGGGAGCAGCTGATGAAACTCTCTCACTGAACACGTACTTCTCAGCCTATCCTTCTATATAATAAGCCGCTAACGTCTGTACGGGGCGGAGCGTCTGTACGGGGCGGAGCGTCTGTACGGGGGAGAGCGTCTGTACGGGGGAGAGCGTCTGTACGGGGCGAGGTGTCTGTCCAGGGGGGGATCAGTGACGGTCTGCCTGGCCATCTGGGTGCTGAACTGTGAGGGGGAATCGTGGGGGGAGGGGGGTTGCAGTTGTGCAACGTGCCTGGCGACTCAGTAGACGTGCCGAACACGTTGCCCAACGTGCCTGGCGAGTCAGTAGACGTGCCGAACACGCTGCCAAACGTGCCTGGAGATGCGGTGCTGGAGTCCTGTAAGGGGGAATCGTCGGAGGAGGGGGGTTGCAGTTGTGCAACGTGCCTGGCGACTCAGTAGACGTGCCGAACACGTTGCCCAACGTGCCTGGCGAGTCAGTAGACGTGCCGAACACGCTGCCAAACGTGCCTGGAGATGCGGTGCTGGAGTCCTGTAAGGGGGAATCGTCGGAGGAGGGGGGTTGCAGTTGTGCAACGTGCCTGGCGACTCAGTAGACGTGCCGAACACGTTGCCCAACGTGCCTGGCGAGTCAGTAGACTATATAATAAGCCGCTAACGTCTGTACGGGGCGGAGCGTCTGTACGGGGCGGAGCGTCTGTACGGGGGAGAGCGTCTGTACGGGGGAGAGCGTCTGTACGGGGCGAGGTGTCTGTCCAGGGGGGGGATCAGTGACGGTCTGCCTGGCCATCTGGGTGCTGAACTGTGAGGGGGAATCGTGGGGGGAGGGGGGTTGCAGTTGTGCAACGTGCCTGGCGACTCAGTAGACGTGCCGAACACGTTGCCCAACGTGCCTGGCGAGTCAGTAGACGTGCCGAACACGCTGCCAAACGTGCCTGGAGATGCGGTGCTGGAGTCCTGTAAGGGGGAATCGTCGGAGGAGGGGGGTTGCAGTTGTGCAACGTGCCTGGCGACTCAGTAGACGTGCCGAACACGTTGCCCAACGTGCCTGGCGAGTCAGTAGACGTGCCGAACACGCTGCCAAACGTGCCTGGAGATGCGGTGCTGGAGTCCTGTAAGGGGGAATCGTCGGAGGAGGGGGGTTGCAGTTGTGCAACGTGCCTGGCGACTCAGTAGACGTGCCGAACACGTTGCCCAACGTGCCTGGCGAGTCAGTAGACGTGCCGAACACGCTGCCCAACGTGCCTGGCGAGTCAGTAGACGTGCCGAACACGCTGCCAAACGTGCCTGGAGATGCGGTGTTGGAGTAGAGAGAGGGGGGGTGTAGGGGGGGGGGGGGGTGTATTTCGTTCAAGCGGTCCGAAACTTTAGCCTTGGGGGTAATCGAGGTCGCTGAACACGAATCTGAAGTTGATCAATCGATATCGATCGATAATATCGATTTTTCGTGTATTTCGTCCAAGCGGTCCGAAACTTTAGCCTGGGGGGTAATCGAGGTCGCTGAACACGAATCTGAAGTTGATCAATCGATATCGATCGATAATATCGATTTTTCGTGTATTTCGTTCAAGCGGTCCGAAACTTTAGCCTTGGGGGTAATCGAGGTCGCTGAACACGAATCTGAAGTTGATCAATCGATATCGATCGATAATATCGATTTTTCGTGTATTTCGTTCAAGCGGTCCGAAACTTTAGCCTTGGGGGTAATCGAGGTCGCTGAACACGAATCTGATGTTGATCAATCAATATCGATCGATATTATCGATTTTTCGTGTATTTCGTTCAAGCGGTCCGAAACTTTAGCCTTGGGGGTAATCGAGGTCGCTGAACACGAATCTGAAGTTGATCAATCGATATCGATCGATAATATCGATTTTTCGTGTATTTCGTTCAAGCGGTCCGAAACTTTAGCCTTGGGGGTAATCGAGGTCGCTGAACACGAATCTGAAGTTGATCAATCGATATCGATCGATAATATCGATTTTTCGTGTATTTCGTCCAAGCGGTCCGAAACTTTAGCCTTGGGGGGTAATCGAGGTCGCTGAACACGAATCTGAAGTTGATCAATCGATATCGATCGATAATATCGATTTTTCGTGTATTTCGTTCAAGCGGTCCGAAACTTTAGCCTTGGGGGTAATCGAGGTCGCTGAACACGAATCTGAAGTTGATCAATCGATATCGATCGATAATATCGATTTTTCGTGTATTTCGTCCAAGCGGTCCGAAACTTTAGCCTTGGGGGTAATCGAGGTCGCTGAACACGAATCTGAAGTTGATCAATCGATATCGATCGATATTATCGATTTTTGTGGATGCCATTCAAGCGGTCCGAAACTTTAGCCTTGGGGGTAATCGAGGCCGCTGAACACGAATCTGAAGTTGATCAATCGATATCGATCGATAATATCGATTTTTCGTGTATTTCGTTCAAGCGGTCCGAAACTTTAGCCTTGGGGTAATCGAGGTCGCTGAACACGAATCTGAAGTTGATCAATCGATATCGATCGATAATATCGATTTTTCGTGTATTTCGTCCAAGCGGTCCGAAACTTTAGCCTTGGGGGTAATCGAGGTCGCTGAACACGAATCTGAAGTTGATCAATCGATATCGATCGATATTATCGATTTTTGTGGATGCCATTCAAGCGGTATGAAATTTAAGGCGTGTAGGTGGTGGAGGTCATCATCATTCTTCTTCTTTCTATACAATAAGCTGCTAAGGAGAGTGTAACTTCTGTCAGTCTTTACGGGATGCGGCGTCAGTCCAGGGCGACGTGTTTGTCCTGTCTGTCCAGAAGGGGTCCAGTAACGATATGCCTCTATCCGGTGTTGGAGGAGTGCGAGGGAAGTGTGAGGGGAAAATCGGTGACGATGACATCGACAGCCTTAGTCACCGTTACCTACCGTACCCTACCATAATCGGCTGAAATTTTAAAGAAGGATGTTAGATTCGTGATCAGCACGCTAATTAACCACCCCCCCCCCTAGGCGAAGTGTGGGCGAAGTTTTTTTCGTAGCTCTACTCTACCTCTGGAGTGAGCGATCTCTAAGCAGGAGGGTGCAGACACTGCACTCTACTTCCCTTCAGTGCTTTTTCTCAAGAATTATTGACTTGACGTTTTGAATTTAAGATTACGCGGGTGTTTTGAATCTAGGCGGGACCTAATCGAAGCGCAGTGGCGCTCTCTGACTTTGTCGACGGATTCATTTTCTCCTAATCAAAGCGCGGTGGCGCTCTCTGACGTCTTCGACGGATTCATTTTCTATTTTGAGGAGTTCGACTTGCTTTTTGGGTGTCTTGCTTTTCATTAGCTTCGTCGATAGTTACGCTGCGATCCGGTGAACAGCGGAGGAGATGTCGTGATATCGCTGATGGGGGGGGGGGGTGAGACAATGTCTCGATGATTCGTTCAGCTCGAACTTTTTCGACAGTCTGACCTGCTGTATTATCCTCCTAATATAATAAGCCGCTAACGTCTGTACGGGGCGGAGCGTCTGTACGGGGTGGAGAGTCTGTACAGGGGGAGCGTCTGTCCAGGGGGATCAGTGATGGCCTGCCTGGCGATCCGGTTCTGAAGTGTGGGGGGGGGGGGGGGGGTTGTAGTTGTGCAACGTGCCTGGCGACTCAGTAGACGAGCCGAACACGTTGCCCAACGTGCCTGGCGAGTCAGTAAACATGCCGAACACGCCGGCAACCGTGCATGGCGAGCCGTAGACGTACCGAACACCTCAGCAACCGTGCATGGAAAGTCAGTAGACATGCCGAACACGCCGGCAACCGTGCATGGCGAGCCGTAGACGTACCGAACACGTCGGCAACCGTGCATGCGAGCCGTAGACGTACCGAAGACGTCGGCGACCGTGCATGGAAAGTCAGTAGACATGCCGAACACGCCGGCAACCGTGCATGGTGAGTCGTAGACGTACCGAACACGTCGGCAACCGTGCATGGCGAGCCGTAGACGTGAAATCGAATCTGAAGTTGATCAATCGATATCGATAGCGATCGATATTATCGATTTTTCGTGTATTTTGTTCAAGCGGTCTAAAATATGAGCCTTGGCGTAATCAAGGTCGCCGAACCCGAATCTGAAGTTGATCAATCGATGTCAATCGATATTGTCGATCTTTTGTGGATGCCATTCAAGCGGTATGAAATTTCAGCCGTGTAGGTGGTGAAGGTCATCATCATCCTTCTTCTTTCTATATAATAAGCTGCTAAGGGGAGTGCAACTTCTGTCAGTCTCTACGGGATGGGGACTCTGTCCAGGGCGACGTGTTTGTCCTGTCTGTCCAGAAGGGGTCCGGTAACGGTTTGCTTCTATCCGGTGTTGGAGGAGTGTGAGGGAAGTGTGAGGGAAAATCGGTGATGATGACATCGATAGCCATGGTCACCGTGCCAGAGCTGAGTGAGAGGAAGCGAGCAGCTCAGGGAGGTTTCGAACGTCGAAGAAGTCGTGAAGAAGACGAAAAACTTCCGGCTCCGTGCTCACCTATTCAACTCCACTGTCCTTCCTGTGGTATGTAGCATACGCCTCAGAGACCGGCGCCATACGAAAGCAGGACGAACACGCCATCCGCCTTGCGCTGCGTGAGACGACATGCTCGCAGTGACACGACTGACGCAAATGAGAGAAGGAATCCAGAGTTCCGAGCTTCATCGACGTCCAAGGATCAGACGCTGTGGCATCGTCGAAAATAAGGTGGGCTAGCCACGTCATGCGCTTCGCAGACACGTTGAATGAGAGCCGTCACCGACTGGATTCCGCGGGACGTCAACAGAACACCAGGAAGCCCATCAACGCGTTGGTCGGACTTATTCATGAAAGCCTTGAACGACCTTTATGAAGCTCTTCGTGTCCTTCGAGCGAGGAGGATTGGAGCACTCTAGCGCACGCCAGGCACGAATGGAGACGCTGCTTACGCCCGCTCGAGCAACTCGATGATCAACGGGACGCAGGTAATATAGGCGACAGCAGTTTTGATGATGATAGATGGACTGTCGTTATTTGTTGTGAAGATGAAGACAGTCTTATAATTGCCATGTAGGAGGGCTCAGAAAAATCAATAATGAAAGAAATCTGGCTTTTCACATACTAAAATACTGCTAAATTGACTGCAGCAAGATAATTTTATTTGACGAATTTACCGAACTTACCGATTTTAACGCAAATATTTTTCGTTAAAAAATGGTCGTTAAAAATTTACCGTAAAAAAATTAACGCACACCCCTGGCCCGAGCCTCAAAAGACTGCCAAAGACGTCTCTCAACGTGTTTGGGGATTCAGGTAGACGTACCGAAGACGTCATCCGCTAAGCGGGATCATTGAGGGGAACCACTACCAGTAATGGAAGACCGTTTCACTAAGGGTAGAACAGTAATGAGGGACCAATAGATCGCCCTATCATACTATATACTGTACGTGCTGCGAGCCTTTTGTACTCCTAAGTAGGGAAGAAAGCTATACAAGTATAGCAGCAAGCTTGATGTGATTGTCCTTAGCTTAGTGATACTGCAACATCGCGCGAAGCGCGCAAGTGCGAGGCACGCCGATAGGCGTGACGGAGCACTTGTAGTGGAATATATGCATAGGGAAAGTTGGGAAGGTGAATGATACCAAAAAAAGGAATGAACACTAAAAATGCAAAAGTACTTCGAGGTCAAGGAATCGAACATTCGACCCTGTGCCTACGACGCGTCTGCACTACCACTGAGCCGCCGAGCTGCTTGCCTCGACGACTGAGCCAGACGTATTTCACCATTTCTCTTATCTCCACGTGCAACACGCACGTACGTGTTAGATGCTGACAGTGCCATACATTCCTGGGTGTTCAGGGGCCCCTATTTCCTTGGGTTCAAGGACTTTGCAAAGACGGAACATCCCTTCCTACTAATTGAAAGGTGGAGAAACTCACAGTGGTATTCGTTTTCGCAGATCAAGCATAGCAGCATGCCTGAAAGCCTTCCCTGGTAAGCATTTTTGTTTCCTAAATCATGACAGAGGGATCATGATTCTAGTCTACTTCTACATACTAAATCTTGACAGCTACATCCTAGAGTCGAGAACAGAATGCAGCAACAAAAACAATAATAGTCCCTTACTGCTCTGAGGTGGATAAGTAATGTAATTACCTTCACAAGTTGGCAACCATATGGTATTGAGGCTGCTTAAAACAAACTAAAATGTTTTGAAGGAGGAGGGGTTGGTCACATACTAATTCTTTAGCGTAGGTAAAAGGTGGCGCAAGTATAAAAGGCGCCTTAAAACAGGGTAAATAGAAAAGAAGGAGTTTCCCCCGTTTCCACCCATTGGATTAAAGCTGTGACAACGTCATAAAATACCCATATCAGGTTTCTTCCTCTGTCTGATACGTTTACCAGTTTTCTGTCTTCTCTTTGGCGTACAGTCACAGAGTCACAGTAACAGAAGCCTGTGGCCGCGCGTCATATACGCTCCTGCTTCTGAAGGCCTCCGCACACTTCTGCGGCAAGCGGCGGACAGCGAGAACGATGAGTCATGCCGCATAGCGGCGAGCTCTGCTACCCTGCTCTATGGCTAAAGATGGCGCCGCGGCGTTGCCAAAGAAGTGTGTGGGACCTTAACTACAGGGTGCGCCATAAATATGGTCACTCAATAAAAAGCGAATTACTCATGGGGAATTTGTCAGGAAATATCGAAACTTCCTCAACAATTTACTAACAATCTAATTAACACGCAAAATGAATATCATCTAATATGATCTTCTTTGGCACGAATGAGAACCTTCAGACGCTTAGGGTAGGATTCAACGGCGGCACGCAAGGTTGCTTGTGGAATTTACAATCGCGCAGCGGCGCGTCAAATCGGTGCGCGGCGCGCCAGTCGTACCGCTGGGCGAATTGACACGCCGTACCGCGATGGGAGTATAAACGCCGCCTTAGGATGCGCTCTATCACATCTGAGGTGGGCGTAGAAAAATCTGTGCGCCCACCTAACTCGGATAGCGCCTAAAAGAATGTACGTCAGAAGACGAGTGGATAAAATGGAATGAGCCTCAGTCCAGATTACCGTTGCGTGGATGACCCCTTCCAGTGACCTTTATAGGTGGTGTTGGCTGCTATCTACGCCTACAAAGAACTCACCCTCCATGTACTTCGTGCCACGGCATCAATCGATGACCTCGACGATTTTTTAAAAGAATTTCTCTCCGTTCACGAAGACTTCACCGGGGTCCATGAGAGGTTAGTGTTTGCATACAGAGATTGTGCCATTACACTTTGTGGGCTAGAGTACAATTTGAGCACCGGATCATTTAGCACGACTTAAGCAAATTGAGCAATTGTATCTTCTTTCAGAATACTGGCTCTTCTCGGTATCTGTGAGTGCCTGAGTTTATCCGATGAGGAGAAGCCTAAAATCATCAAAAACAATCTTAGAGAGGTACGCGGCAAAGACATTTGTTGTCCTATCTATGAGAAATGAATTACATTCCCCTCTCGAATGATATGTTTGAAGGGACCGGAGAAAATCCGCGTTACAGCGAGAGTCCTAACCGGAGCTGTCTTTTTTTTTGCGCTCACTCGCTTCCCGATTTAGCTAGAAGTGGTTAGATAGCAATGAAATATGCAACCGTAGAGACAGATCCGGTTGGAGAGCGGTATTTTCCTTCCCTTAACCGTTTCCACAATCGAACCGACTAAAAATGACTACGGAGTTCCCCACGAGATAACACGCCCATATCGTTGTTCGGTTGCTGGTTGACGTCACGCCAATCAACAAATCCGCGGCGCAGTTTTCGCGCGCCATAAAGTCTTCCTAATAGGGCAAGAAGTGAGCAGCGGGCAGGATCGTGTACAGAACGCATCCCCCTCTCGCGCCAGCATGGTGCGCGTGTACCTCCTGACCGTCCCCCAAGCATGGCAGTACCCCGATCAGTATGTTACTTCAGGAAATGTTGGTATTTTGCGCCATGACACATATAGGCTTAAAACGAGGAACGAGCGTCACCTACACTCCAGCGGGAATAATTCTTGAATGATTATGCTCTGAATTAGGTGGCGATGTCCGTTCCTCCACATGGTGCAACTGGAAACTGGTCGCTTCTGCGAGCTGAGCTAATCACGGACATTCGAGTACAGGCGACAGGTCACCTCAACGGTCACCTGCGATAACAACAGCGTCTTCTGACGGTACCTCTGCGGGGACTGCGAGAGATGGTCCCAGCTGTCACTTCGGTTAGCTCAGCTGGAGCACGTAACGTTGATGGTGAGCGAATCCTTGAGTATGCGGACTCGCATAACCTCGCATCGGACATCGCAAACACCGAATTTCAAAAGTGTGTCTCCCATCTGGTGTCTTTCTATAGCGGGAGCACCAAGACACAGATCGACTTCATCCTTTTGAAGCATCGCGATGGAAAGCTGGTTACAGATGCGAAGGTGGTGCCGAACGAGACTATCGCCACACAACACCGTCGACTGATATGCACTCTTAAGTTCGCCCCACTGAGGCGGAGGCATGTCGAGCGATGCAGTCCACCGAGAATCAATTGGTGGCGGTTGAAGGAAGATGCGGCAGCTTTTGTTTTTCGTATTCGGTTATCCACGGTGAAAACCGTCGACGAAACATGGAAAGATGCCACCGATACGATATTACAAGTTGCATGTTCTGGATTAGGCATGAATAAGCCTGGACTCCGCAAGACCGAGAAGCTGGCGTGGCTGTGGACTAACAAGGGAAGCCCATGAATTTCTCTCAAAGATTCTCAACGTGACCCATATGGTCTTGCAGAGTATCGGACGAGGATCACAGAACTGTACTTCGTTTTTGCTACGGGCCACTGGGTGGTCTGGTCCGAAAACGGTAAATCACTTCAGAGCGGGTTTAAAGGCGTAAGTGACACCTGGAATGGCTCTGCCGTGCTCAGAACTTAATCTACGCTCAAACTAAAGTTAGATTATAATAATACGATAATTTCCTACGCTTTCTAGACGAAGCTGCTGTGTGCATTCAAGTGATTCATTCGCAAAGGTGTCGGCAGCGACTGGATGGCCAAGTGGATAGCGAGGCGGACCTACGGGATTTGCTCTGTGGTCTGCTCCCGTTTTTGCAACTGAAGAGTACATTTTGGCTGCGGTAAGGTACCGTATTATTGGGTAGTGGTGAATAAGGGTGATGAAGTCATGGCTACCGGTTTCGCCCAGACCTCGCCTGTGGGAATTATTTAAGCTGCTGACCACTCTGTCACTTATTTTCTGAATTATCATCGCCTTGCTTTGTACATTCCTTCAAAGGTTGAAGTCAAAGGTTGGAAAATAAGTCTGACCACATTGGAGAAGCAAGCGATACCACTAACGTGGCCAGCTTTACTCACCCATATCTACCGTAACCTGCCGTAATATACCGAAATTTTAAAAACAGGTGTCATATCCGTGATCAGCACCCGGAATAAACCCTATGGGCGGGTTTGGGCGAATTTTTTTTCATCGTCCTTTCCTCGACCCCTGGAGTCGTGAAGGGCAGCAGTGCCGATTATTCTGCCTACACCCCACCGTTTGTGCATGAAACTACACTACTAACCACTAGGTTAACTCGGCTCGAATCAATACTTGTCGACCGTGTTCACGAATGAGGTGACAGTGAGAAACACTTCCAAAAGTAATTAAGAACATGCCAAAGAGGTCATATGGGGACAGCTCTAACGATCTAACGGAACCTTCCTCAGCGGACAACCATCGTTTAGAGGACGTGCGCATCGCTCCACACAACAAAACCAGCTTCTTCCACATTTGACAATAGCTTAAAAGCGGGGTTAGGAAGTAAAGAAGGTGCCCTACCGAAGCCAGAATGTAATCATCATTTGCAAAAAGGCTGACAGTGCACCTAGAGACACAGAAAGCCCATTCCCGGAACCGAACCTTCGACCCCCTCCCGCCTCGCTATCCACTCGTTCATCCAGTCGCTGCCGGCACCGTCGGGAATGAATCACTTGAATGTACACTGAGCTTCGTCTAGGAAACGTAGGAAATTATCATATCACCATAATCCAACTTTACTTTGAGCTCCAAACCTTTTGTAAGTTAAGTCAGAGCACAACAGGGTTCCAGGTGTCACTTTTGCCTTCTTCAGCCCGCCCCGAAGCGATGCCATGCTTTGCCATTTTGGACCACCCAGCGGCCCGTAGCAAAAACGAAGCACAGTTCTGTGACCCTCGTGCGATACTCTACAAGATCATATAGGCCACGTTGAAAATCTTCGAGGGAAGTTAAAAGAAAAAGTCCGAGAGAAGAAAAAATTATATCATGCGTTCCTGCGCGACAAGACCACAGACAAATGGAATCAATTGGAAGGAAGCAGCAAAGAAGGCCGCAGCCGTTGTAAAAGCTGTTCATTATGATGGTCTCACGGATAAACTCGAGACGCGCGATAGTGAACAACATCTTCATCTTGCCAAGGCACGCCATCGTCAGGACGAGGACATTGAGAAATTCTTGGGCATCAACGTTGACAACGGCCATCTACTGACGAACCGCAAGACGGCTATGAAACGATGGCATGACTACTTCAAGAGAATTTCGACAGCAGAATTTGCCCATCCGCCCATCCCTTGCGTCCTTCCTATGGCCCTGTGCAGAAAATCACTGTGGAGGAGACGGAAGCGGCTCTGAAGAAGATGAAGCCAGGCAAAGCAACAGTCCCCGACGATATAGCAGCCGACCTATGGAAGTTGAGGTGCTGGAGTCCTGCTGAGTGGCTAGCGAAGTTTTTCAACCAGGTTGTTACGGAAAAGAAGGTTGGAAGAAATCCCGATTTGGAAGAAAAAGGCCAGTCCTGCGGACTGCACGAATTATCATCCAATTCGCCTGCTCTCACACAGCATGAAAATCTTGAGCGAATTGTAGATGGATGTATTCGCGATATCGTCCAACTTTCAACCAATCAATTTGGCTTCGTAGCGGGCACCGATGCCATACATGCTCCTCGTCTTCTGGTAGAGAGACATCGGGAAAAGCAGAAACAGCAGAGCTGCACCTAGCTCCTCTCGACTTCGAGAAAGCATTTGATCGTGTACCGCGTGAGGTTATACGGTACGCCTTACGCCAACACGGTGTTCCCGGAGAGCTTATTGAGTGTGTGCCCATAATTTACTCTGGCCCAAAGAGTAGTGTATGAGCGCACGCCGGTAAATCAGCGGAGTTTCCTATCTCCGTTGGTGTTCACCAGGGCTCGGCGCTTTCTCGCTCCTTTTCATTGTCGTAATGGATGCCATTTCGAGAGACCTTCAGAAGCCTACCCCCTGGACGCTGCTGTATGCAGATGATGTAATGAGAAGAAAGAGAAGAGCGAACTCAAGCGACAAGCACAAGCTTGGTACGACCGTTTGGCGATGTTCGGGCTCAAGCTAAACGTCAAAAAATCTGAGTACTTGACAAAGACGTAAACGAAGCCGGTTTCATTGAGATCAATGGCAGTGCGCTAGTGCGGACGACAAACTTCAAGCACCTTGGATCTGCAATTGCGTCTGATGATAGTCTGGCTTCCCCATGAGCGCAGTTTGGTCCAAGTGGCGCTCGATGACAGGCGTTTTACGCGATAGGAAGATACAGGATCGCTTTAAATCGAAGATTTATAGAACTATCGTCCGACCAGTAGTGATGTATAGAACTGAGTGCTGACCTGCAACCAATGAGGCTGAGACTCGCCTCAGCGTAAAGGAGACGAAAATGCTGCGCTGGACGGTAGTGTTACGCGTCTGGGCCGTATTCGCAACGACGAAATACGGCAGAGGTTTGGTGTCGCTCCAATTGCTGACAAGTTACGTGCAGCTCTTCTTCGGTGGTATGGTCACGTTCTTCGAGCTAGTGGTGACACTGTTAGGAAGTTTGACCATAACATAGATGTGCCCGGAAAACGGCCTAAAAGGCGGCCGAAGCAGCGTTGGCTTAATACGTTGTATGAAGAGCTGAGGTTGCTGGTATCCATCCCGATCAAGCATGTGGTCGCGTAAAGTGGCGTTACCACAACAGAATAGCGGACACTGCCTCGAAGCGGGGCAAACGCTGAAGAAGAAGATGATGATGCTCTGAGTTAATGCAACTGTACTTCTCGGTGGCAGACGGCACCGCGACAACTGTTCGCCGCTGAGCCTCCCACCACCGTGAGGGCATGGGTCCCACCACAATATTAACAGATCGCGGTTCAATGCCAAAAACTCTGTTGCAAGCCTAAGAGTTTTTCATGGAAATCCAAACAGTGCACTTAATTCAAAGATTGCGCAATAACCACAAACTCTCCTCCTTCATTACTAACGGAAGATTCGCAGCGTGCCATTAGTTTCTAATGGTATAATAACCACACCCTTTTCAGAAGTCAGAGTTTCTTCGCATGTATTAGCTAGATGCAAAGGAACGCTGACTTTGGAAAGGGTGCAGTTAGAGCAAACCAATCACCTTCTGGTGCTGTCTGATGACTCTGAATAACGCAACATATTGGCGGCTTGTCCGCTGATATTTGGAGCAGATGTCTGCCCTATCAACCTGACAATAGTGCACTTAACTTTTTCGAACAGTCTTTGTAGGTGATCAAATTATGATTTCAAAGAGAATTGATTTTTTTATTTCAAGAATCTATTTAACCTTTTTAAGACGTGTCCTTTGAGACATATTCAATCAAATTTCACAGGTTCTCATTTTAATTTAAGAGATCTACTACAGTATGGACTTGTTATACTCCGCGACGGGAGGGACAGGGTAAAGCATTCGTATCGATTAATGCTGTCTTGGAAAAATCGATACATGTGTTTCGCCATTACGCTCCTGTCACGGAGTATGAATAGGCCCAATAATTTTCAAAGTGTCCAGTTTAATGCGACATGTGTATGCACAAGGACATGTTTTATAGAGACGAATCTATGCATAGCTTCAGTCAAGTACATTCAAACTTCTAGGTTATCAACGTGTCAGTTTCGCTCTTCAACGGTCTTCAGAGCGAATTGCAGTCCTGCAACATGGGCCTCGATATAGGTGGGTGCTGCTCAGATTAGCTGCTTCAGGTTCACTAGCTGAAGCAGAGGCTTTAGAAATGGCCGACGCCGACACAGAACCGAAAAGTGATTCTTGCGAAGAACGCTACCTTGTGGAGCAAGTCCTTGACGATGGCAACAAAAGCGACACGGTTGTTTATTACAGCTTCTTGTTTTTTCCTCGCAGAAGCGTCTTGAAGTATCTATCTACATTCCTCCATGAGAAGCATTGCCAGCAGCAATTTCCATGCTTCTTGTTACCGAAGCAGTCTAAGACTCGACTATTTATTACAGGAGACTGTGCTTGACTACTTGGATGCCCTGGCAAAAGAGAAGACGTGGGATGGTTCGGAAAACGACGACGATGAGCATGACGCAAGCGACGAAAGGGAATCTTCCTTTAGCCGCGGCGATCGGCATAACCCTAGCGACGAGGACGAATCCTTCTACAACGACGACGTTCGTTTTCCATTTCCTCGGTGGACTACGATCGCACTAACTTTATCCTACGTTATTCAGACATGGGATGATTCCGAGAACGACGACGATGATTATGATCGCAGAGACAAGAGGTATTCTTCCTTTAGACACGAAGACCACCATAATCCCAGCGGCGAGCACGAATCCTACAACGACGACGTTCGTTTTCCATTTCCTCGGTGGACTACGATCGCACTAACTTTATCTTACGTTATTCAGACATGGGATGGTTCCGAGAACGACGACGATGATTATGATCTCAGAGACAAGAGGTATTCTTCCTTTAGCCACGAAGACCACCATAATCCCAGCGGCGAGCACGATTCCTACAGCGACGGCGTTCGTTTTCTATTTCTTCGGTGGACTACGATCGTACTAACTTTGTCCTACGTTATTTAGGGAGATTTCCACGAACTATACGTAACGATGTTCGACATAGACGATGCAGGAGGCGTTTTTGTGCGTTTTAATAAAGCGCTGGAGAGTAAGTCCATTGACAGTCTGCACTTCTTCCTTCCTAAATTTATTTTGTGCAGCCCTGAAGCACAACGAACAGCAGCTGATCTCTAAAATGTTGGATGACATGACTCTGAAGGAATTCCAGTCCCTGCGCACCTTGGTCGAGGTACGTCAACGTTTGTTCAGATTACTTCAACAGCTATATATTGAGTTGTTGAAGTATGTCCCGAAACGATTGATTTATCTCAATTAATTATTGATTTTAGCTGTGCGAACGATATGAGCGGGCTGAACATTCGAAGTGGATCGAATAGAGGCTGGAGGACACCGGGTTACTGGTGTGCCTTCCAGGATCAATTTCGTCATTTCATCCCTTTTCAATTATTATTTGCGGTCTCTCACTTACTGCCATGAAGATGTTGAGATAGATTTAGCGGATGACAGTGCTTCCAGCAACTGGTTTGAGATGGAGCTCTGCGTACATCCTGAAGTGCAGCTTTCGTCGTTGTTTTGTGTTGAAAGTTTGTCATGAACTCACTATCATTGTATCGAGATTGTTTTGTTCCTGTTGGTGTTGGTATTTTGCTTTCATGACGTCACGCTTACTTATTACTTACTGTCACTTACTGTTACTTGTTGGGCAGGCCTATAGCCTTGCGCATACTTCCCGTCGCTCAATGGGATCGCGGCGATAAACTTTGCAGAGCAACGCGGAAAGATGTGGAGTTCTCAGTGCTCGCTGCATCGCTCATCGCTTTTCAAGGGAGCGCGACGGCGATCCTCCCAGGACCAACGCTAATCACCACGCGTGGCGCGAAAATGTGTGCAATGCCTGCGGTGGCTTCCCGCGCTCATCGCTGGCATTGCATACTTCTTCGCGCCGCGCGGTGTTTAGAGCTGGTCCTGGACGGATCGCCGTCGCGCTCCCTTGCAGAGCGACGAGCTTTGCGACGAGCACTGGTAACTCCACCTCCTTTCGCGTCGCTCTACAAAACTCATCGCTGCGATTCCATCGCGGCGACGGGTAGTATGCACGAGGCCTAAAGAATGTGCTCATTTTTGTGTGTATAACGGTAGCATGTCACGTCGAGCATAGATGTGGGCTTCTGCCAAATTTGAACTGTCTCTGAAGAGTTCTTATACATTTACGTGTGGCGCATGCCAGCAATTTTCTTGTCTTCCGAAGTTCTCTCAATCCTGGTATCAAAGTGAAGCTAACTTTACTAGGCTTTCGGCTCCATGGTTGTGTTATGATTTCACTGTTAGCTCCTGCTATTCTTTCATCTTAGACCATCATTTTATAACTTTGTCATGTTAATGGGTTTCTTCTTTTTGCAGATTTGTTTGCTAAACGTATGGAAACCTTGGTTTTCTCTGTTGTATCGGCATAGAGATGAAGTGTTGAAGACTGTCACTGTGTATGTAGCAATTCTTGCGTATACTTCTTAAGCGAAATCGAATGTAATTACGAAAGTAGAAACGCCATTTATCGCGATAGCAAAAAAAGGCTTGCAGGCTTGAAGACTTGTTCCTGCGTTCATCCTCGTTTGGTCAGTGCAGCAGTTATCACTAAAAGCTTAATAGAGAACGCTAGTTGGTTCGTTCCAGGTTTGTGGACCAGGCGTAGCAGCCGTGTAGCCATTGTGGAAGGTACAGTTTAGGGCCTCTAGAGAGTCTCGCGGCAACACCCGAGAACTCGTCCACATCGCTCCCGCCGCAGTGGGACTCACGCTACCACTGTGGTGGAAGCCGCGGCACGGATGAGTTGTCGCGGAGCCGCCGCACGCTAAGGCCACGAGGACTGCCGCAGTTCACGGCGGCTCTCACCCGCACTGCCAGGAGCTGCGGGTAAGAACCTCCAGGGGCGTAATAGATGGGCGTCGATTACGGTTCATCTATTTGGAAAAAATTTTAAACGAATCTACTGCTAGGAATATAATAGGTTGGTGCATAATTTCTCTCCATAAAGGAGCTTGACAACGATGTAATCACCGTTAGTGTCGACAAATGGAGGCGTATGGAGTCTTGCACTCAAAATGGTACAGAACTGTTGGGTTATAAGGAGTGTTCTATTAGATTTCGGGATTTGCATTGAAGAACTCCTAACTTGGCTTAGAAAACGCTTCTTCACGAAAAAAAGCGTTTTGCTTACTACATCTCTGACATTATTAGAAGTCGCAACTGTCGGCAAAAGTACGCAGTATTGCGTACAGTACCCCTGTGGGTGCCGCACCACCCGCCGTTGTCATGGCGAGTCCGAGTACACCCGCCTTCTGCTGGGGATGGCAGGTACATCCGCTTTTCAGCGGACCTGAAAAATTTGTTTTGCGTGTCAAAGATTTCGTAAGGCAGCCGTTAGACTCTCGGTGAAGCCTAGGGGGTTGGGGGTGGGTGAGCAAGGGGATGAGAGGAAGATCGCATGCCCCACTGCGAGGGGCGTGGCCATATTCCGTACATACTGACCGTCTACCGCAAGACTCTGCTGCCGGCCTTACCAGGAAACTATCTCAACGGTAGGTCGGAATGACCCAAGTGTTGTATATGGGCAGAATCGCCTCTCTCTGGGAAACAACAAAATACAATATCTATCTCGACCCCAATACAACTCTGCGCAGAGTTAGAGACAACAGAAGTTGGACAGTTGGCGGCGTTAGCCCTATACCTATACGCGGAGGACGAGCTCAAGTTGGCTGGAAACGGCTATCATGGGAATTACGCCGCCCCTCTACCTACTGCGCCACCATCGTTCGCTCGCCATCGCTGTTTCCAGCCAACTTGAGCCCGCCCTCCGCCGGGCTAACGCCGCCAACGGCCCAACTTCCGTCGTCCCTAACTCTGCGCAGAGTTGTATTGGGGTCGAGATACTTGCATTTTGTTGTTTCCCAGAGAGAGGCGATTCTGCCCATATGCAACACTTGGGCCGTTCCGACTACCCTTGAGATAGTTTTCTGGTTAGGCCTGCAACACTGCACCACAGTCTGTTCCTTTGCGTCCCTGTCGTGGTGGGACCTACGCTGGCATCGTGGTGGAAGCGGCGCCTAGGAAGACTTGTCGTTATGCCGCTTGCCGCTCCGTGTCTCGCAAATGTGCCCGAAGTCCTCGGCGGCAAATTGAGAAAACGATGCTGATTCAGATGAAGATCCCCCAGTAGTCGCATCATTTCCTCCTCAGAAGGATGACTTCGGAGGGAAACAGGAGACTGGGTGCGTGCCGGGAGCAGTGGAGTGGTAGCGTTGCGGCTCTGCTCGGTGTGTCGGAAGAACGGACAGTCGAGTTTCCGCAGTTCAGAACCACGACAACGCCGTCGCTGTCTGACCTCACATCCAGTACCAGTCGATAGGTAGTCATGCCGTCGTCTGCTTCACCGTCCGTCTAGGTGCTCCCATTTTTGATTTGGAGGAACTTCTCCGATTTGCTCTTCAGGTGGCCGCTGGTACGATGACAATACCACCAGCCATCTGCAGAGGGGGAGTGGTTGGCCGTGATGACATCGTTACGGTGACCTACCTAGCCGGGAGAAAGCTTGGCCAACTATATTTCATCATCTCTCCGAACCCAAGAGCTTCTCCAGTTGTGGCCTTGATACAAGGTTTGTCGGAGAATTCAGGTGAAGATCTGATGGATTCTGGGTGGAAGATTTTGGAAGGAAGTTCTATTTGACGGTTCTATAGTGATAGCCTGGCAGAGTGGTCATGTTGTGCCACCAAAACGTACTGCGATGTGCTCGACGGCACGTTAGATAGAGTAGATTGACATAACACCTCACTGCTGGAATGTGACCGGATTCTGTATCCCATGGAGGCGAAACGGTATGGTCAGATGCAGCGGTATACAGGATAGACCTGCATCGAAGCCGTGTTTTCATTCTCTTCAGACATCCCTGTTTTGCTTGTGATAATTACCTTGATCAGCACCGTGTTTTCACTAGTTCGCATTGTAAGGTCAAGATCTTCAAGTCATATGGTTAATTCACACGTATACTTATACATCGCATTGTATTCCTGAAGAGCGTAGCACATATGCTATGTTTTTAAAGCTGAATGATTGCTGCAGCAAACGAAAGATGATTTACATTATGGCAGTTCTTCGGTAGTAAAATAGTGTCCTGCCCTCCCCTAGTAGAAAGCTATGCTCAGTAGTTCGAAAAAAGGACTGCTGCAATGAATATTTGGCACTATTGCACTTTCGAGACTCCAGAGGTCGAGGAGACGTCGAAAATAATTTTCCTCTCAAGCTTCGCCTAGGAGGATTATTTGGGGTGCTGATCACGAATCTGACATCCGTTTTCAAAAATTCGATTACCTTAGGTTACGGTAGGTACGGGTGACTAAGGTTGTCGAGATCATAATCACCGGTTTCCCCCAACTTCGCCTAGGCAGTCATTTGGGAAGCTGATCACGGATCTGACATCAGTTTTTCGTATTACGCCGCAGTTTTGGCGAAATCGGTGACCATTACCTTAGTCGCCCGTAACTACCGCAATCTGTCGTACTCCAGCGTAAAACGAAAAACGAATGTCAGAGTCGCGATCAACACCCCAAATAACCCCCCTAGGCGAAGTTTGGGCGAATTTTTTTTCGACCTCTCCTCGACTTCTGGAGTCCCGAAAGTACAAAATAGTGTCGAATATTTTAACTGAAACTATTGATGCACCTTTTAGGGGACTTCTCGACGTGTAAACACCAGAGGTAAGCTATTTTCCGAAAGAAATGCTTTGCAAAAACATGGCCGTCATGTTCTGCACCAGTTCCTGATTCATTTTCACACAAATAAAGAAGATCTTAGGTCCTCAGCAGTTCAGTTTCTGGACGCAATTCCTCTTCCTGCACTTGTGTAAAAGAACATCAAGCTGGCAGGGCGCCAGCACAGATACGCAAACGTCGCAGTGGTCCCACCACGAGTGCTCCTACGGTAACGGTTTGAAATGAAAAACCCTAGTTGGAACTTCTTGTCGACATGGGAGACTACGGCACCAACTTCAACTTGCCCTTCTCCAACTGGATTTAGTTCCATATCTCCAGTTTCTTCAGTTCCTTCGAATATCTCCTATTTATTTGGAACTCCTCTTGCGCGTTTTCGACGTATTCTTCCGTCCTCTGTTTTCCTGTTGTTCACCGGAATCGTGGGAGTCTGGGATCTGCTGGTTTTTTATTTCCATGTACGTCCGCGTTCATAAGCAACAAAGGATGAAGGTCGGCGTTAGCACCTCTTGCATTATGTGCCTGGAGTTCTCTTCTGCGGTACAGTGACTTTCGGTGGCCAGGCGTGGATAAGGCAGTGTTCTGACCTCCACAGACAAATCTTGTACCAATTCACAGACTTCGGAGAATGGAATGCTTGGTTAGCCTGGTCCGGCTCTGAACCAGGAACCTCGAACGGGACTGCACCAGAAAAAATCGGAAGACATGTCCCAGAAGTTATGCAGCGTCGAGTGGCCAAACTGGTACTTCACTTCTGCGACACCTCGCACACACGTGCGTCGTAAGCCGAAACCAGGCCTAGCCGCCCGCATCAGGCTGAAGTGTTCTCGTAGTCTGTGCATACTATGTAGATTTACTTTCTTCTTCTTCTCTTCCTTCTTTCTCCATCCTTTCAAAAGATCTTGAATTAGTTCTTTGGATTTTATGAAGGAGGAGACTACGTACCTCCGCACTAGGATTGCATGTGACTCGTTCTTGGCTGTAAATATCTGTTTTAGTTTCGTACCAGTCACTGTTCGTTCTCTCAGGTTTCCTGACGACTTCATTTGAGGGATAATTGCAAACGATCTCTAGAGAAAAGAAGCCTTCTACTGGCCTTCAGCCTACTCAGCCTTCCACAGTTCTACACGGCCTTCAGCTGGCACCACCACCAGGCATCCGCAAGCGGTAAATGATTGCTCGGAAGTTCCACGAAGTTATAAGAGTTTCAGTTTCGGCTCCAAATCATTTCCTCAATTCCATTGGCTCTTTACTGTCATGCAGTTTTCCCAAATTTCACTCAAATAGTTTAGCAAGTATGGACTTGTCGGCACTGTAGGGCAATGGTCGCAGACTTCGCTTAAGTTTTGCCCTGCGAGAGGGGAGGGATATTTGGTGTGTTGATCATCAACATGATATCTCTGTCTAGTATTACGATGAAT
This sequence comes from Heligmosomoides polygyrus bakeri, assembly GCA_947359475.1. Classification (NCBI taxonomy): domain Eukaryota; kingdom Metazoa; phylum Nematoda; class Chromadorea; order Rhabditida; family Heligmosomidae; genus Heligmosomoides; species Heligmosomoides polygyrus. Next base: position 90,834,858 of record OX375870.1, read on the forward strand.
CGTGGTAGGTAAGGGCCTGTTCATACTTCGCGACAAGGGCGGCAAGAGCGACAAGAGCGACTGGAGCGACGGATGTAGTGTGGTGTACGTAAATAATTACGCATTTCACACTACATTCGTCGCGGACGGAGTGTGGAGTACGCAATTATTTACGTAAACCACACTACATCCGTCGGCCAGTCGCTCCTGTCGCTCTTGTCGCTCTTGTCGCGAAGTATGAACAGGCCCTTGCGGTACGTATTTGTAAAGAAGGGTGAGGCGGTTGCGGTCGTGTCCACAGGATTTCGCCCATATTTTGCCTGAGGAAATTATTCAAGCTGCTGAACACACCTCTGTAATTCCTTTCCTAAACGATATCGTTCGTGTACTTCGTTCCATCTTAAAATAAAAGGTCCTAGAACATGTCTAACTGCGTAGGGACTCTACTGAAGTACACGGTCTTACCCATGACCTCTACTAGACCTCTGGACTCGTGCAGATAAAAAAAGCCGAATAGGCTTTTACATCAAATCGAATAGAGCAAATGTGGTGACCTGAAGCAGGAAGGATCGACGGATTCAGTGGCTGAAGCGGGGGCCGAGCGTTCTACCCCCTTGTCCCCCTGGCCCGCCCACTCCAACCCCCTTGCTTGAGAGTCCAGTGGCTGCCTTACCAGTGGAGATAGTGGGGACGCAGACATTTGCCACACTTCTGTTTAAAGGGCGGGGGTAGAGCGCCACTCCGCCGCTGAAGCGCGTACGACCGAGTAAAGGCCCCCACAGAGTTCTGCGGCAACGCCGCTCGCCGCAATGGTTAAGGATAGGGCAGGGACGCCGCCGGCGGCGAGCTCTTCGTCGCTGCCTTATGGTTAAGCATAGGGCCGCGGCGCTGCCGCAGAACTCTGTGGGGGCCTTAAAACACATTCATCAAGTGGTCCCGCAAAGATTGGTCGAGATTCGCGCGGAAATTTGAGGCATTACAGTATCAGCTCACAGCCCGCCAACCGCTGCGTGTCAGGGAACTTTCGATTTTTTGTCTCCGTGAACGTAACGCCCCTAATTCGGTCTTATGCAACATCTAACCTCAAAGTAAGTTCATCGCGATGTTCTTCTTGGCGGAAGTCTTGTAGAGAGGGGGGGGGGGCTGAAATTCTCATGAAGACAGATAAATCGTCTTGTTCCTAAACGTCAGCTCGTTCTCCTCATCACGTCATGTCCTTATACGTCTCCTGACCAGACGTGTGCGCGTCAGCTGCTACACTGTGTATATAGGCACAGTTATATGCTCCAGGTTTTGTTTCATTCTGTCGTGTTTTTCACCTTTTCCCCTCAACCAGGAGTGCAGTTTTGGGCATCCATTTAGCCCATTATCAGGACGTGAGGTCAGTGTGCTTTTGTCTTATGGTGCGTTGTTTATATATTTGTTTCTACCGTGATTTTTACGAAAAATCACGTTCCCCACCTCAATCACACAATTTCCATCGAATATTTACATTTTTCTAGTTGTATGAAACCTGTAGATTTCGTATAGTGTGAGTCGGAACGGGGTAAGGGAGATTTTTTTTCCTAGTCGGAGGGAGGCACTGCTATGAAGCCGAGACAAACACAATCACGCCGGCTTCATCCCGGAAGGAAACTTTGTAGGAAGATTTTCTCGTAGGCTAGTGCAGGGCGCGGCCTCTATAAAACAGCGTCAAAAGGAGTGAAAGAAGTGCCCCTTCGATCCGATGAAGGGTGTAGGCAATTTCGGGGAGGACGCGACGTAGACGGGGCAGCATCTCCCGGAATCGCGCCACGCCTGCCGCAGCGGCCGCCGCTCGTTTTTGTAGTTCAGCTCGCTCCCGTCGCCAGATGGGGAGATTACACACGGTCGTTGGCGGCAACCAATCGCGGAGCCCTCTTCCGTAGCTGTTCTCCACGGTAGCTAACCTAGTGCGACTAGCCGGGAAGTAGACGTCCAGATGGCGCTGATAGATCACACCGGAAAGTAACCTTCTCCGTTTAGGAACATGACTTTGTTTAGGTTCTACTCCTTAGGGAATCTACCCAAGGAGCAAAGGCCTGCTGTCGTCAACAACGATACCCGAAAGGTACGCGAAGAAAATGTTGTTTTTTCTGTTTAGGAAGACTTGCCTATTTTAGAAAATCGGATAATATTCATCTTTCCTTATTGGGATTGTTCTTCTATTTTGTTGCCAGTAGTTCCTACTTGCTCGGAATGAACGATTTAGGGCACAGTTTTACTCATATACTTAGATTGGATTCCGTTGCATTTCCCATAGGTCCTGTTAAACGTTTGACAATATGAACCTTGTGATCTCACTGTATACTGCTGAGAATGGGCAGTGAGGTCAAAAGGTTCATACTGTCCATGAACAGTTTGTGACATACCGTCCTTTACCCTGCTCGACCCCTTTTTACACTGGGGAAACAATCCGAACGTACGATAGCAGGGCTTAGGTGAAGGTCCCTTGCCAGAATCCATGGGTAGTGTCAACGACAGTAGAGTGTCAAAAACACGCCATTTTTCTACCTCGTAAGATGGCCCCCACATGACCTCAATCCTCTCAGCCACATTTGTGATGAGCTTTCGCCTGTCCAAAGGTCAGCATAGGAATTCTTTTAGCCCATTTTATACTCCGTTAGCTGCACAATGAGAGAGATAATCAGAGTTGCCAATACTGACAAGGCGGCGCGGTCTAATCGATATTGGTCATTCTGATTATGATTTTCATTGTGCGCTGCCCAGCGAACGCAGTATAAAACGAGCCTAACAAGGCAATGTTTGTCTACTGCATCGTCGCAATGAATGGGTTATAGTTCAGCCCAGCACCAGGTGATTGACTGGGAGTTTAAGGATATCGAAATGTTGGCCTTTGAAAAAATTGGCTGTTTGGAGTCTGCGAATTTGTGAGTCCATCTAAAGAATAGCAACAGCCCACGAAAGATACGCTGCGAGAATGTTGTTTTCCCCTTTAGAAAGAATTGACCATTTTGCAGAATCGGAAACGCTCAATTGTTCGTTGACTGCGATTGTTCTGTTCGTTGTTACGAAGCAAATTGCTACCCGAACAGAAGAATTTGGAGGAATTCATAGCTTTCTCAGCTCGATGGTTTCTATTCGATTTGATTACCTTGCCCAACATTTCTGTAAGGCTATTACAGATCTGCGATAAAAATTTATACCACAGGGTTCATATTTTTTGTAGACAGTCACGCAGTTCGTGGCAGGACGCCATCATATCGTTTATATTTCACCTAATTGTGAGCGAACCCTATGGAAGAAAATTACCACAGCTTCAGTTCTTCGGTTAAGGTCCCTGAGCATTGGAAGGAGTAGTATCAACATTCTCAGTGTATGCAGGAAAATGTTTCAAAATGAAGGCTTTCTCCTCAACACAGTCATGTACTCTCGTACTTTTCAGTAGGCATCCACCTCCAATTCAGAAGTTCAGCGAGGTTTCAACTGCCACTAAAGGCTCAATCCAGAGTTCAATTATACTAACCAGAGACATGGTATGCCTCACATTTTAGTGGAACTGTGAATTAAAGCTCTTTAAAACCACTATTACTGTTGCGAATGTTCCTTTTTCATGATACTTTACGGTTCTCTTTGGCGCTGTAGCACTTCGGAGAGGAGCTCGCCTTATGAAAAGTTCTATTAAACCGGGAAAAAAGAGCTATGCTGGTAGTAAAGAAAACTTGCAAAGCACTAAAAGGCTCAGGGAACACCATCGCCGTTTAGGAGAGCCATATAATAGCAGTTATAAATTGAAAACCATGCAGCACTAGTTACCCCAGTGGTGTACTGAGATAGTCATTCGATGTAATGTGTGGGCTGACTCGTGTTTTCATACAAAAGGTGGATAACTTCTAAATCCAACGCTTCCACTCCCCCGCAATCGATCTCTACGCTGTCGACGAGGCAACAGTGGATCAGTCTTCGCCTTGTGTAGCTTAAGGGGTCGTTTAGTGTGTGCGCGACGCGCGACGCGATGCATGCGTGGTGGCCAAATTGATCGAGCGACGCGAATGATCAATTCGGGCACTACACATGCCATCGCATCGCGCGTCGCGCGCACACTAAGGCCTTTGTCATACCATCGCTCACCCCGAGCGACGCCTAAGGCCTATGTCATACCATCGCTCACCCCGAGCGAAGCGTAATGATAGACTCCCATATCGACTCATCGCTTCGCGCGATCGATATGGGAGCTCACCATTAGGCTTCGCTCGGGGTGAGCGGTGGTATGACATAGGCCTAAGGCCTTTGTCATACCATCGCTCACCCCGACCGACGCCTAATGATATACTCCCATATCGATCGGGCGGTGCGATGGAATCGATATGGGTGCATATCATTAGGCGTCGCTCGGGGTGAGCGATGGTATAACATAGGCCTAATGATATGCAACCATATCGATCGGGCGGCGCGATGGGATCGATATGGGTGCATATCATTAGGCGTCGCTCGGAGTGAGCGATGGTATGACAAAGACCTACGACCCCTAACGATCATCCTCAGTCCGTTAAGGGGTGCTTTCGAATTACGATGACGGGGAGTACGGACTCAATGATAAGACGAAATCCTTCTTATAGGAACGACGTTCGTTTTCTTTTTTCTTTAATGGACTACGATTACATTAACTTAGCCTGACGTTATTCAGGGAGCAGACAGCGAACTATACAAAACGCTGCCTCGACGAAGATGGTGTTCCGGATGTGTCCATCAAAGCTACGATGGAAAGTAAGTCCATTGGCAGTGTACACTTGTGCCACCCTAAATTTGTGACATTAACATAGAAGAAGAACCGGAACTCTTCGCTCGCTTTTCTTCCTGCTGACCTGAATCCTGATGGGCCAGAGACCTTGCACACCTTGATGAGAGCAGGTCTATGCGTTCTATGGATTCAAAGGTATAGCGGCTTGTTCCCCACGTTTTGGGTTGTTCCTCTTCCATTTTCCATTCAGAAGTTTTTTGCTCAGTCAAGCGGTTCCTGGCAATCAATCATTGATTTTAGGAGTGCGACCAGCACGTCAAGGCAGAAGCCAGAACGCTTGAAGTTGAATGGGTGGCGAAGGCTGGAGGATGCGTTTTTGAGCAAGCTGATGCTGTCTACAGACTTCAGTTATATCACATGTTCATCTACTGTTTGTGTGAAAGCTGTTATTGGATATAGTACTGATCTATGGTTGCGGTGTTATCTTTCCTTTTTTATTGTACTCTCTGGGACTTATAGGGCAGAGGGCCATAATGTGGATAGATTTACATAGGTTCTGTGCTGGAGGAGAGTGCAGATTGATAAAGAGAAAGAAATCCAGCATGTGGCCAATTTTTACCCAGGTGTGATGGTTTGATCACATCCTGGAGTTTTTTGTGCGCGTACGAGAGGCCCTCTGCCGTATAAGTACCCAATTTTAGGCTCTGTTTGTTGTACGAATGAATCATTTTTTGTAAGAAATGTGCGAGAGCTTTTTTGTTTTCTGTTGTATCGGTAGATACTATACCACTTCCGGCGTCATGGAATGCTATTTCGGGAATACGAACGGGTAAGGTATAATCGCCGTCAGTTCATCGCTAAGAAAAAGATGGCCTGACGAACGATCCGTATTTTATGCCGTGGGAGGTTCCAAAATATCTGTGCCTTCGGCTTAATCACCCAAGTTTGAGGCCCGTTGCAAAGCGCCGGAGGAAGCAGCGCAGGCGGCGAGGAACTCTGGTATCGGATGCCACTAGGGAGTATGTGCAACACCCATCCCCTTGTGGCACGGAACAGACTTCCGGAACGTATAATTTGCTGAAATCTGCCAGTTGGAGTGGTGTTGAGTTAGTAATGATGAAGGAAAGCGCGCTCGCCATTATTCGGTACCAGTGGCTGCCGCGCCGCGATGTCGCGCGCGTCGTACTACGGCGTCTCTTCACGGCCCTGTCGCTTTGCGTACAGTCTCGCAGCGTACAGTCGCGCAGTGGGTATAAGTCGAGTCAGCGACAGTTTCTGCATTGCTTCCTACCGCCTGACAGCTTATTGCTGTAACATTTAAATGTTACTCTTAATATTCTTCACGTTGATACCATGTCTGCTATCAGTCCCGCAGACCACCAGTTTTAAGGGAAAGAATGTCATGTCGCCAGGACAGTTTGAGATGGGACGTATATCAAAGACTGCACCTTTGCACTTCGAAGACGACATGTGCTCCATATTTCCGATGGGATGGACGGGGCAGTGGGAAAGGGGAGTTGTGCGAGCTTGGTTCACACAATGGCCTGTGGTATCAAGCCGACGAAGAAGTCAGTGTTTTACCTTTCTGTCCTTGGTAGACAAGTTCGGCACCATTTTGTCGATCCGGGACGAATGGAAGGCTGATTGGCCTAGGCGAGGAATCCGACCTAGCGACAGCCGGCTGGCGCCTCCTCCGACTGCGCCCGACAGCTGACTGGTACCAGGTCCGTCTAGGAGACGGACTGGTTCACCGGCTGGCCACCGCACTTATAGAGCCAAATACGCATCTGTCCACCCGGCTTACGCAGCGAGTAGCTGTCACTTCAGAAGCCATTGGAAGAAAGGTTTAATATTCAACGCTCATGTAGGACCACATCTATGGCGAGGTCGAGGTGCAACTTCTCAACTGACGGATAGTTTTTACGCATCACTGTTCAGAGAATTTTGCCGTGAACTCTTCCTACGACCTCCCTTGCAACAACGCATCTGCCGTCGGCAACAGGTTCAGACTAGGTAGCTACGGTTTCGACCCATTGTACTATGCGCAGTCGCGACGGGACCTTTGCAACGTGTGCAGATCAATACTCTGACTCCACGCCAACCTCGTAGCTCACCTGCGGGTAAAGTACAGCCGGAATTCTTTAAACGAAGAAGTGCTACATACAAGATATGTCGGCTCCTTCTATAGCTCATGTTGGGGTACTGCTCCCGCGGTTTGCGATAGTGTGCAGAAGGAGGTCGCATCTGAGCATTCCAGCCCATTTTAACTCCAAGCTGGATACCTTTTTAAATTTGGAGCCGTGCGTCTTCAGAAATTAGATGGACATTTTGCAGACCAAGTAAGACTTATATAAAGTTTAATTTCACGGTCTCTTCACACAAGCAGTTCTTCGTGTCTTATGATTAGCACTTTAACGCAGTTTTGGCTGGAGGAATGAAAATACCACGCTCATTCGAAAAGTGTGCACATTCCGTACACCTTTTCTGGCACTATTGTACTTTCAGGACTCCAGAGGTCGAGGAGAGGTCAGAAAATAATTCCGCCAAAGCTTCTCCGAGGGGGTTTATTTAAGGTGCTGATCACGCATCTGACGTCGGTTTTTCAAATTTCGGTCGATTACGGTAGGTACGGGTGACTAAGGCTGCCAAGGTCATAATCACCGATTTCGCCCAAACTTCGGCTAAGAGGGTTATTTAGGGTGCCGATCACGAATACGACATCCTTTTTTAAAATTTCGGCTGATTACGGTAGATTACGGTAGGTATGGGTGACTAAAGTAATGGTCACCGATTTTGCACAAACTCCCGCGTAATACGAAAGATGGATGTCGTATTCGTGATCGGCACCCTAAATAACCCTCTTAGCCGATGTTTGGGCGAAATCGGAGATTATGATCTCGACAGCCTTAGTCACATATACCTTCCGCAATCCACCGTACTCCAGCGTAAAACGAAAGACGGATGTCAGGTTCGTGATCACCACCCCAAGTAACTGCCCTAGGCGAGATTTGGGCGAAATCGGTGATTATGACCTTGGCAGCCTTAGTCACCCGTAACTACCGTAACCCACCGTAATCGGATGAAATTTCCAAAACCGTCGTCATCAACACCCTAAATAATCCCCCCCCCCCCCCCCTGGGTGAAGTTTGGGCGAAAATATTGTTTCGACCTCTCCTCGACCTCTGGAGTCCTGAAATAGAATAGTGCCGAAAGTTGAAAATTAAGACGGTATATTTTTGCTTACAGTATTTTACCACCGTAGCCGCTCAATCGGAAATTTCTAATAATGACTGCTTTCGAAAGGAAGGGGCGCAAAGTTTGAACTATAGCATTGAACCCTATATCCTTTGAATGAATGTTGCTCCAGGTCGTGCTACTGTTTTCGAGAATAGAAGAGTTGCCAACTGTCTCCCTCTCAGAAAATGATTACGATCTGCGGTTTCTAGCAGTTCAGATGTATACATAGCTTGTTGTTTTAGAATTTTAATTTTCGACCATTGTGTATTAGTATGGAGCCAGCGATGATCTACCGGCGTTACTATGGTCCCATCACGATAGTGATTTGAAGACGTCCCATTCCAGTTTTGTACTGTGATCATCCTCGCCATAGGTGTGTCCTCATCCTCGCCATAGGTGTGTCCTCAGGTGCCTCGTAAGAAGCATACTTTTGCGATCCATGCATTGCTGTGCGATTTTCCGTAGCGCGGACAACGCACGCCGACTCGCGTCTAAAGCGGTCGAAGCAGCGGCGAGTTGTCCGGACGAGTTTCCGCACCGTACTTCGGCGGCTTTAGGCGCGCGTCGCGTTGCACCTGTCGTCGGTGTAATATACTTATCTTTAGACAGATGTCATTCGGTACTCGTTACAGGTGATACAACTGCAGCACAGCGTTAAATGGAGGACGACTCGGGAGAAATGCGCCCACGGTAAGAGTGTTCAACAATATCAAAATCTCTTCAAATCTTGAGATAGTTAGATGCTCACGCAATTCAATTTTCAAGTCTATTTCTCCGAGATGTCATGGAGAACAACGGGCAAGCATATATATAGCCAGCGCTTTATACTTTCCATGCTTGTCTGGTATCAATTAGCTGGGTGTACTGCATGCAAATGATTGGAAAGCCTGTTGAAAAAATCTTAGCTCGAGGTTTGTAGCAAAACTATTAGGTTGTCCCATAAGCCCCACCGTTTTTTTTTTCAAAGATTCATTGCGGATTTCGCCGGCGGTCTCTTGCATTATGCAGCTTTCAAAAGAGAATGATTTGCTCTATCAGAACATGTATTGCATTTCTTTTTTCATCCTAAATTTTCTCAATCTTTAGCTCGTTAAAATGAAAAGTGAAAAAGTGAATGTGTTCATCTGCGCCGCTGTTCTCTACGCTTAGGTTTGGAATTTTCTGCGCAGTTTTCCATAGCGTTTGGAAGACAATGTCCTGTACTACAGGAATAGTGTTAGTCCAATTTGCTCATTTGTCCTTTATTGATTTTTAGGTCATCATATTGGGATGTCCGACATTTCCGTCCGAATTTTTACCGACAACTCGGTTCTGTGATTGGACTTTTTTGTTTGGAGATATATGTCGTTCAGAAGAGGATGTCTTGCTCAATAAGAATTTGTGTCGCGTCTATTGGTTCATGCTGATTTCTGTCGATTTTTCTCTTTTGGAATTCTGTTGATATTCGACAGAAATCAGCATGAGCCAATAAACGCGACACTAACTCTTATAGAGCAAGACATTCTCTTTCGACCGACATACAACACCGAGCAAAAAAGTCCTACCACAGAGCAGGAGCTGTTGGGAAAAATAAACTTCTTCTTCGGACGTCCCAATTTTATGGCCTAAAAGTCAATAAAGGACAAGTGATCACATGGGGCCAACACGTATTTGTGTAGTACAGGACATTGTCTTCCAAATGCTATAAAAAATTACAAACCTAAGCGGAGAGAACAAGTGCGCAAATGGCCACTTTTTCACTTTTTCACTTTTAACGTTAACGACCTAAAAGTTGACAAAAATCAGGATGAAAAAAGAAATGCAATACATGCTCTGATGGAGTAAATCATTCTCTTTCGAAAGCTGTATAGCGCTATGCGAGAGCCCGCCGTCGAAATCCGCAATCAATCGTTGAAAAAAGTGGCGGGAACTTATGGGTCAACCTAATACGTGTCGAATTTCCATTGGTGCAATCCTAATTGTATAGGAACCACCCACATTTAGCAAGCGGTTGTTTTCCTCAAGTATGTCTCATAACTGGCTACCTAGAAACTGCTTTAGCACCATGACGCAATGAATTGTGTTCTGGGCTCTCGAACAGATTCAGGGTAAGAGGTGGTGGGGGCAGACACCAGTCGGTCTTCCCGATTCTGTATGTAACGAGCACCGTATAAAACAGTTCGAGATAAGCACCATTTCTATGTTGCCTTGATGGCGCTCCACTCCAGCAGGCTGTAAACGCTTCTGACTGCTGCGCAGTGTTGGCCACAGCAACGTGGTATCGTTCCCTTTTCTGGGGCCAGATTCATCAACGATACCAACGGTATCATCTTACCGCGGATTCACCATATCGACCTACGTAGTATGTGATACAGAAAGATAAAGAGATACAGACACGACAACCGATATATCGTTAGCGGCCGGTAGGCGGTTTATGAATCTGTCCCCTGATCACGGACAGCACCGTTTCGTAGGGCGTTCTCAACGTTTTGGGTGCTAGTCCTTAATGTGAGCAGCACGAGGAAGCGCTGACAAACCAGACTAATCTGGCGCAGCTCTCGGTGCACTATTTGGCTAACGCATTTTGGTTAGAACTAGAAGTTCAACGGCCAACCGACCGCCAAATGTCTGCTTAGAAAAGCTCCGAAAACAGGATGACTTTGTTTATTGACCTTTCGACCTTCACGAGAAATGAAAAACTGGGCTCACTTATTACATAGAATAGGGTAAGGTAAAGTCCTCTAAACGGTAGACGTGGGGCCTGTCCACCGTCTGACGTATTTGTACAATTCCCACTCCCGAGGGTCTAATCTGCAGAAAAATTTATCAAGTCAATAGATTTTGTTTGGTTGGTCGATACAGTTAATTGTATTTCTCTCTGAATGTCATCATATTAGAATAATTCCCGCCACTCCAATGGATGCAATCTGAGCAAAAACCGGCAACACCGGCAAAATCGATACCATCGATCGACATTGGTCAACGGATTGAACCCTACAACCTGCTGTGAAGTCGATCCATCGGCCATCATAATCATATTACTCCCACTCCAATGGAGGAAATCTGACAAACCGACAACGTCGGCGGAAAAATAATATATAGATAATATCGATCGACGTTGGTCGTGCAATCGAATCCCTCCACCCTCTTTAATTTAACCATTTTCCGCCAATTTTCGTCCATTTTCACCGACTACACGTGATGGTAGCCTTGTCAGCCTTGTCATGTACGTGCGGGTAACCCGCACATCTTCGACACGTTTCACAAGCTTACACCGGTTTGTGACACGCAGACACGGACAGACGGACTAACGTTTTCATATTACTAAGATTCTGACTGGTGGCGACTGGCTGACGCGCCTCGCCTTCCCGTGCTGCCCACACTGACGACTAGTACTCGTTTTTCAAACATTAAGTTGACAGTATTAGTTCAGCTTCATAGTTGTGAAAACGTATTCCTCTTTGGTCAAATTTTATCTTCAACAAGAATGTTGTAGTAAACGGAAGTGGGACGAATCTTCTCAAGAGAGCGGGGAAGATATGAATGTGGAAACAGCGCCTGCTGCTATCCCTTTGGTTCGCAGCGATGCGGAGCAAGGTTCGGTCTTTCACTTCAGCACAAGAGTTCGTGCTCCACGTAACTAAGTGCATTTCCAGATGACCCTTACGTATCTGCTGTGAAGGATACCGTGAAGTCTTTGGTGAAGGTGGCGTTGAAGACGGCGGACTACAAGGATATGGTTGGAATCGTCAGTAAACTGGCTGAAAATTTCCAGGATGTAATTGCCTGCTTTGCGCTCGAAATGACGGAAAAGTTTGTGAGTGGTCTCTCTGTTTCTGTTTCTCTCCTTCACATACCGGACTTTCATCCTACTTGCCGCTTCAGACAATCCTAAGCCTGCCTCTCATCGACCGCTCTTGTCCACGCCGGGAATCGCCTATATGGCAGTCATATTACTGCACTACTGCCAACATTATCAATGTGATCCCTTAAATTATACCACTTCCTCCAGTAGCCGAGTTTCTTGTTCAGCGTCATGACGACCAGTTTAGGCGGTGAAAGATGATCGGAGCACTCTGGTGGACATGGAGTGGTACATCCTGAGAGTGGTGACTTACATTATCGACAAGCAAAATGTTGGTACGTCATAACCTGATTTTCACTTTCAGTAACTTCTAATATCTCTGTGATACTACCTTACTACCGATAATCTTCTGGTATAGGATGCCTTTCTGGGGATTTTTGAAAGTTAGCAATCGCTGTTCTCGCGTATATACCTAATGACACCCGAATAACCCACTAATAACCAGGGAAGGATCTCAGGCGTAGGTCTGAATGGGGGAAATGGATAGCACTGCGAGAATCTCCACCCTTAATGTTGTAGAAAAACATGTTTCGTTTTTGCTGAGTCCTTGAACCCAAAGAGCTACGAGCCCTCGAAATTAGGGTACAGTGTTGCACCGTCACTCGTACCCACCATAACCTAGCGTAATCGGCCGACATTTGAAAAACGGATGTCAGATTCGTGATCAGCACCCCAAATAACCCCCTTGGGCGAAGTTTGGTCGAAAATTTTTTTCGACCTTTCCTCGACCTCTGGAGTTGTGAAAGTAGAGTTGTGAAAGTAGTGTCGTGAAAGTCGTGCCTTATGGCATTCTAAATCAGCTTACTTCCTACACATCTCCTACACATTTATTTCACTCTAAATTGTCAAATAAAGGTTTCTGTGAGCTGTACTTCACTCACTTTTCCCAGTTTCTGAATAATACAATGTTTTGTGTTTTTCAGCGAACGTTAAACAGTGAACTTACAACAGGTACGGGTTACAGCAGGTACGGGTGACTAGGGCTGTCGAGGTCATAATCACCGACTTCGCCCAAACCTTGCCCAGGGAGGTTATTTGGGGTGCTGATCACGAATCTGACATCCGTTTTTCAATTTTCGGCCGATTAAGGTAGGTTACGGTAGGTAAGGATGACTAGGGCCGTTGAAGGACTCAGCAAAAACGAAACATGTTTTTCTACTATATGAAGGGTGGAGATTCTCGCAGTACTATCCATTTCCCCCGTTTAGATCTATGCCTGAGACCCTTCTCTGGTAAGTATTCGAATGATTTTTATTCGAACTTAAGTATTCGGATGGAAATCATTAATTCATTCGAATAATTCGAAATCATTCGAATAATCACATTCGAAAATTACTATAAACATCCGAAGTCGAATGGACGCTCGAAAAATCACGTTTTGCGAATATGTTCGAATTCGAATGTTCGAAATTTATAACCATTCGAAATCATTCGAGTATTCCACAACTTTGTGAAACATAGTACATTACGTTTTAGTTTTAAACTGGACAGTTTTCAGTTCAAACAAGCGAAGGTAGAAGCATCTAAAGTCGAAACTTCAACAAGGGCACATTAATTACTCGTTTCAAGGAGATTTGAATCGAAAAATTGAATAAATTGAAATTGAACAGGATCTCAGAAAAAAGTGTGTGCATTTCTGATTGTGCATAAAATTCTCGCAGCTTTAGCCAAAACAATGTTCTAAGTACATTCTGGAGTGTCCTTATAGAAAAAGTTATTGTGAAGAGACTGGGTCTGTCCCTCTTGTCCGGTATGTTGTTTATATGTTTATATGATATACTGATATTTATTAAATGGGTACCCATGTGTACAACGGTTAAATTTTTAAAAAATTAAAAACGCAATAAGAGCAACAAAACAACCAAAATAGGCTAATAAACAAAAACTCGTGATCCGGTAGGAAAGGAGAAGAAAGAATTAAGCACCGCGGGAATCAGCGGACTCTAGTCGGAGGGTTTTCCCAACGAATTTTCTAAAAGCGGGAACGGAAATAGGCAGCAGATTGTTGTTGCTGAGACGTACGTACTCAAAACCGGTTTACAAAAAAGTGCTACCTAACGCAGGAACGTGCCTTTCCATAAGAAAGCTTACTTCGACTGCCACTGGTGTTTGAGGGCTGCAGTTTGAAAAAGTCGTCGTTTCTCATTCCCTGTTCTATTAACAATTATATGACTTACTATGTCGTTGACTTTTCTTCTCTGTGATAGAGAATTCAAATAGGAAGACTTTATTTCTCAAATTACTCCTAGGGGTTAGGGAATAGTCAAAGCCTTTCACCTTGAGGAAAAGCTTGCGCGTGAGGCCTTTGTCATACCATCGTTCACCCCGAGCGACGCCTAATGATATGCACCCATATCGATTCCATCGCGCCGCCCGATCGATATGGGAGCATATCATTAGGCGTCACTCGGGGTGAGCGATGGTATGACAAAGGCCTGAAGCTGCTTTGTACCCTTTCAGTTTTTTGATTGCAAGATAGTTTAAGTCGATGAGCTCTCCTAAGCAAGAAATTAGCAAGGAAAGAGTTAGGCATTACAATTTTCAGCAACCTAGGACAAGTATCGATAAATTTACCCATACGATACAATGTCACGGGCATGCACTCTACCGAAAGAAAGTCGAATATTCGCTTAATACAATCAATCTCATGCGAAATACGATCAATAGCACTAGAATTACGAGATTCTTCTACGCCGGCAACAACCACTAACCTCGACCTCTCTTTCTCTTTACATCAGCTAAGACCTACAGTACTCACAGCATGGACACGCGCGATTTTCAGGTGACTGCCGCGTGGGACAGCGCCCATTTTATTCCGCGCGCTGATTATTTCTATTATTTTATTTGTTTTTGTTAGATATGGGAAAAACAGTAACAAATGAAGTTTCCCATAGACAATTTTGACCGTAGCTATTAGTGGACTCATTGATTAAATTTGTACTATTAAATGTGTGATAATTTTCCATGAGCTATTTCTAAGATGGTGTCCGACGACGTCGGATAATGTCGTGAATGGGTTAAAGCATCACCTTCTCTCTGCAAGCGGGTTTTCTCGCCGATTTCATACTGGAGTCTTTTCTCCAACTCCTGGTTCTTGGTGAGAAGCTCCTCGGTGCGGTTCACCTTCTCGAGTGGATGGCCAAGTATCGTTTTGAGATGAGCAGGCATCTGTGGATCACGAATCAATAACGCAACAGCGTTAGGCCTTGTTTAGTGTGCACGCGACGCGCGACGCGATGCATGTGTAAGGCCCCGTGCATACTTCCCGTCGCCGCGATTCCATCGCGGCGATGAGTTTTGCAGAGCGACGCGAAAGAATTTGAATTTCTCTGTGCTCGATGCATCGTACATCGCTCTGCAATGGGGCGCGACGGCGATCCGTCCAGGACCAAACGCTAAACACCGCGCGCGGCGCGAAAAAGTATGCCATGCCCGCGATGGGCGCGGGAAGCCATCGCGCATGCCGACCGTTACTGTTGCGGCGGCCGCGGCGAGGTTTCCTTTGACTATTCGACCGCGTGCGGCGGAATGGTCATGAACTGAGCGCCGCGATGGCATCGCGGCGATGGAAGTATGCCCCCGGCCTAAGCGGCCAAATTGATCGAGCGACGCGATTGATCAACTCAGCCACTACGCATGGCATCGCGTCGCGCGTCGCGCACACACTAAACAAGGCCTTAGGCCCCGTTTATGCTTCGATGCCGAGCGACGCGACGCCATGTATAGTGGCCATATTGATTGAGCGACGCGATCGATCAATTTGGCTGTTTTACATGGCGTTGCATCGCTCGGCGTCGGAAGTGTAAACGGGGCCTTATCAAGTGATCCACCGCTATCCGACTGGACAAGGGGAAACCCCTTGCAGAAACGCTTAACCGGTCTGCCCTGAAGTAAACGAGAAGACAGAGGAGTTTTCTGAGCGTCCATTGAGCAACAAGTAGACAAATTTACTGCGAAAGGTGGCAAATCTGGAACCGAAAACGGTCACCCCTGGGATCAGGCGAAATTGATCCAGGCGACGAATAAAAGGACGGCGTTACTCAACCCCTTCTGGGATGCGCCAGCGCATTCTACTTCTACGGGATGTCGTGGAGGCGACATGAGTGCGTATTTGGCCATACAATGACTTGCGGTGGCCAGCCGATGAACAAGTCAGCGCTCTATCCTTCCCAGACAAGTCTGGTACCAATTCACCGACCCCGGAGGGATGGAAGGCTTGGTTGGCCTGGGCGGGAAATCCGAACCAGGAACCTGGCATCGGGTGCACGCGACAGTCGCGCCTCCTCCGACTGCGCTACACGCGCCAGGCGACGAATATCGGAAACAATCCGGCCGGCGGTGATTATAGTTGCAGTAGGATTATGGCAAATCGGAACAGATAGAATACGCACTCGGTAGAAATAACCAGGCAACTGGTGACGTCGGGGTAGATTTGGCCTGGGATGTGAGGCGCACAGAACCGCAGCCGCACACAAGGCAGACGGGCGATCGAATGAGTTGTGAGGGTTGTAAACAGTTGTTCCGTAGTCAAGTAGGGATCTGACGTAGATCTTCTACGCGGTCCCTAATGCCGAGGGGCTGGATGTGGGAAGGGCGTTGAATAGGTTGTATAAGCTTCTGTTGGTTTTGGCTGCAATCATGTCACAATGCTTGGAGAAATCGAGGTTTTTGTTTATGTGAAGCTCCAAATATACCGTCTCGGATACCGCCTTGAGATCTGTGTTATCTAGATGATACGCTGCTTTGGTGTTATTGGTACCGATATGTAATACCTTTGTTTTGTCCGCACAAAGTGGGAGACTTGCACAAATAGACCACTGGAACATAGCGTTTAGCGCCAATTGGATTTTTTGGATTATTGATAGTGTAAAATGTTTATTTTGATAGGCGTTTTAACTAGCCCACTTCTCTTTGAGCTTTAAATACGTTTATTTGGTTTTCAAAACATCCATTTCATTTCTACAAGTGTCCGGCTTCAGATGCAAAGATTCTAAACACGAAGCGTCCAGTTTAAAACGGAACCGATGTAATATGGTTATTAGTTGACTAGACTTGTAGTTTGGGTGAAAGGGAGACTCATCTTAGGAGGTGACTTTCAAATGCAGAGAACCGTCACTTGACATGAATGGCAGTTTCTCAATTTCTGATTTCATCCATGTTGCGTTCAGATCTCTATCACGTAGCTGTTGATGTTATGTCGACAATGGCCCTAATTCACATTACCGAGCCGATGTGGGAAGTTATCTACGATCTGTGCAATATCTATTTGAACAGCGATCATCCGAGGGCCATTCATTTCACAAGTGAGTCATCCAGTTAATAGAATTCGCTTTTTAAAGTTCTGAACGGACTACGTCAAAAAAATTGTACTACACGTACTAATGGTGTATGCAAGTGTATGCACTGGAAGGCCACCACAGTATTTCAGGCAATAAAGGCTTTAGAGAAATTTAAAGCTCATGACCCGAATATACAGGAAAATTGAAAATGTGTGGCGGCAGCGATTGGGATGGGTGTGAGGAGGTTTTTATAATCCCACCGAGGCGCGGCGCACCGACTTCGAAGCGCAGCGCGATTGTCGCTGTCTGAAATCACATGGCCTAATCGATTGGTAGTTGTCATTATGACATACTGCACGGGGAACTTTTTGGCTTATACACGTAATGTTTTCAGATGCAAAAGTCTGCGATATATTCTTCGCAGGCGCCTCTGTGTCCATTTTACTGACCTACGGTGGATGGAAGATGGAATGGTTGTTGACCTCTGTGAGTTCCGAACAAGGGACCTCAATTCAGAGTGCACGCGACAGCCGGCGGCTCCATTTACTGCGCTACTATGCGCTATTGTGCTGTGTACTCATCGTGCAAACTTCCATACTTTAGACTTGATTGACCTCACATCTTATTGCTTATCACTTTCAGGTTTTTTGCCATTTAGTCCACTCCGTAACCCTTGCTGATAGTCTTACGGGTTTTGCAATCCCGGAGCGGAGCGGCCCACCGGTACGCGATTGCGATAGGCCTTTGTCATACCATCGCTCACCCCGAGCGACGCCTAATGATATGCTCCCATATCGATCGGGCGGCGCGATGGAATCGATATGGGTGGATATCATTAGGTGTCGCTCGGGGTGGCGGAGTGGCGTTCTAACCCCCGCCCTTTAAACAGAGGCGCAGCAAATGTCTGCGTCTCCACTATCTCGTAAGGCAGCCACTGGACTCTCGAGCAAGCCAGGGGGTTGGGGGTGGGCGGGCCAGTGGGACGAGGGGGTAGAACGCTCGACCCCCGCTCGGGGTGAGCGATGGTATGACAAAGGCCATAAAAAAACATGCGCGTCAGCGAGGCGCTTTTGCATCGATGATGACGGCACAGATGCTCCATAAGGGCCTGTTCATAGTTCGCGACCAGAACGACTCGTCGCCCGTGCAAAACATGCATCTCGATTGAAGCCGAGCGCGTGCCGCCGAAAAATGTTCATACTCGTGCGCCGACCATGCGTACATAAGGACCGCCCCTCCATCATTTCGCGTCGCTCTACAAAACTCATCGCCGCGATTCCATCGCGGCGAAGGGAAGTATGCACGAGGCCTAATGGCAGAAATATTATTGCTTCCAAACAGTGGGCCGCTGAGTACACCTACTCCTCCTGTGGTTGGCTGCATCACGGACGTCTTCTAAACCACAGCTGAAGAAGGATCCTGCCGGGGAACTGCCTATTTCAGAGTTCATCGAAGTGCTTCATCCGTGTCTCGTTACCGATACCGATTGCTTCGTCGAGGAACCCGCTCGACTGCAGGCGTTCATTGATGTGTGCCAGGTCACACTCGATGTAAGTTTTTTTATGCATTCTATAACATGATTCCTACAGATTCGCATTGTCCAATTTCCATAGGACGATGAGGAGGAGGAGTCGAATCTCGTCTATGCCGCTAAACTAATGGAAAGCCTTATTCTGCAGTGTGGTCATCTACATATCAAGGAGGTATGCAGTATTCACATAGTCTTCTGACGTTTCGTTTGTATCTTCAGCATGCTTAGGCAGTTCCTAAGATGATGAGGATTGTCGTCCAGCGTCTTATGAATCCTCAAGGACCAGAGATGGACGAGCTGAGACAGATGCTTATCATGGTCAGTTTTCTATGGGCTTTTTTTTTACTTCCAGTGACTTCCTGTGCAACCTTATAGGTGGTGTTCGCTGCTATCTACATCTGCAAAGAAGTCACCATCTCTGTACTTCGTGAAATCATGGAAATCCAGAATCCCCTCGACTACTTTTGTTGCGAACTTCTCTCTGTGCACAAGGAGCTCACCGGAGTTCATGATAGGTTAGCGATTGTATAGAGCGATTTTGCCGTTGCAATAGGCGGATTGTAGTACAGCTTTAGCAGCGGATCATTTAGCACGAGCTTCAGCAAACCGAACAGTTGCGTCTCCTTTTAGGAAGCTGCCTCTCATCCTTATCTGTGAATTTCTGAGTATGCCCGCTGAGCAGAGGCCTGCAGTCATCAACGACGATCCTGGAAAGGTACGAAGTGAAAGCCTTGTTGTTAGTCATAGCAGGAATGGAGCATTTTGATGAACCAGGTGACACTCTGCTGGTTTTTGACTGCAATGTTCTCCTTACGCTTTCGCAAAATTATTTTTCTTTAAAAGATTTTCCGACGTTTCTAAAAAGCTTCTGTTCTTTAGTAATAGGACTAGTGATCAGAGCGAACTCACAAGCGTGCAGTTTGTGGCGGGACGTCGAAAAACATTGTGCAGGTTTGCGGGATACTGTAGCGTGTGGCTGTTCCCGACCTCCATCGCACCGAGCGATGTGCAACTACCCACTGCGCCACGACCCCCTTGTGAAATGATTTTGATGTGAAGTGCACGATTTTGACTATCGAGACACATTTCCTCTAGAAAAGCGCTGGGGGCACTCTGGATTTTTTCACGAAATCCACGAATGAACAACCGAAATGGGAGTCCTTCGGTCACCGATGACTTTCTGCCGTTTATTTCGCATTGTGAGTTATATAGCGACCTGTGGCTGTATACATAGTGTCGAATGAACAGTATAGTGAGTCTCACCATCAGCCATCATCTGCCGACTAACTGCGCCAGCTGCGTCGCTCCGCACAAGCGGTGGATCAGCGGGTGAGTTTATCGTGCATGGGTCTGGGGTTTTGTGCTATGCCTCAAGACGACATCCGAAAGGCTAGAGTCGATGAGGCCTTTGGTCGGATAGGCCTATATTAAACTTAGGCGACAGAGTTGCGCGGGTTGCTACGCACTACGTAGCACCCGCTCATCACTGTCGCCGACAACAGCGTTGCCGAAGTATAACATAGGCCATAGATAGCAACATCAGAATCCTCAAGCCACTTTTAGGCCTCCGAAGACGACGAACGGGTCGAAACGGTAGGCCGCTCAATAAATACTGATCCACCTTACGGCTTCGTTCATTACAGAAGTAATCGAAACATCTAGACAATACCGAGGTTTTACGAAGAGAGAACTTGGAGATCATTTTTTAGTGTTTTTCTAATAATTTAATAGTCGCCTGCGTAGAATCTACCCGAAATGAAATACACTCTTTTAATACTCGCAAAGTATTCTTATTGCTTCAGTTAAAAAGTGATTTAGACTTCTTTCAAAGTGCAGGAGGCAAAAATTTCCACTGCATCATACGAAAGGATTGCGCCATGTTCTCGTCCAGTAGAAAACACCTTTCACAGGATATCAATGCTAGAAGAGTGCAATCTACTCTGCAACACAAATCCCTATATGTCGCCCACTACACCATCAAACTGATAAACATAGTTATATACTGGTGGGAAGCATGGCGCTATCTGGTTCTGCATTATCACCCGTATCACCTGTCGTCCCGTTGATCATCGACTTGCTCGAGCGGGCGCCAGCAGCGTCTCCATTCGTCCCTGTCGCGTGACAGAGTGCTCCAATGGATCCTCCTCGCTCGAAGAACACGAAGAGCGCCATATCGGTCGTTCAGGGCTTTCACGAAGAAGTCCGACCAACGCGTTGGAGGGCGTCCTGGTGTTCTCTTGACATCCCGCAGAATCCAGTGTGTGGCGGCTCTCGTCCAGCGGGTGTCTGCGAAGCGCATTACGTGGCCGGCCCATTTAATTTTCGACAACTTGGCCCATTCTGCATTATGCTTCGAGGAATTTGGACATTTTAATGTGAACACCCAAATGGCG
The DNA here is from genome assembly GCA_947359475.1 of Heligmosomoides polygyrus bakeri. NCBI lineage: Eukaryota > Metazoa > Nematoda > Chromadorea > Rhabditida > Heligmosomidae > Heligmosomoides > Heligmosomoides polygyrus. Next base: position 90,855,841 of record OX375870.1, read on the forward strand.
CTCTGAATTTGTTCGAACAGGTTCTGCGCTGATCACTGAGCAGTAGAGGAAAATTGAAATAAATTTTCAAATCGTATATCGACTATTGATTTGAGTTCCATAAAAGGCGTCAGTTCGTTTTGGTACACATCCATGTGACCAAAAAGGTTGTTTTAAAAATATGTCAAGTGGTCGTGGAGCTGTCGTGCCAAGATTGATATCGAACGTTTACTCGGCTTACGTTTCGGCGTAATCGCCATCTACAGAGCCTGGAAAAGACGAGGGGAGTTAAAGAAATTACCCGTCCAAGAGTCATTTCAAGTTTCAGCCATCCGAGAAGCTAAAGGGAGAAGGAGACGAACCGTGAAGAAGACAGCCCAACTGTCCTTATGTAAAGAGCCGAAGCTGCTGTTGAGTCACCCTTCGGATGGAGACAAATGTGGATGAATGAGGTCCTCCCTTCGGGTCAGCCCTTCAGCGACGGCTGGCGCCCTCCAGGGTCAAGCCCACAGAGGTCGGAAAACGGAGCCAACTCCTGGGTTACGGCCACCCGTTCCTCCTTCCTATTGATTGCGGGATTCTTGAACGCATCCACAGTGCCTCCAGGGCCTTGCGCGCTGCGATGTCGACCTCGCGAGCCAGGGTTGTTACCGCCACTCCAATCGCTGCGCCACTATGACGTCGCAGCCTGTGCTTCCCCAAGGGTGTGGGTGGCGACTTTGCAGCTGTTGAGCCATCCACATGCTCCTTAACCCTTACCCAAAGTGGTCTGCCCGTCTCACCAACGTATTCCTCCTTGCATTCAATGCAAGTTATGAGGTATACTGTTCCTGGAACACTACACTCGCCTTCCCTGCCGAATGGGCAGACCACACAGGAGGGCGTTTCACAAGCGCAGTCATAAAGACGGTTCCTCACCTTAGTGATATCGTTAGGGTCGTTGAGGTACCTCCGGCTAATCTCAAGGCACAACTGGCATCTTTATGACTGCGCTTGTGAAACGCCCTCCTGTGTGGTCTCCCCATTCAGCAGGGAAGGCGACTGTAGGGTTCGAGGAGCAGAATACCTCATAACCTGCACTGAATGCAAGGAGGAATACATTGGTGAGACGGGCACAGACCATTTGGGTAAGGGTTAAGGAGCATGTGAATGGCTCAACAGCTGCAAAGCCGCCAGACCCTTGGGGAGCACAGGCTGCGAAGTCATAGTGGCGCAGCGATTGGAATGGCGGTGACAACCCTGGCTCGCGAGGTCGACATCGCAGCGCGCAAGGCCCTAGAGGCACTGTGGATGCGTTCAAGAATACCGCAATCAATAGGAAGGAGGAACGGGTGGCCGTAACCCAGGAGTTGGCTCCGTTGGCCGACCTCTATGGGCTTGACCCTGGAGGGCGCCAGCCGTCGCTGAGGGGCTGACCGGAAAGGAGGACTTCATTCATCCACATTTGTCTCCATCCGAAGGGTGACTTAACAGCTTTTCGGCTGTCTACATAAGGTCAGTTGGGCTGTCTTCCTCACGGTTCGTCTCTTTCTCGCTTTGGCTTCTGGGATGGCTGAAACTTGAAATGACTCTTGGACGGGCAATTTCTTTAACTCCCCTCGTCTTTTCCAGGCTCTGAAGAAGGCGGTAACGCCGAAACGTAAGCCGAATAAACGTTCGATATCAATCTTGGCACGACAGTCTCACGACTACCTGCCATACTGTTCTCAGACTGCCGAGATTCAAGGACAGTCGCACATGGAATATTTCTGGTTTAAAAGGCTTGGAGCATAATTTGAAAGGTATCCAGTTTAACGCGACATTGGTGTGCACAGGGACACGTCGTTTCGAACAGAATCTCTGCGTGGATCTGAGTCAAGTACATTTACACGTTTAGGTCATCAAAATGTCGATTTCGCTCTTCCGGGGCCTTCAGCGAGTAGTACAGTCCCGAGAGCACAAACGCAACGTGGACCGAGGCATAGGTGGTTGCTGCACAGATTAGTCGGTCCACTCCACTTTCACTGGATGAAGCACTGGTTTAGAAATGGAATTCGACGAGAGCGCAGACGCAGAACTAAACATCGACCTTCGTGGACTCAGCGTTATGGAGTTGATTGATGATGACAGAAGTGGCGAGGTTGTTTCTTACAGCTTCTTTTTTCTTTTCTTCGCAGAAGTATCTTGAAGCATCTGTGAACATTCCTTCGTGAAAAGTATAGCGAGAAGCAATCTCCATGTTTCTTTTTTCCAAAACTGTTTAAAACTCGAACTTTTTCTTGTCGACGACTGTGTATGACTACTTCGACGCTCTGGCGAATGAGAAGAAGCAGGGTGGTTCTGCAAACGACGACGACGACGACGAACATGAGCCCAGCGACGAGAAGGGATCCTGCTACAGCGACGACGTTCGTTTTCCGCTTCCTCGGTGGACTATGATCGCACTAACTTTGTCCGACGTTTTTCAGGGAGGTTGTCCCGAACTGTACCGAACGATGTTCGACTTAGTCGACGTAGGAGGCGTTTTTGTGCGCTTTAAGAAGACGATGGAGGGTAAGTCCATTGCTAGTTTGCACTTGTTCCTGCTTACATTTATTTCATGCAGCCCTTGAACGCAGCGATCGCGAACTGATGTGTAGGATGCTGATGGGTCTGACTTCTAAGGAAATGCAATCTCTGCGCATCTTGCTCAAGGTACGTCGACGTTTTTGTTCGGATTACTTCAACGGTCGCTTATACTGACTTGTTGATGAATTTCCCAATACAATAGGTTCATGCCGATCAATTATTGATTTTAGCTGTGCGAACGATATGAGCGGACTGGACACTAGAAGCGGGTCAAGTAGATGCTAGAGGACGCAATATTCAGCGGGTTGCAGGTGTGCCTTCCGGGTTCAATTTCGTCATAACACCCTTCTTTTCTTCTGAGGTAGATTCAGCGGATAACAATGATTGCAGCAATTGAATAGATTGGTTCTAGGTACGGGGTCTGCCTACGTCTTGAAGTGCTGGTTTCGTCGTTGTTTCGTGTCAAGGGACACGTTATTAGTGTACCGAGATTGTCTTGTTTCTGTTGGCGTTGGTATTGTAGAACATCAGATTTTCTTCTTCTCTTGCAGAACGCCACTTTCCAATATGTTCACTTTATTTTTCCTGTATTGCTGGTATTAAAATGATGATCTTCCTCTGTAATATCTGTAATATCGTCATAGAAATGAAGTGTTGGAAACTGTCACTGTGTATTATGTATGTATTATGTATTAGGTTGGTGCATAAGTTCTCGGACATTTGGGGCATGAAATATTTATTATCACAACATACGAACAACAATATCAAATCATTTGAAGTAACCACCCTTTACATCAATTGTCTTTCGCCAACGTGCTGGTAAGTCATGGATGCCTTTTCTCCAAAACGTGGCCGGTTGTGATTCGAAAAATGTGAGCAGTGCCTCCTTGACATCCTCTCGGTTCCCAAATGGCTGGCCGTCCAAATAGCGTTGAAGGCTTGAAACCAATGATAATCAGAAGGAGCGAGATCTGGTGAGTAAGGCGGATGTGGAAGAACGGTCCATCCGTAGTCCGCCAACTCAGCCGCCGTCGCTCTAGCAATGTGCGGTCTAGCGTTGTCGTGTTGAAAATACACCTTCACTTGCTCTCCTCGTGTGGTTTGAAGGTGGGCCCTCAACTTCCTCAGTTGGTCGACGTAAACCTCTGCCGTCGCTGTTGTCCCTTCGTCCAGCAGCTCCCAGTACTCTACGCCAAGAACTCTCCACCAAATGCATAGCATCACCTTTTTCACGTGAAGGTCGGGTTACGGAACGTCCTCTGCCTCTCCAGTTGCGCCAACCCACTGTGCACGCCGGTGATAATTAGAGCAGAGTATCCACTTCTCATCCCCGGTGACAAGGTTGTCCAGCCATCCGTGGGTACGTCTGAGGGTAAGGAGAGACAGAGCGACATCGGCTCTGCGATCCATGTCATGTTGTGTCAAGTCGTGAGGTACCCAGCGACCCAATTTTTGCACCTTGCCAATCGACTTCAATCCTCGAACGACTGTTGAGTGCCTAACACCAAGAGTGCTTGATAGTTCGCGAGTGGTTTGGTATGGGTCCGCTTCCACTCTACTTCGGAGACCATCCAAATCCAGTGTCATCGGGCGCCCTTCTCGTTCATTATCTTCAACGGAGAATTCACCAACTGCAAGCTTCGAGAACCACTGCTACACAGTACTTCGAGCAGGAGCACTCTCTTTGTAAACATCCTTCAGGCGATGATACGATTCGTTGGCATTGAGGCCAGATTGATGCAGGAATATCATGACGTGCCGAATATGCGTCTCAGTTGGGATGAATTGCTTAGCCATAATAGCTGACGTTAACAACGCAGAAGTAAATGTTAGGAACAGTTTTGTAGCCCTTTCCTTTCTCTATCGATCGATCATTTACGCGTTGATACACGTGAGAAATTTAGCGGGAAAATGCGCTTTCAATTCAGGAGGGATCAAATGTCCGAGAACTTATGCACCAACCTAATATATGTGGCGTTTCAGGAGCACACTTATCAGGAAAAATGGAATGCTCATAAGGACAAGGATAATGGATGGCGTTAAGGCCCCCACACACTTCTGCGGCAACGCCGCGCCCTATCCTTAACTATAGGGCAGGCACGCGGGGCTCGTCGTGGCGGCGAGCGGCGGGTGCAGCCCGCGGCAACAATGATTGAATGCCGCCGCTGACTTCGAACCGATTCGGCGCCGGCAGAGGCTAGCTGCGCTCTAGCCTTTCGCGGTAGAGAGTGGTCAGAGCGCGGGCAGAAGGCGGGAAGGCAGTAGGTCCCGACTAGAAATACAGTAGCTCGCCAACCCGTGCGTCTTCCACTTGCCACCGGCAAGACTTCAGGAGCGGTGTGACTCCTCGTTCTCGCCGCCAACGGCTCCTCGCAAAAGTGCGTGGTCTTTACTCAGTCCTTTTTGGGATGTGCACGCATTTTACTTCCACGGGATGCCGTGGAGGCGATATGAGCGCGTATTTTGTCATGCAATGACTTGCGGTGGCCATCCGATGAACACATCGGCGCGTCATCCTTCCCAGACAAGTCTGGTACAAATTCACCAACCCGGAGGGATGGAAGCCTTGGCTGGCCTGGGCGGGGAATTCAATCCACGATCCTGGTTTCGGGTACGCAATAGCCCACGCACCCTCGATTGATATTATGAAGCAAAAAGAGCAGCGGTTTTGCTGCAATCAGTTGGTCGCAAAAAATGGCTTGAAGACGAACCATTAGTGCTTCATGAGGCAAGATAGTTTGTTAGTTCCTCCCCGTTTAGTCAGTGCAGAACCTACCATTGAAAGCTGGTATGTTGGAGGACCAAGCATGGCTGTCGTGTACCTGTGAAAAGGACGTAGACACTCACCGACCCACCTGATCTTCGATGACATTAAAGCGCCAACATCCAGAATGTTGACGATGTTCTGACATCCCATGCATTCGTTTCCTTGTGTGGACCCTGTTACTCCGATCTTCGTCCTCCCAATTTCTTTTCTGAGGTGCTTTCCAAATGTTCATTCTGAATAGGTAGGACACGTGTCGGTTGGAGGTCACTACAACACGTCACTTGTACAACGTCGATGGCACGTTTTCTGGTCAGAGTCGTGCGATTCCCTCCTCAGAAGGATGACTTCGAAGGGAAACAGGAGATTGGGTGCATGCCAGGAGGAGCGGTCTGACCGCGCTGCTCGATGTGTCGAAAGAGCGGACAGTCGGGTTTCCGCGGTTCAGGACCACGACAACGATGCCGCTGTCTGACCTCACACCCTGCTCTAGTCGATCGATAGCCATGGCTTCGTCTGCTTCACCGTCTGTCTAGAGGTTCCCGTTCCTGATTTAGAGGATCTTGTTCGACTTCACCTTCAGGTGGCCGCCGGGACGATGGCAACAGTCCCAGCTATTTGCAGTCGAAAAATTACTGTTGTTGGTGACCTCGTCACGGGCAATCCTAGTCGGGAGAAGGCTCGGACAATTCTATCTGTCAGAATCCGAGGGCTCCACTTCCTGGCAGTGATATGAGGGTTGTGGGGGAATTCAGGTGAAGAGCTGATATGACATAGGAGAAGACCGCAACTTGTCCCCTTCCGACTGGGATTGGTCCCATATCTCCAGTTTCTTCAGTCCCTTCAAATATCTTTTGAATCCTCCTTTCGCGTTTTCGACGTATTCTTCTGTCTTCTGTTTTCATTTTAATTATCGGAGTCGTGGGACTTTGGGATCTGCTGGCTTCTTATTTCCACTTACGTCCTCGTTCATAAGTAACAAGGAATGAAGGTCGGCGCTAACACCTCCTTACGGCATGTGCCTGGAGTTCTCTTCTGCGGCAGCAATTCTATAGCGTATTTGTCCCTTAGGCCTCCGTTATACTCCCGCGGGAGCATCCGCGGAACGTCCGCGGACCAATGGTGCACGGCGAAGGCGGGCGTGGCGAGGCGCGGCGATTGGCCAGGTGAGGAGTCTCGGCACGATTCCCGCCCTTCCGCGGATGCTCCCGCGGGAGTATAACTCAGGCCTTACAGTGTCTTTCGCACGGCTGGACCATGGTAAGTAAAGCGTAGTATGCTACCCTTCCTCTACATCGAAGAAATCGACGAGGAAAGAGTGCCTTCCCCAACATGTATTGCGGGACAGTGAAGGGCTAGCCAGCCAGCCGCCAGTAAAGTTGGCATGAGAGGGATGGGGACTGAATTATAGAAATCGTCCGGCCATCCCAACCCCCTAGGCCTGCTCGAGAGTCCAGTGGCTGCCTCATGAGATAGTGGTGACGCAGACATTTGCCACGGCTCTGCCACGTAGAACGTCACTCCGCCTAGGAGGGATTCATCCCTCTCCTTTGTATGCACTCGGCTGGTTGCTCCGCTTCCCCTCTACAGAAATACTCCATCAGGGCACCACTGGAACCTTGATGGAAGAAGGGTTCTTTGTCCGTAGTGACCTCGAAGCTCCTCGAATTCAGGACCTTCGCTTCTGTGGAGGATGGCAGTATAGCACCGACAGCCCGCAGCGCGGACGGTTGTTTACCACGGGTCGCCTCACCCGATGAGGTTTCGAAAGAGGGATCGGACTGTGTCGGTTGTGTCATGCGTGTGCGAGCGTCTATATATGTCGTTATTACGTTAAACGTTACTCCTTAGCCATGTAGTACATACGGGGGAGCTGTGAGTAGTAAGGTTGAATCAGGCGCTAGATTAGTCGGTACTGCCACCCAGATCCGATACGCTCAACGCTGAGGCGAGATCTGTTGGTTAGCTTGCCTCAAATGAAGTCATCGTTAAACGTACGCTGATGAATGTGCGGACGAGTTTTCGTGCACGCGCGATACTCTGCCGATCATTGCGGGGGCGAAGTTTCATGCCTCGTTCTAAACAGTGGATCCGACGCAGATTCGGATATTTCGGATCCGTCGTTTTCTCAAAGAGGGTTAAAAGGATTGTGCGAATAATGGTATTTTTGAAAAGCCCCGGATCTTGGGGAACGAGTAGGCTATAGGTAATCTTGGGGTACGAGTGGGGTAAGGGTGGCTTAAAGAAGAATAATTTTTCGTGTGATTTGAATATCTAGTTTCTCTTTTGGGCTCACAGCGGGTATCCGAGTCGGATAGGATATCAGATTTCTGATCAAAATCAGTTACATGAATTATACGAAAACTCGGTCTGCCGAAAATCACCCCATGTGAATCGCCCCAAGATCCGGGCTTTTCAAAAATGCCATTGTTCCTTTTAACCCGGGTTCGAAAAATAATGGACCCGAGTTACCCGAATCGGCTTCGGATTTAACGCCTTTCCGCTTTATATCATTCAGTCAAGGGAGTGACGAACTCGAGAGCGTTTCCGTTAAATTATTCGGTTGCGATATGAAGGCCTGCCTTCTGACGCTTCCATCTTTACATTGCACCGTGGTTCTTCGCGATTGCTCATCATGTTCTATATCACGTCGTATCATGTCCGCCGTATCAGCGTTTGAAATAATCCGTCCATCCAGTGAAATGGGCAGACAGAAGATACTGCAACATCGCTTTAATTTACCGCGGAAGACTCGTCCGTACTCCCCATCGAACGTTTAACGACGAGACTTAAATTGAAAGGCTATTTGTCCACCTCATTCTTTGAGAACCAAGTTACTGGCTGGGGTGGGCTGGGAAAAGGCCAGAGCTAGGAAACCTATCCCAGATCCCCTAGAAAGTTGGGGGGAGGGGCATCGCCAGAACAATGAAACAAGCAGCAGCAGTGTGACTTCTTCTGGTTCGCAAATTGCAAGAAAATAACCTCTCATGGGCTGGTTCACTTTTAGGATTATGGACTACTCACAACTTCCAGCCAGACCTGCTTTTAGCTGAACCGCAGTCTAGTCTGAATACTCAATGGTTCTCTTGTGGTGTTAGTGCCTGTCCATACTTCGAGCGACAACGGCGACTGGAGCAACCGGAGTGACAGGAGCGACTGACGTAGTGTGGTGTACGTAAATAATGACGCATTTCACGCTACATTCGTCACGGACGGAGTGTGGAGTACGTAATTATTTACGTACACCACACTATGTCCGTCGCTCTTGTCGCTTCAGTCGCTCGAAGTATGAGCAGGCCCTTGATTCGGCTCTGAATTAGGATCAATTTTTAAATGGCGCTAGGGTGGGGGGGGGTGAGAAGTTTGCAGCAATTGTCAAGATATCCATCTGATATCCACCAGACAAAAACTGATTGTCCTCCTGCGTCATATTGCGGGCCGGTATGATTCCTTACAAGTACATACAGGACATAATGGTGATAATCAATTCATTTTGAAGAGGCGCTACGCATTCTACATTAGGAGGGTGAGAAGTCATGGAGGTAATTGGAATGCGTATTTGGCCTAAACAATGACTTGCAGTAGCCAGCCGAAGAAGAAATCAGTGCTTTTATTCATCCCGAACAGTAGCCAGCCGAAGAAGACGTCAGTGCTTCTATCCATCCCGAACGGTCTGGTAGCAATTTAGCGGTCCCGGACGGATTGAAGGCTCGGCTGGCCTGAGCGGGAAATCCGAGCCAGAAACCTGGTGCACGCGACAGCCAACGGCTCCTCCTCCGCCACCACACGCCCTACAGAGGCATAGCGCACATAGATTAGCCTGTCACGGTTAATTACCACCTCTGAACTGGTCACGTCCTTGAGAAGAGACCCGTGACCGAACGAGCTCCGCGAAATATCGAAATAATAGTGTGAGCCCTCCATCCCCCCCCCCCCCCTCCTCCAATGGAAGATGCTGCTGTGGTCGTCGACCGAAGGACACTGGGCAATTTTTGCACGTGACAGTGATGAATTGAGGAGTTGCTGGCGCGTGAGCCTGAACAATTCAGCGATAAGGGTGGTACATTGCAAAGTATCCGTTTCAAATGGCCCACAGCTGCCTTCTTAACAAGTGTTAAGCTTGCCGACCACTATAATGAGTGATGACTGCCATCGTGTTTGGACATGGGTTGCTGCTTCCCCCTCTGTAATCAGGTGCTCTGTAATCAGGTGTACAAGTATCGAGGGCATTGTTGCGATGAACGCAGATCGTCTTCATGAAGTATTAGCCGCGATTTCTCGCTCCGGCGACATGGCGGTTTGGATGCGGCACACAGAGAATCTACATCATATTGCAAAGGAGTACAAGTAAGAGTATGGATTTATTTATTCACCTCTTTTTTATTTATTATTTATTTGCATTCCAGAAAGAAATCAAGCAGAGAAAAAGGCGAGATTGCCGACCTGATGTCGAGCATTGAACCGCTATTATTCAATTACTGTAATCGTCTTCTGGCTGACCAGTCTCCAGGGGCTATGCAAATGAAGGCGTATGGGTTAAAGATCATCAACGACTTTATAAAGGTAGTGACAGTCTCGAGATTAATTCAATCTATACTCTTTAAAAGCTTAAGTGGCTGGTATCGAGGATGTAGGTTTAAACATGGAGCTTAAGGAAAATGGATTGAATCATTTCCATCAAAACCTTGAGCTTAAGGGGTTCCATGCTGATATCAGCGACCGGCTCGTCCTGATATATGGGTGTATGCGGATGCGCTCACGTGCTGTGGTGTTGCGTTCGATCAACTAGCGCCGGTGGTGTAATGGTGGCGTACAGCATTCACGCCCGGTCAGTAGGAGGTGGGGGTTCGAGTCCCGCCTGGCGCTATAGTTTGGATCGCAACAAAACAGTGTTAGGAGAGTCGGAAAATTACATTTTCTTGGCTTATCCGAGTATTTCAGAGCTCCATTCATTTCGGTATGTTACCGTTGGAAAGACTGGACGAATGGATTAAGTTCGCCATCTCGGTTCTGGCTCAGGCTTGCCCTGAAGAAGTACGGTTTGCCGTTGAGTAAAACTAGTAACACAACTCCCGCTGTCCCGTACTAAAACGTTTCACCTTAGGCTTGGATGTTCTGGGCCCCTCAGGACATCCTCCACTCAGAACTCGCCTACTGCAATAGTAGCGGAAGTGAAGAATCTTGGGTTTTCTTTAATAACCAGCTAGACTTGCATTTCATTTTAAGAAATACCATCAGGAAAGCTATTGCACTCACCTGTCATCTATTCAAGGTGTTAATCACTAGTAATAAGAGTGTGCTGTTAACGGCTCACAAATTACATGTCCGACCAATTTTGGTGTGTTGCAGCACGGTTTTCTTCCTACACAAAAAAAAATTCGCGTAGCCCACCTTGAAAAAAATTGTAAACAATTTTACGAGAAAGATATCGATTAGACTAGAGGGGCCCTTTTATTCGCGTATGTCTCATGCGAAGTTCCGCAATTGGTATCTTCGCCCACCTTGTCTAGAGAATGGGCGAAGGGTTGCTGATCTGTGCATGGTGTGTAGACTGCTCCACCATTTTGTCTTCATTGATTCTTCCCAGTTTTTGAATTGTTGCCTTTGTGAAATAGAGGTGGTGGAACTAAACTCTCACTTTCTAGACCTAGAACGTCACTGAGACAGAATTCAGTCGCGGTCTTGCAGGATTAGCCTATTACTGAGACTGCTGCTCCTCCCTGCTCTCTTCTCCCTTCTAATTTTTTCGCATACTGTCACACTTAACCGAGATTCCGCTTAACTTAGAGGCATTACGCAATATCTGTTTTGTACTCTTTGGGACTGTTTCATACCAGCTGGAGCAGATATACAATAAGAAGGAACGAGCCTACACCATCTGGTGGACCACGAAAAAGAGGGCGATTAAGCTGCTGGATCGCCTGTTTACCAGGTCTCACAATTATGCGAAATCTACCCTACTTGATGGCCCTCTTGTATGAGCTTTTTGCAGATACGGCTCACCGAAACAAGTTCCTGCGCGTTACCATGCATATGCTGAACGCTTCCTCACAATGTGGTCCACTGAAGTTTTGACGCTCATCATGAGTCTCTTGAGTGCTCACTCAAATGGTGTCTACGTGTCGGACCGTGTTAGTCGGACTTCTATATTGGAGTTCATCCGCCTCTTCCTAGAGAGCGTTTAGTGTGCACGCAACGCTAGACGCGATGTAACAATAAACTCCGAAGTATCGATCGTGCGACGCGATGAATCGATTTGGGCGCTTATCATTACATCGCGTCTCACGTCGCCTACACACTAGACGCTCCATTATATCTATTTGCTATTTAGGTCATTATCCATGCATTATCTTTCTTAAGTGCTGCCGTTCCTTATTCAAGTTGTTGGAAAATCGTCAAACCACAAGCACTGGTGAGAATTTCCTTCGCTTTTCCTTCATTTCAAATATCGGTCAAAACCTGTTCGAGATTTTGACTGCGTAGAATGGTTCGAAGCACTGAATGCACTAGTTCAGCAAATCATTCAATCTGCAATTATCCCGTTGATGTCATACGATGAAGAGGACATACAAATGTGGGAGCGCAATGAAGCTAATTACACACGTTTCAAGATCTGTGAGCCATATAACTGTTCTTCCACCAACAGCTAACACTGCTAGCTGGCGTAATGCAGAGTTCCAAGTTTATGAGGTTGGTATTGCTATGAAGTATTCAAGAGAATTATTCAATTCGTTTTATTAATTGTTTATTTATTAGTATTAATTCATTTTATTCAATTCAGTTCAATTCACGTACACATTCTGCGATGCGATTACAATCACAACATGTGAAAGCTAGCAATATAATCAAACTCGATTAAACACTGAAAACCTCCTAAAAAATTAACTGGAAGTAGATGAATGAGGGAAGCTTAAGTTAGCGTCAGCTCGCTGGCAATCAGTCATCAGAATCTAGTGCAAAGGAGAGATGTGGAAAACGTACTGCCAGGAGCACAACCTAAACAAACACTTTTGAACACCATTCTATCTAAGATCTCAAAGCAGTGCTGGAAAGTAGATTTATGAAGCAGTCAGACCAGCGCCGCCCGCTTACAAAATAGAAGCACTGGAACCGTTTCGGCGTATCTGCTATAGCAATACATGAAGGTAGCATGCGGCATATGAATCTTCAGTTGAAACCCGAAAGGCCCCCACACACTTCTGTGGCAACGTCGCCAACCCTATCCTCCTATCGGCAGTAATGGCTCACATCATCATTGCCGCCACCGCTGATTTTGCGCTCGGCGCCGGCAGAGAGTGTCTCCGCTCTAGCTTCTTGAGGTAGGGAGCGGCCAGAGCGCGAACAGGAAACGGAAAGGGGAATAGGAGACTCGCGTCTAAAGCTACATGGTAGTGACGAGTTTCCCGGGGCTGGTTGGACGAGTTTTCGCACAGTATGAAGGCAATCGTAGCGGGACCGACTTTCGGCTGTGACGCGGTCGCAGCGAACCACAACCTCGTCGAGCTGAACTGTTCCGTGACTCGATCAAGGGTGGGAATACAATACAATGTTTACACACATATAAGACCTTCTATCTGGCGAGGTAACTCGAAGTGGACCTATGGTTCTTAGGTTCCATCAAGAGAACGGTAAGGATTTTCAGTGCGGATTAAAAGCGGTGGGACACTTCTGCTGAAACCATTTTCCAAGGTTCTCAAATAGATCCATATTTTATGTTTCTTTGTTGTTTATTGGACCTACAGATGGAAACGAAAAGGCCCTTCTTCGTCAATAAACGATTATAGCATTTTTGGATCGAATTCGGAGAAGATTATGCTGCTGTGCTCCTTGCAGCTACAATGTTGGTGGTGATGCCAGCACAGAAGGAAAGCGATACCACAAAGGGTTTCAAACGTTGCTTCGGAGCGCAAAAGACCAAATCCACTGTTATTAGAAGTAGGCTATTTTAATTTTCAGCTGCTCTTGTAAGTTTGGAACCAAGTTGTAGGGCAGCCTCAGGCAATCGATATTTCTGCTTCAAAAATAGTTCGAGCGTCATGGTAGTTGGGGGAGGGAGTCACCATAACATCCGTGGGGTGCAGGTGTGGCGACTAGCTACATACAGCGAATGTAAATGCAGTCTTATCTCCTATTTTCGAATACAGATCCGTATTTTGTTTGCTTCCGCATTGGGCGAGGGAGGGAACTCCAGGATGTAGGCAATTTTTACATGGGTGCGTCACTCCAGCCACATCCTGGAATCCTTTCCCCTGCCCAAATCTAGAGCACAGAACAGAGCTATAGCATTGTTTGTTTGTTTTCTTCATTATAGGTGTGCCACCATTTCTTTTTGTTCGTGTTAGTGACACATTTTATGGTATAAGGTGACCCCCACGACTACCATAGCGGCATAGTTCGTTTTAGCAGACTAAGAAAATCGTTCATTCATCTACTGCAGAACTCTGCTTAAATGGAATTTCCACCATCAATGAACAATGTGGGCAGGTGAGTGGCAGTGAGTTCCTCAGAACAAATATAAAATGTGAGCCATAAATGCTTCTCTAGTAGAAGCGAAAAGAGATAGTCATGCCCATCCCAACAGTGCAAACGTTTGCATGCATTTTTAAGGAATTAAAGGTTTTCTATCCCACCCAGCTTCATGCTCGTATTGTAGTTACCCCTCATTCCTACCATTCATCTCCTTTTTCAATGCAACCTCCATAGATCCCTGCTGAGTACAGAAGCCTACTCATAAGAATTGCGCGCAAGTGATACAATATAGTACCCACCAGCGAAATGAAGGTTGGTGATCGCCGTTGCTTTCTTGATGATTGATTGGAGCACTTGGGTCACGCAACGATCGCCTGCACACTGTGCGAAAACTCGTCCAACCCTGCCCCGAAAAACTCGTCACTACCATGTAGCTTTAGACGCGAGTGAATAGGAGCAGTAGGTCACGGCTAGAAATACAGGCACCGCGCCGCTCCGTTGCCTCTGCCGCTTGGCAAGACTGCGGGAGTGGCGTGACTCATCGGCTCCGCCGCAAAAGTGTGTGAGGGCCTTTAATCTTTAGAGCAGACAATAGATCGATTCGCCTCAATCTGGCTTTAAAAGTCGAGCTGTCACGCGATTCATTTACCGGAGTAGCACCCATCTGGAGCCGTCTGGCTGATCTCCGAGATAAGTTATTAAATATTATCAGTTTAACATTGCGCAACAATAGTATAGTGTTGCGTCCATACATGGTCTAAAAATCCAGTATTTACTACTCAGACATTCGTCATCTAGGACCCGTGCAACCAGTTGCTATTGTGGTGACAACCTGTTTCTATGTATATACCTGTATTTGCAGATGTATATACATGTGTATACATAGTATATACCTACTTATATGCGTATGCACATATATATGTAGGTATATATGTAGGTAGGGAGCTGGATATATGTAGATATACGGCTGCACAAGAATCCTGCAACGCTCTAGCAACAGGAGCCGACCCTTAAGCTTAATGGTATACTTCCACAGGAGCGCCAGGTAATCGCGTCGGGCTCCCTCACCTGGCCAATCGGCGCAGCCCGCCACATCCACTGCAACAGGTTCTCACCACAATAGCAACTGGTTGTGCGGGTCCTAGTGCTCGTTTGTCTGAGGAAGTAACCAGGATCGGCAAAACATCTGTACATTAGAATCTTTGTAAGAGTTGGCTGCATTTTTTCTAAGCAGGAATACCGTATGCGTGTATGCTTTGTACAGCCTAATGAAAGTTTGCGGATTGTTACATTGATTACTCCTGTATATGGTGAAGAGAACTGAAGAAGCTTTCTGAGTAATCTTGTTTGTGTGAATTTCAAATTTTAGATCAGATTTGAACAGAAATCTCAGGTGACGGGCTGCGACGAGTGGTCAGGTGCGGGGTCCTGGCACGGTTCGCGACTGGGAAGTATACGGGATCATACAGGCTAGGCGATTGTTATTAGCAACAGTAAAATGTCCGGCTGTTACTTTTTTGGGGATGACGAGAACCGGGAATCCGTATCGTTACTGCGAGTTCTATCGAAGAGGATGGATATTGTGGATCCAGTTCTGGAGTACGCTGCTAAGGTATATTTCTTCGCTTCGACGTCTCTCCGCCATCAGTTGCACTTGGTTTCTAGGTCCTCGCGAAAACTTCTTCCACTCCTCGTGAGACTGAAGGAGCGTTGCATTTGATAGGAGAGATACGCGTACGGCTGAGAAGGAGGGAGGTGAATTTTGAACGTTTCAAACATTTATTGAGTCAAAATGTAATGAAAAATGAGTTAAGCGCAAAAGATTACTGGAAAAAGTTGTATTTTTAAAGATAAGCAAAAAGAGCATAGAATTTCGAACAGCGACACAAAATCAGATTACTAGAAAACATTACTGAAAAACATTTGCCTAGTTTTTCGAAGATTAACAAGTCCAATTTTTTCATGATTTGCATAAAATGGAAATTGCTCTTTTTCCAAAGCGATTTTGGTTCGTTTGCTGAAAAAAGAGGAAGAAGAAGAATATTTATTGGCCAAAACTACAGCAAAAAATTTGCACGAAGCATTATGAGTTGAATCGGCTGTTATAAACAAGATCATTTTATGAGAAATTCTTCATTCTATTGATTTACTTCCTTGAGTGTTTAGTACTTGCCTGCAAAAATCATCATCCCCTCAAAGGCTCCAATCAATATCAGCAGAAGCTTTTTTTTGCTTTAGCAAAGTATTTAATTTGCTGTCGAATGTCTTCGGAGCACAGAATGTGCTCGGGACACAGAATTAGGAATTAGTGTTGGATTCACTTACCTGTGTCAGTCTTTCGCGTTCGAGTTTTTCGTCGGGATTTGCTACCCCAGCCGTATTCAGACTTTACAGTGATGCAAAAAAGGTGCTGAGTGGGCAAGAGCTTCTCCGCGCTCTTCAAGGGGGTTTTTATACTCCCACCCATTCCTCATGCGGCGTGATTTGTCGAATACAGTACCAAAAAAAAAATCCGTCAAATGGGGTGTTCCACGGTGGCGAATTATAGATGCAACATTGCGGGGCGACGCGAAAAATCAATACTTATGGCGATCATGAGGACTCGACGCGCGGTCGCACTAGTGTAAGCTACACCTACCCTTTCCATGTTAACATGGGCCACTTTCTGGATTCTTCATATTCCTTCCCCTCTTCACCTGGTACCAAGTTAGGAACTGGAAAGGATCATAAATTCGCGAGCGATTTCTATGAATAGCTCGCGAGCTGTTGATTTATAACTTCCGTTTATTTTCTCCTGAAGGAATGCAAATATACATTGAATACTTTAGAGACATGGATATGGCATTGAGCGTTTGCTGGACACCCAGTGCACCAGTCGGTTGCATGACCGCAACAAGTTTATCAGAGCTCGTGCAGCTTGGTGCTTCGGCCGCTATGCCGATACTGAATTCCGTACCACATGCGTGCTCTCCAGAGTAGGTTTTGCAGTCTTCCATTGATGCAATCCTAGTTTGCGAGGTCAAAACTGATGCTGTAGTTCGCCATGCCCTCTCTAAATTTGCTTGCAAGTCCAAGTGATGAGGGAGAGCTTCTGGACAAATTGGGTGAGTTTTGGACTCATGTAGGGGTACGAAGGCATAGCCCGGGAATTGGTTTCCCTAACTTGTTTCGCAGTGCTACACTTGGTTTAGCTTAGCTTCTTCCTCCCAAGCGTTCGTGTCTGCTGATGTATGGTTCCTCCATGCCAGAGGGGTCCCAAGCGCATACAAAGAACTCCAAGGCGTAGTCCACCTATTACATCTGTGTCAAATTTGGTCACATTGTGGAGTTCCCTCCCTTGTTTAGTCTGCTCAGTCAGAAGCTTTCGTTTTTCGCGCAGTGCCCTCTGCCCTACAAGTACCGACTTTGCAAACGCTAGTAAAGCATTCTTTATAATTACCAGTTTCCTCTTTGAGGCTGAGTTGCGGTAGGACCTATAGTACTTCTAAGGACGATCGACAAGATGTTTTGGCACTGGTGTACTTAATGTACCGCACTAAGTCTTGTTAGAAATATGTCTATTAGGGGTAATCTGCCATGGGAAGAATGAATATCATAATCGTTTTTTGCGGAAATGCCGTATAAGCCCGCTATATTGAATAAGCCCGCTATAATAAAATAAATATTAAGTTTGAATCGCCTAAGTACTTCGCATGGCCTTAGGCGATTCGAGCTTAATATAGCGGGTTTATACAGCATTTTCGCAAAAAACAACTATGATATTCATTCTTCCCAAGGCAGATTACCCCTAATAGAACTATTTCGAAGAAGATCTAGTGCGGTACACTAAGTACACTAGTTCCGATGTTTTTACTAGTGCGACACATTTTTCAACCATTACCATAAGGGCAAGCGTTGCAGGACCATCACTTTTGTGGATCAGTGCTGGAGTCGTGTCAGCTTCGGGGGACGATCAGGAGGTACACCCATCCTGTTAGGGGCGTGCGATCTTCCTCTCATCCCCCTTGCTTACCCACCCTTCCCCCTAGGCTTCACCGCGAGTCTACCGGTTGCCTTAAGAAACCTTTGACACCCGCAAAACAAAAGTTTCCGCTCCACAGAACAGCGGCCGTACCTCCTGACGCCACGCCTCCCAGTAGAGGGCGGGTGTACTGTTGCGCTGCCGTTAGCTTGACATCTACATGCAGCTGTCGGCCCAAATGTTAAAAAAGGAGTTGCGTGCGGATCTGGACTGTTAGGGAAACAGGGCAAGCATTTTATTCCTTTGGAAGCTAACTGAAAAGGACAAGGTGATCATGCTTTTGCAAATAATCTCCCTTGATTAATGCCACTTAACAGTTTTTACAGCGAAAGCCCTCAAAACGGTGCACCACCAACTTTCACGGTAGAAGTTAGAAGAGGGATTGAAACAGTCTCTTTTCTTTATTTCTTTGAACTCGTGAGCAATTAGTTCTTCTGCTGCATAAAGTGCATATTTTCTGAAGAACAGCAAAAATGTAAATCACGTTCCCTTGCGTTGCCGTAGTCACGCACAGTTTATGAACGGGGCAAATGTGTTCTACTCTTCAGGAATCAGGTCTAACTGAAAATGTGTGCTGAACGTAGGGCCTGAACATTCTAGCTTTGCGATGCCCAATGAACTAAGGGGAATGCGATGCTGGTTGAGGTGCTCGTTATTAGCAATCGATTGATGGAGGATGCATTCGATCAATCCGATCAATTGCCCACTGAACATGTCATCGCGTCGCTCGGGACTGCAGGCTAAATAATCTACTATGCCTGCCCCTTCATTATAGTGCTGCTCAATCTTTCCTACTGTCACTGTTTTCTTACAGGCTTTAAATTCATTCATTGGTCTGCTATGCTCGCCTAGCGAAACGTTGTCGGTTAAAACAGAGGCGGCGATTGCTGTACAGCGTATTATCAAAAGTCACGATGAAGGTTCGATCCTTGACTTCAGCAAATTGTGTTTCGCGCAAATGCGATGCGGTTTCAGCTCGTGACTTACTCCTTCCGTTCTTGAAGGACACCGTAGTGAACGTCTTGGAAATAGCGGCAGAAACTAAGGTGGGAGGTGTTGCTAATGCGATGGAGGAGTTGCTCGAACACTTTGAGGACACAGTCGTTCCCATTGTTGTTGAGTTTATCGACGAGAAGGTGATCGTGTATTCCTATCCCTGCATCTAACGCGTTCGGTTTTCGTTTCATTCTGTTTTCCTGCAGGTTAATCCTATCCTCGAGCTCATCGACGGCCGCGATGAAAACGGTGACGTGTACGACACCTTGACGTCCTTTACCCCCATGATTACCAACGTTGTTTATGTGATTCTTTTATATTAAAGTTCGTATTATATGACCTGCATTTACAGCGATAACTTTTAGGCGGTAAAAAATGGCCGAAATGTGATGGAGATGGTGGAGCCGCAAATCCTGATGATTGTCAATTACATCTTGGACAACCGTTGGACACGTTCGTTCCAAACTGAACAGTGCTTTATTTAGTTATCTCTAAGGCCCAGGGTATACTTCCGCGGACATTCCCGTGGATGGGCAGGACCCGTGCCAGGGCTCTACACCTGGCCTCTCTCACGCAGACCGCAAATGCCACGTTGCGCGGATAACCTACCACGGGAGTATACTTTGGGCCTAACAGCATTGACGTACGGCCGTACGACGTGTCAAGTGCATGGTGTAGGTCCGCTCCCTTAAAGTCTTTAGTTGTTTCTCCGGCCTGTAGCTCTTGATTTGTCGGAAGGCATAGCGGCAAAGAACATACAACATATAAGGATAATAATAAAGGACGTCGTTACTCAATCCGTTTTGGGATGCGCCACGCATTCTACTTCTACGGTATGTCGAGGAGGCGATTTGAATGCGTATTTGGCCGTAATGACGTGCGGTGACCAGCCGATCTGGGACCAATTCACCGACTCTCAAGGGATGTAAGGTTTGGTTGGCCTGGGCGGGAAATCCGAATCAGGAACCTGCCATCGGGTGCACGTGACAACGGGCCCTTCCCCCGACTGCGCTACGTGCGGCCCAACATAGAACATTGAACAAAACATAGCTAACAGTAGCGAAATCTGTTATACCCACACTCATAGACTCAACAACTAAGTGCTCTCCATAAGTAAACGTTCGAGCTGAACCTTTTTATGATACGAATATTATTAAAAGATAATTTATTATCATGTAATAAGGTGGATGGGCTGGGTGAGTCGCTCTTTACACTCACAGAGGGATGTGTTAAATACTTTATGGCAGTCTCAGAGAGAGAAGCGTCACTGCGAGCGTGACTACATGGCATCATATGGCTGGAAGTCCCGTTGCCATCTTCCCCACTTCCTCTCCCTTATTCTCCCTCGAAGTGTATAGAGAGTAGACGATCCCAGTGGTTTGAAACATAAATTGTGACGGGAAGTCATTAGTGTTTTCATTGATGGGGCAGTTATGTTGACAGCCAGTTCGCTAAGGAATCCCGTGAAAAAACGGAATCACCATGAATGTTATGGTTGTAGGGGACCCTCTAACGTAAGCTTTTCAACACCGTGTCTAAATCTTAGGATCTGACTAATTCGTTGATCGTTGTCCAGTCTCAGGATCGCCGAATTACAAACAACGTAGTGGATGCACCAAAAACCTCGGAACCAACGGTCAATCCTCTTTTCTCTATCGTGCTCATTGCGTTCAGGTCTCTTCCGCGAAGCGCTCGCGCTCCTTCGATGGATGGTACGAGCACCTGTTAGTGAGTCGGTGTGGGATTCCTTCCACAAACTATTGCGTGTGTACGAACTGTGCCTCAGTCAAGGGATTCAGCAATTCCCCGGCAAGTTGTAGAGTTTTTGGGGGTTTATTCATGATGAATGAAAGACTGAATAGTGTTGCTTTGAAGTCGTTCACATGCGGCACACGTGTTATTTCTAGGGAATGTCATGGAGGCAATCTGAATGCGTATTTGGTGACCAATACTATGACGTGCAGCCACCCATCAAACAAACCAGTGTTTTACCCTTCCTATGCAGACCTGCCAGCAGTTCACCGACCCAGGAAGGTTGGAAGGTTTGGTTGGCCTGGGCGGGAAACCTGAACCAGGAACCTGGTATAGGGTTCACGCGACAGCCGGCACCTCCAACTGCGCTAGCACGCGCCTCGTTTCGTGTCAGGGGTTTACCGATTTACCAGATTTACCGGCATTTCTCATCAAAAATGTTCAGCGAAATATAACGACGAAAAACTCCGCTAAATTGCATTAACGATATTTTGCACAGCATTTTGGAAGTTTTTCTTCTTCTCCACCTAAATGCGTTTCGGGCGAATTTTTGGATAAGCTTTCGCAGTGTCGTTACGATACCGAGATGTCTACCTACTTGAGTCAATAGAAATGGGCATCGATGTCGTACTCGTATCTCGAGAGTGTTGAAATTTTCTTGCTCCTTAACCGAAAAAAATCAAAAACGTTCAGCCGCTCTTAATACACAGCTCTTTGGACGTTCCCAGATGCTATACGAATTAGGCATAGTAAAAAGTTTGTTATTTTAGAAGTCTTGATGTTGCTGTTTGTTTTTGGAGCCTCAATGATTTTTCTGTCTCAACATTTTCATTGATGACAGATATTTGTTGTGAAGATGAAAACGTAGTCATATAATTGTCACGTAGATATAGTGGAAAAAATCAGTAATGAAAAAGATCTGGCTTTCTACATGCAAAAATACGGCCAAACTAACTGCAGCTTAGGAAAATTGCCTTTAACGAAAGAATTTAAGGTATATTGTAATACGTCGGCGGCAGCGTCGGCGACTCGGTCGACGACAGTGTTGCGCGGGCTTCCACGCACTGGTGGGCGGCTGCTATGCACTGCGTAGCACTCGCCCAGCACTGTCGCCGAAATATAACGTATGCCTAACGCAAAATCTTTCGTCAAAAATAGTTGCTAAAAATGTGCCAAAAAATTAATGCTCACCCTCTAGTTCGGATTCGTTCAAATCTACGTTTATTACCGGGTGCTTACTCTCCTACTGGACCGCCAAGACACGCAGCGACAGAATCAGTAGTGTTTCGTCGATGAGCTTCCCAGTTCAGACACCTATCGTGTTATTTATCTTCATCTCGTTACCGACACTGACGGCTTGGTGGGAGATCCATTAAGATTGAAGCATTTCGTGGATATTTGCCATTCGACGATACTGGTAAGTTCATTCGACCACCTACCAGACCAGTTCCTGTAGATTACCTTTATTCTATCTCCATAGGACGGTGTCGGAAACGCACAGCTGCTTGCCGCAAGGCTCTTGCAGAGCCTTCTTCTACAATGTGGCGGCAGAGCGAGTCACCTCTTTAATGAGGCGCGTATGCTTTCGCATCCGTGCTCTGGTCTGTCGGTTATGTCTTCAGTTCGTTTAGGTGATCCCAAGCACGATAGTAATAGTTTTGCTCCGTCTGTTCAGACCTATCGGTAACGATAGGGAGTTGAGGCCGCTACTCCTCCTGGTTGGTTTTTCGTACCTTTTATTCATCCTTCTTTTCTTTCGCGTTCAGAAGCTTTATGACGATGTAGGTGATGTGAGCCTCGTCTTCATGTTCATTGCTTTTGAGTTGAGAAACAAATTTCAATGCAATCTTCTAGGTTGTTATGGCAGCACTATACAAGTATCGATCCCGCACTATATATGTGTGCCATCAGATGCACCCATTTCTTCTCGATCATGTTTGCGACCAGTTTTTGCTTGTCTACCACGACATCAAAGGACTACACAATAGGTTACTTACTGCTTGTATGTTACAGATATGTGTCGAGTAATGCAATGAGCGGGCTACGGTACAGTATGAGTGGGGGATTCAATCAGGGTCAAACGAGCACCTGTTTTTCTTCTTTTAGAATGTTGGCTCTCGTGGGAATTTGTGAATTCATGAATCTCCCATACGAGCTGAGACCTTGGGTCATAGACGACAATCCAGAGAAGGTACGCGGCGGCAGCGTTCTTTCTTCTCTTTGAGAAGTCTGTATGACTTTGTGGTATCGGACAACACTCATTTGCTCCTTAACAGCGACTCTTCTGTTAGCTTGTTGCGAAATTAACTGCTGGAAATGGACAAGCTAGGACACCGTTCCATTCAAGACCGAGCGTTCACCACTTACTGGGAGCTTTTCGAGCTTGGCTTCATGTTATGCTGAGGAGACGATGTCAGCATAGCTTCTCAGGGCCCTCCTTGACAGCAACAATAACTTGCGTCGACTGCTCCAGCGTCTACAGAATTATGCTGATCTGAAAACAGTCTGTGCTCCTTCGTCGTTTAGGTCATCTTGGCGTGTATCGAAATCTTCACACCGCTACACAGAGCAATACAAGCACAGGCCGACGACCACAACAAGCACACGGGATCAGGCGGGTGTTGCTCGAATTCAGCCGAAACACTTTCTGTTTTTGAAGCCATAGTTTAGATACCGAAGAGGAATGTGATGATAGTGTTGACACCAAAACGAGTAGTTGGAGACGGACTGCTCCGATGAGCCTGTCTGATTACGTCGACGAATTGGACGAGGTTAATCCTTACAGCTTTCTTGCTAGAAACAGCTTGAACTGTGTGTGACCACTTATTTCTTTGCAAAAAGTGTTTTTAAAAATTAATCGAAAGCATTCGTCCTGCAAAAGCTTAAAGGGACCTATCCTAGTGTGGGGGGGGCACTCTACTCGGACTCTTTTGACAACGGCGGCAAAACTGAAAGCGGACTAGTATACCAAGACAATGCCGAGAATTAGGCTACGACAGAACCGCTCTTTGGAATTTCCTGGCCGGAAGATTCCACATTGTTTACATTTGTTTCGCTTCTGTAGCGATGCCCCCTCCGACTAGGATAGATCCGCTTGAAGCATAACCTCTAAGTTGAAGTTTGACTACATCAATGCTAAGCAGGGCGAACGGGAAGAATTGACGTATGGAGACAGCGATGATGATGAACTGAGTGATCAGGAATCCTCCCTCGTCAAGGTTAGTTTCTTTTTCTTTTCTCCCATTACCTTTTTCTTTGTTCTGCAGATCGCGGTCACCTTGCTTAACCCCTTATTCAGAAGGCGAACGTCGAAGAATTCAAAACTCGCTTTGACGATTATGGTATTCCAGAGGTATTTGTGTACATCAAGAATACACTGACGCGTAAGTTTCTTGACGGTAAACGCCTGTTCCTCCTCAAATGTATGTGATGCAGAGTTCGAGCAGAACGAACCGGAACTGTATGCCACTATGACGTCAAAATTGAGCTCCCAGGAATCGGAGTCTCTGCATAACTTAATGCAGGCAAGTGTATGGGTTGTCCTAGGCTGCACGATGACGATTTTCATGTTGGTTCCTTGGACAATTCATCGGCAGTTTCTCGCTCACTCGAACCTATTCTGCTTGATCGATGAATTCGTGATGATCAGTTATTGATTTTAGGTATGCGACGAGGCATATGCCAATTTTGAACATCCGAGACCCTTCGACCAGGATGGAGATGACGATGTTGACGAATACAGTGATGCCCCTATACACTTTAACTTCACAATTATCCGTCCTTCCCACGAAGCTACAATAAGGGAGTTTTTGAGGGAATATCTTTAAATTTGTTTCCGTTCGCCTAGCGAGATGTTGTGGCTGTAGCTTATTATTAGTAAACACCTGGTCAAATATGTAGCAGTTATTTAGTTCCTTTCGGCAATCGCTCTGAGAGTTGTACGAGTGCGGAACATTGACGAAGTTCGGTTTCCAAACCTTCGAAAATGTGATAACAAAAAGATTTACGTGAACTTTGATGCGAGGAAGAAAACTGTGAATGGGATTCGAAGACGGAAGGGGCACATTTCTTTATTTCTTTATTTATTTATTTATGAATGATGCATATATTACATATATGTGTAACAGATAACATTAGAAAACGGGCCGTGGAAAAACATTCAGTGACTAAAAAACAACAATTTTTGTAAAAAAAAGCAATGAAGGAGGAGGGAGAACTGTGGGAGAAGACTGGAGCTATTAAACACCGTTTGGGAAACAAAAATTTTGAACGGCGGAAGTTTTAAACGTAGGCTGGTTTCGCCAAGAGTGAGATGAGCAGGGAAACTACCCTCTGGGAGAAGAACTGCCATCGAAGTCTAGTTTATTGCTAGCGGACGCCTTAGAGCGGGAGCGATTGGTCGCCCGAGCAAATCATAAGTATCGATTTTCGCCGAGCGATCGCACAACAAAAATCGATACATGTCATTTGCATGGCTGGCCAATCGCTCCTGCCGCTCTTGTCGCAAAATATTGAGCATAATACACACTAAACACCTCGAAACGATTAGAGTTGGATTGTTCGTGCGTCGGAGGAATTTAGAAGCACTTGCAATGAACGATGGATGGGCTGGACTCGTCGTATTCTTGCTTGGAGATCCACATCTGTTGGAAGGTGGACAAGGAGGCGAGGATGGATCCTCCGATCCAGACGGAGTACTTGCGCTCGATCTTCTGACCAATATAATATGAACGCACCCTCAGTTTATATCGCCCACTTTTTGCGCGTGTGTTAGCGAATTGGGCTAAATTGTGAAAAGTAGTTGTCGTCATGCATGTGGTAATTTTTTAAAGCCAAAATCAGATCATTTCTGTATGATATTGAGGGATGAATTCTACCTTCTACGAGCCCAACCTGAACCATTATCGTAGTCGATCAACTGTCTTCGCTGAGAGGTTAGAAAGCCGATGGTAGACGCACCTCCACTTCCTGCCAATCCCCCTCCGGCTCTTCGTAGCAGCTCTTCGTTCTCTCCTGCAAAAGCTACAACGGAAGGTGGTTCAGTAGCTGCAGAGGAGCAGAAACCTGCTGACGTCGCACAACAGGCTGTTACTGATTCTGACGTTGCCTTCGACTCCTTCAAAGTCACTATTACCGAGTCGTTCGAGTTCAAGAGTGAAACACACCCAGCCGCCCTCAAGAAAGTTTTTGCAACCACGCACTTCTCAAAACCAGTGCAGACGTGGACTTCAGTTCGCTCTCCCAATCCACCCGTCGACGATGCTGCACCGAAGAAGCCTCCAAGGGTGTCTCCGGCACCCGTTGTAAGTTCATTACCGCAACCCGACTGTTTTCATGCTACTACAACACTTGTGACGCATACAAAGAGAATCAGCAACGGCTCTACGATGCGTCCTGAGCGACTCGAGTTGCCGCCTGTGGTGATTGAGAGCAGGGCAGCAGTGCCAGATAACTCACTAAGAGCTCATCGACACGAAACCGTGAGGTTTTCCATTTCGTCATACACATATGTGGAAGAAGAGGACGCTCCGTCCGACCCTGGCCTTCCCGCTGGTTCAGAGGATATGCCTGCAGACAAGACGCAGTGCTCGGAAAACCCCGACGTTGTGAACTCGCTGATCTCAGTCCAGGACGACGAGAAATGGTGGGTGGCAGCACTCGCATGCGACCTAAGCTCAACGCCACTCCAATGGCTTCATATTTAATGTGAATGACAAATTTCAGGACGCGAAATTCTGATCACTGTCGGCCTGATTTTGCGTTCGGAGACAGAAACGCGGATAGCGGGATGGGGGTACATTATGCTCGCCCAGCAAACCCAAGGGTTGAACTGTGACCAAACAGCTCTGCAGATTTTGACCAAGGTGTGGAGACTGCAGGCTTTGCTTGCCATTGCTGTGCTCATGTTTGCTCTATGTTCAACCTCATAATGTTGCCTAATAAATCGTTTGTTTCGTCGTTGAATGGTTGCTGTATGTACACTGGTTCGAGCCGTCGAACAATATTGTTCTTCACTTCTATTTGATTTTCATTTCAGCAGGCTTGACTTCTTCAAGTTCAGATGAATTCGGAAATGACCAAATAACACCGTGATCCCGAACAC
This sequence comes from Heligmosomoides polygyrus bakeri, assembly GCA_947359475.1. Taxonomy (NCBI): domain Eukaryota; kingdom Metazoa; phylum Nematoda; class Chromadorea; order Rhabditida; family Heligmosomidae; genus Heligmosomoides; species Heligmosomoides polygyrus. The sequence continues at coordinate 90,882,472 of OX375870.1, forward strand.
GATTTCACATTGTAGGCACCATCGAAGGTAACCACATTCCATTCTTTGAAGATCCATTTTAGGGGCGTAACATAAAGGTGAGGGCTCGACTACTGTAGGGTGTCCCCGAGCTTGGAAGTGAACCGTGTTTCTGAAGTTAAGCTTCGAGTAATTCATAGCCCAGAAGCTGACCTGGGGAAGCTACGCGTCTGGAATCTGAAGTGACTTCGAGGAGTTTTGTGCCAACCGTCTTATAAGCCAGTGCACTTGGCGTCTACGTGGGGAGGACATGTCCCTGAACTTACGGCGGTGAGACGTGAAATTCGGAAGACAAGTTCCAGGAGCTGTGCACGGAGTGTGCAATGTGTTAAGCGATTTCTGGGACACTTCGGGGCTAACTTTTAATGCTCCGTGCGTGAATTTCTATGAGGCTTGCCCAACTTCTGGAAGTCCATGCACGACTTCTAGGAAGTTTGCTGAAGGTGAACACCTGGTACACCACTTCTAGGACGCGTCGTTTATTTGGAACACTTCGTAGTGTGAATTCAGAGGTGAGGCGAGGTATTTGACTTCGACCATCTGATGGCTGACTGCAGGCATACCTCCGCCTGTGGCGTGACTGCAGGTGGGCCCAGTCTGCCACAGAAGGCTGGTGCTGTGTATGCGTGTTGAAAATAGTGAAAAAGAAAAAAGTGTCAAAACGGCCAGTACGGTATTAACAATTAATTGTGAGCAAGTCAGTAGTGGGCAGCATAGTGGGTCAGATTGACTACCTAAGTTTCTCCACACCACTTTGAATGGTTTAACTTATGAATTCCCTATAGATGGAGTGCTTGCTGCTCCGTGGTCACTGAATTTGTCACACTTGTGTAGGAGGGCATGGGAGAATATAGCATGCATGAATAGGTAAGGCCTATGTTATACTTGGGCGACGCTGTTGTCGGCGACAGCGTTGAGGGGTTGCTACGCAGTGCGCAGCAGCCCGCGCAGCACTGTCGGCGACGTCGCAGAAAACAGCGTCGCCGAAGTATAACATAGGCCTAAGGCAATAGAACACAAGAGAGTAACGTAGTACTTTGGTCGAAGAAGTGGGAGCGCACAACTTGAACCGTTATTTCTGAGATCCCTTCTCCCCTTTGATTTTTGTGAACCAGTAACCGTATTTACTCCTTTTTCAGATACTCGTATTTTCTTATTCGACGATGAAGAGAGAACAGTTTCTGAGTAACAGAAGCGTTACCATGCGGTAGGTGTTCCACTTTCCCTAGAAAGTTGAGTTTTTTTTTAAAGATTAGACCGCCCATCGCCTGTGCAGAGGTGGTGGACTGCAGGCGGTATTTTTATTGGAGCGAAAGTTTCCACCAGTGTTGCGAATGTTCCCGGCGTTAGCGCCATGAGTTGATTTTAATGCCGAAAAAACGCCGTTTTAAATGCTTGTGAAATATATAAGATATCTTCTGGAAATTGAACAGTTTAGCCCACTCTTCGTGAGAACCCAAAAGACTGATTTCTGTGTGATAGATGTTTACGTCTTCAGTATCGGAATCCTATGCAAACTGAACCTTGAAAAGATTGAACGCCTTGCTAATAACAGAGAATCGTCCAGAGGACTAGGTAGGGCCAAAGTCGAATAAATTCTCTTCATAATTGAGCAGAGGGTTCGATGCATCAGAAAATATCCTACTGGGCCGCCTCCTTGCATAAAAAGTTCATCTAGCTTGAAAAATTCTGCAACGGTGTCGGTTCCATAGCTTTATTTTTCCGACTTTCGTATAGAAAGTTCTAAAAAGAGACATTTCATCATGTACAAGAGTATGTAGGAAATGTATTCAAACACTTCGAAGCCTTCAACTACTTAGCTGTTTGGAATTGGACTTTTACAGGCTACCTTGATTGGCAGAGATATGTCAACCTTAATAGTTTTACTGCGGTTGAAAGACTAACAGTGTGCGAAGATATGACCGTTTGAAGTTAAAGTCAAAAACGGAGGAAGATTGCGGTCCGATATAATATTACATTCCGTCACAGTTGGCGAGCTATCGGGGGAAGCAGCTCTTGGAAGTTGCTCGCCGCCACATTACTCCTTCTTCATGACGTCCTCGATGATTACAGTATCCATTGGCGTCGGGTAAAGCACAACTGTGCAACTGCAGCATGCACCCTGCTCATACCAGTACTTACGCGATTTCGAAGAAAGGAGCTCAACGGCTGAAGTATTTGTGAAGAATTTAGACCTTTTGATTGAGTACTAATGTCGACAACTGACAATCGTGCAGGTGCTGCTTCATGAACAATACTATTTCAGTACATATATTCATTCAAATCAGTAACAGTGTCGTAGTCAAAACATTGAAAACAATGCAACACTGCATAAATATGGTTTATTCAGGGCTCGAAATAGTTTGTAACAGTGAATTCTAAGCAGTTATGACCACCATATCCTTGAACCTGAACTGAGAAAGTATCTACTGCTGCCCGTTAGCGTAATCTTCACCACAAGGACCAGGAATTGTCATCGTCGCGTTCATTCAGACTAGAAGGGAAGAAACCCATTGCCAAACGATCGTAATGAATGAGCAGCCAGCCTGCACTTTTTCTCCACCTATACCTTCAGGACGCCAACGGTTTCCATCCTGTGCCATGTATCGATTTCCTGGCCCATGCAGTTTGTGTGCCTGCGTTTTACACGACGCCTGCGGGTACTGTATGCATCAGGAACGTTCTGAAAAAAGAGCGCATTGCAGTTCTGTCCTGATGTTTTTTGGGGTTATTCCAGTTAAGCTATTACCAACCGATGACACAACGGCAGGATATTAAGTCGAAAAATGTGCAAAAAATGGCTGATGTATAGCTGATAGAATGAATGACCTGAGTGAACAGCTGATCGGCAGCCGGTGGGGCAGGCAACTACGACGTCTTCTTCGAGCTGTTGTCCAAGATTGGTGGACGCTTTATTTCGGGCCACGTTTTCGTCGTGGTGGCCTTCTTCAACGTGGAGAATTAGGAAGGTTTAACAAGCACTACTCTACTAAACGCCGTCTCATCATGTTGGCCAACAGCTTGATGAAGACGCATTTGTCTGAGTCAGAATAGAAAGCCGAGCTTGTATGTACAGCACTGTGTACTCAATTTCATCTCAGGTAAAAGACCTGTCCTCTCGGTCGTTCTTCGCTACTCTTTCGTTGACCAAATAGTTGAAATCACGGGCAAGCTGTTTGATAGACCGTTCCGAAGAAGTTTTTTTAAACATTGAGCCGAAGTCAGTGGTTTATGGCTGTGCAAGTACCTACATGTTCTCGTTTGATTGAACTTTATGTTCAAAAGTTTTAGCAAGCGTTGTGCTGAAGAACGTACACTAGATGAGGATGTGCCTGTGGAAATGGCAAGGAAGCGTGATATCCGGGCGTTTCTGAAGAATTTGAAGAAGGGTTTGGTTACAGATCTCGTGAATTTGCGTGTGCGTAACTAAGGTGCATTTTCAGATGACGAGCTGTTGCAGCCGCGTTTGAAGAGGGTCCTGCTCTACCTTGTAGGTGTTAAGAAGAAGCCGCTCTATATGGAAGTTAGAGATGTCGCTAAAGTGGCTGATATACTGGTCGAAAAGTTCCCGGACACGGTTGTTTCCGTTGCGGGCGAACTTATCGAGAACCTGGTGATCTTCTATTCTGTTCCACTTGCTAATTGCGGTGTACTGTTGGTGTTTCACTTCAGTTCTGATTTTGTTTAGACACGTTTCTTCACAGAAGTCATCAGCAGCCCTGATCCTCGCATACGGTCCCATCCCTGGGTGACTTTTCCATCCACTATCAGAGGCATACTTCAGGTTTTTCTTCAAATTACGCCACTTGTTTGCGTTTTTCGAGTAACCTTAATTTTAGCTGACGCAGTTCGCTGAAGACGCTGTTGTGGCGGTGGAGCCTAGTGTTCTGAAGGTTGTTGAGCACATTCTCGTCGAGGAAAAAGCAGGTGCATTCTAAGCTAAACGTCACCTTATTGTGTAGCCTATGGCAGTGTTGTGATCTCTGGGGGAAACTTCAAGACTAGATGGTATCGCAAGCCAGCCATCAAAAACATTCCTATTCACTCTAGTTCCTGGCATCCCGCCAGTATGAAGAGGGCCGTTGTGAAAAATATGTTAAGAACGGCGTCCACAGTTTCATCTGATGAAGTCCAAAAGGCTGTCCCAAAGAGATTGGCACTCAGTATTGCAAAGAATAACGGCTATCCTACGAAAGAGTCACATAGAAGCGGCAGGCGACAGACAACGGCAGCGTCTCATCAGGAGGAAGGAAAAATCTGTCACAACGATGTTTTGTTGCGATCAAAACTTCTAGCGCCAGGCGGGACTCGAACCCGCACCTCCCTCTTACCGGGCGGGAATGCTCTACGCCTTTACACCACCGGCGCCGTTTGATCGAACGCAACATCCACACCTCGTGGGACCGATCAGCACTCACCCGTATCCGGGATGACCTGGCCGCTGATATCAGCATGAAACCAGTTAAGCTGATGGTCTGGTGCTGATCGGTCCCACGAGGTGTGGATGTTGCGTTCGATCAAACGGCGCCGGTGGTGGTGGTGTAAAGGCGTAGAGCATTCCCGCCCGGTCAGAGGGAGGTGCGGGTTCGAGTCCCGCCTGGCGCTAGAAGTTTTGATCGCAACAAAACATCGTTGTGACAACTTACTACCTCGACACCAGCCACCTGAGGCTTAATGAAACTGATTTGAATTGAAGGAGAAATCCCTTTCTGCGTGTCATTCGTACCAGACGAAATAAGTGCGGAGATTCGCGGATGCCTGCGCAAAGCAGATTTCCACGGCTCGGTAAGAGTGGTAGATATCCCGCCCACAACCTTGAGGGGGCAGCTGGTTAGGAACCGTCTGTACGATAGGATATGCACTACGCCCTCTTCTGTGATCTGTCCATTTGGGAAAGAGGGAGATGCATGACCATATGAGTTGTATACCTCATGTCATGCAATCGGTTTGGAGACGAATATATAGGAGGAACTGGCAGACCGCTCTGTACCAGGGTGAAGGAGCACTTGAATGGTCTCTAGAAGTCCGTAGTGTCAACTCCTTCGGGAGAGCACAGGGTTCGTATTCATGGTGGCGCAGTAGTTGAGGTGGCCGTCACGATCTCACGTGAGCGCGACATTTCGGCATGCAGAACACTTGAGGCGTTGTGGATCGCGGCCCGAAATCCAGAAATCAACGGCGAGGACGGATGCATCGTGGTGACGCAGGACCTGGCACCCTTCGTCGACCTCGGCGGGTTCTGACCCGTGGTCGTGCTCAAGGGAGTTTCCAGGGCCAGCCAGTCGGATGATTTAAACCGTGCCCACCAACCCAGGTTAACTTCTCTCCAGCTAGGGGTGACCAGTGGACGTTTCGGACTTCCACTAAAATGGTTAGCATTACTTGTCAATCTTTTCTCCCCCTTTTTCCCTTTTAATTTCTTCCTGCAAAGTGAAATGAAGTTTAGGCGAATAGTCTCCAAATGTCTCTTCGACTTTCCAGGCCCTGAAGAAGGCGCCGAAACGTCGGCCCGAATAAATCTGCTACCAATCTTTGCGAACAGCTTGAACCAGCCTCGTACAAACGGATGCCAAGATTCATGGAAATTCGATCCTGGGCAGTGTTATAGTGTGGTCATACACAAAGGCCTATGCTACACTTCTGCAAACAGTCACGCGGCCTCCCACGAGTCGTGCTAGGACCTCGGTTTGAAGTGAAAATGGGAGATATTCATCAGCCAGCATCCGTCCTTCTTCCTAACCATGTCTGAGGCCCGTTTTTTACTCCAGTCGTTGTGCGGCACGTCATAGTGAGAATTGCCGTTATCGATTATTCCAAAAATCAAGCCAGTCAATCATTCTAATCAATATTCGTAATTCTCCTCGTGACGCGCGACATGGCAAATGGCGCATAAACGAGGGGGCTCATGGACACCAACTCGGCAGCACAAATCGGGTTCCCATCTCTTGGACAGGAGTTGAAGTCGACTTCACGATCTTTACGATGCCAGCTGTGTGTAGTGTCTTCTTCAGAAATTTGGTTCACCAGGACGAATTATTCTACTACCGTTCTTCATCTTAACAGATAACATCTTCATCTTCAAGAGTCACGTTGTCGTTGCTTTCAGATTTCTTCTACATCGTTTTGGAACTTGTGAGGTCATTGGTCGAAACACATATTAGTGTGCCGATGTGGGCCATTTTCCACAAGTTGTGTTCAATTTACAAGGAACCCAGACATCGAGCTACTCTACCATTTGCGGGCAAGTCGTTTAGTTAATGGAATATGAACTTTTAACCTTATACGTGTTGTCTCAAAAAAGTGTGGTGAACGGACTGAAGAGGTAAGCACTGTTGAAGGATCAAAATACTTCGGCCTGTTAAGCCTTTGGAGATGTTCACCGTTTGTTTGGCGAAGAATTGGTGAGAAATTGAAACCGTTTGCATATGTAGAAGACATTGGGCGTTGAATCCTTCCGAAGTTTCACACTGTGATCTCACTGCCTTTTTAAATTCTACAACTATTCAGCAATGCACTGCACTTTGTTATAAAATGGGTGCCTTCAAAATAACAGCGACGATAGAAGGAATATGTTTGGTGGTGAAGGTAATCTGATCCCCTGCAAGAGTTAGAACCGTGCGGCTCGTTATAGCAAGAGTTGCCAATATTGATTAAAGCGCGTGTCATAATCAATATCGACAATTCTCTTTCTGATGCACCTCGCGGAGAAATGGACTATAAACAAGGCCATATCATATAGATGAAAGAAGAGAAAGACCTTGCGGGCCTTAAGATCGTACACTACCATCGATTTAGCATTTAGACACGATTAAACAAACGAGGCTTAGGTTTAGGTACGGAGGCTACGTTGTAGTCTGGTGAATTCATAATGTCGCATTGTTCTTCAAGACTAACCGGCACTAGCAATTAGCAACAGATAAACGCCCAGTGGCAGATAGAGCTGAAATGCCTGTCGAATCGAGATCGGTGTCGCAAACTAAAGGACAAAATGGAACGTCCATAACTACCTGTTGGTCTTGTATTTTTCAATATGCAGAATATCGATCGATGACTTCTGGATCTCGATAGGGTTTGGAAACCAAACCCAATGCCTTGGATATTTTATCAAAATCAGTTCAAGTGTTGATGTTGCTTATATATTCAGTTCTTGTGTTTGACATACTTACTGAAGCAGCATATTACAGACAACAGCGAAATCCCTGACTATCACGAACGTTTGCAACTCTTCGGATTGAGAAGCCTACTGTACCGGCGGATATTCAGCGACTTGACCTTCTGCTTCAAAATTTTGAAAGGGGAATCAAAACTCAAACCAAGCAAGTACTGGATACTGAGACCCACAAATGGAAGGACAAAAGTGATTTCGCTGACGAATGTTCATGTCGCTCGTAACTACGATAACACCATAAACTCCTTATTCTTCAGAACTTCTCGATGGCTTCAGAGGCTTCCACCAAATGTCATTGATGCAGAGAACACCTCAACATTCAGGGCTAGATTGAGAAAAATAGACCTAATGTCTACACTTCGAATTGCAGATTTCTAAGAGTATTGCCAGCAAAGTCGCCTGTGTGAAGTATTTAACTTTCTGGAGTTCGCTGACCAACACATCCACATGCCGCCGCTCACTGTATTGATCCCGGATCTCGATCGTCGATACCAGTTGCATACTTAGAGTGATACCAATGTTAAGGGACTACGTGTTGATACACAGTAGTGTGTGCTGCGTTTGTCACACTTATTGAATCAATATGCCTGCTTCTATTCATGACTGAAGTTAGAGGCTATTCAGTGCTTAAATGCGAAGGAACCACCATGGATTTTTTTCTCATGGTTATGTTTTTTTATATAATATATTCACATATATAGTGCGCAGAATCATGCTTTACTTGAAACAATTTACGTCTGCAAATTCGGTTTGACCACCTCAGTTCCTATGGAAGCAGTATCGAATGGAAGCGTAATGAAGGCCTAGGTATGACCGGAATAAGACCGGACTCCTAGGTGCATCCGTTTGACTAAGCTGCTCGAAAGTGATTCTCTATTCATCGGAATCACACCATAGCTATACTGAGCGCCAAGCAGACGTTTACAACAATTTAGTGTAGTAAATTATCGGAGTTCTAATTATTATTCATTCAAATGAACATCTTATTTTTAGTTCCTTTAGATGTTTTGGTTCCTTACTGCAGTCTTCTTGTATTTAAGCTTCTGAATCGACGCGAAACACTAAACTTTATCAATTGCAGCGCATATTGATTTATTGTCTTTATTTGTCTCGTCAGTGTTCAGTGTTAATTTTATTGCATTGTGTTTGTCTGAGCTCATACGGAATTTGCGTGTACATGTTCCTGTTGTAGCGCACTTATGGTGCATCTATAAATAAATAAATAAATAAATATTACTTAAGCCTGGCATCTTGCCCTCAAGTTGCTCTGTTCTTTAAGGCACTTCATAGCCCGATTGGTACGATTCCAGAAGCAAAATTGTTTCCTGGATTAGAACTCGCATGGACACATGTTTTGCCTCCAATATGCTGTCTTCAAGTTGTACACTTGTGGTGAAAAATGTAGGGCAGCGATATCCAAATGGTCAGCTTATCTCAGAACCTTTACAAGCATTCAACCTATGCACAATTAATTAATTCTAAAACGTGAAATCTCGGGTGACTCAGTTCCTCCATCCCCTCGCCGTAACCGCAGTTCTTCGCTTCTTATAAGGCTTCTAAGCGCTTCAGCTACATTACTAGCAGCTGTATGTTGCGGCATTTCAAAGGTGCCTGCCCGTTTTGAAGCATCATGTGTGGGTTGCTGGATATTTTTACCAGAATCACTTTTCAGCTAATGAGTGTAACTCGAGAAGTCTCCTAAACCACAGAGTTAGGAGGGCTCTATCAATGAACTGCTCATTTCAGAGCTCTTCAAAATACTGTTTCAATATCTCACCATTGACACTGGCATATTTCTCGACGATCCTGCTCGTCTTCAAGCTTGCGTGGATGTCTGTCGTGTAACGCTGGAAGTAAGCTTCTTCGCGCACGTTGTAGATCAACTTTTGTAGATTATCTTTATTCAATTTCTATAGGACAGCTGGGATGAGGTTTCAAGCCACGTATATGCCGCTAAACTGATAGAATGCATTATTCTTCATTGTCGCCGTGCAACGCTAGTTGAACAGGTATTATTGCAGTACTCACACAGCCTTCTGATGTGTTGCTTATGGCTTATATCGTTTAGGCACTTCCTGCGATGCTTGAGCCAGTGTTTCAGCGGCTTGCGAAGTGTGGACCATTTTATTTCGAGGACGTTAAAGAGCACCTGCTCGTGGTCACTTTTCGACTTATTCGCCCCTACCTGCATCTCGTAGTTTCTGTTTCCATAAAGTTGTCTGCTTAAGGCCTTTGTCATACCATCGCTCACTCCGAGCGACGCCTAATGATATGCACCCATATCGATCCCATCGCGCCGCCCGATCGATATGGGAGCCTATCACTAGGCGTCGCTCGGGGTGAGCGACGGTATGGCAAAGGCCTAAGACAGTTCAAGTGCTCGGTGCTTTCTGGGATGAGCACGCGTCGCGGCGCCGTTTCGGAAGATGGGGGATACCCACGCTCTTCGGCTGAGACCAATCATGAATCATGAGCTCCTTTCCCTCGCTGGCCTCTGACAATGAGAGCACGCGGCCAGCCACAGTAAGGATGATGGGCCAAGTGAGGGCACGTTTATACTTCGACCCCCAGCGACGCGTCGCCACGTATTGTGGCCACATTGATCGGGCGACACGATCGATCAATTTGGCCATTATACAGGCCGTCGCGTCGCTCGGCGTAGGAAGTATAAACGGGGCCTAATGGGCGAATTTATCATCAGACCGGAAAATGGCAAATTCGTTTCGGATATGGCTGCTATACCAAATAGTTTTAAGAGTCCTTAATGAGCGAATTCTAAACCATAAGACGCATGAAGACGCTGTTGGTGTGAGCCTCTCTACAGAATAAATAAGTGAATTTCAGCGCAATGTTCTAGGTTTTGATGGCCGCCATCTGGGTTTACAAGGAACATGCCATTCGTGTACTTCATCGAATTGCCCGACATTGTCTCGTCTACACCTGCGAAGAACTTTTTTCTTCCTACAAGGACATCACGGGGCTGCATAATAGGTGACTGTTTATTGATTGTGAGATTTGTCATCACAATAGTGGGCTGAATGTTGTAGTCGTCGAGCACTAGAAGTTCTTGTATTCATTGGTGCTGATCAAACAGCTGCTTCCTCTTTTAGAAAAATCATTCTGTTCGGAGTCTTCACATTTCTGAATATTCCCAAGCAGAGAAGGCCGGCCATCATCAACCGTAATCTTCGAAAGGTACGCGATGGCGATGTTGTTTCTCCTCCTTGGGAGGAATTGGGCAGCGTTCAGTTGTTTTTTGATGGAAATTGTCCTACTGGATTGTTGATCAGTGAGTTGCTCGAAATGGACAACCTATTCCAATACGCCGTAGCTCGGCGCCTACGAATTTTTGTTAAACCTAGACGTGGTCCATTCGATTCAAGTGTTCTTTCTATTGGTTTCTTGCGTTCACTTATTAAATTGAGATCACACGAGTCATATTATTCATGAATGTGCAGCGAGTTTGTGATAGAATGCGGTCATACCACATCTTGTTATACTGAGCAAGTGACATGAACCTAGGTTAGGTTAGGAATCGATCAAATGAATAAAGATGGGCGCTAATCCATCCTTTTGATAGAGGCGCCACATATTACTTTTGTGGCATACCGTGGAGACTATTTGAATGCATTTTTGGCCCATATAATGATTTGCGGTGGCCATCTGGATGCGTCATCCCACCATATGTTTGATAACTCAGTGTTTCGTTTTTCCAAGGCAAGTCTGGTGCTAGTTCAATGACTCCGGAGGATTGGAAGGGTTGCTTGACCTGGGCGGGATCTGAACCACAAGAAGCTTGAATCGGAGGAAACACCAGCTGGCTCCTCTACCGACTGCACTATCATGCGTCCCCAAGTGGCGTTACCTTTTCTCAAAACTGATCAACTGCCAGACAGCTATGAGACGTCTTCCAGTCTTGCCTATAAGTGCTATAAACCGTCTTGGCGGATGAGCCGGCGACTGCCGCGTGCGTGTCCGGGCGAAATTCTTGGTTCGGGTTCTAAGCTAAGTTGGTCAAGTTGACACCTGACGTGTCTGGAAAGGACAATAGGCTGGTCTGCAGATTGGCAAGCCACCGCAAGTCATTGTTAGGCCAAATATGCATCCATATGCCTCCTACAGTAGAATGCATGGCGGATCCTACGAAGGGTTTGGTTAGCGTCGCGATTAATCCGACATGGCGTGCCCTCTCTGATAAACACCACTTTTCACGCAACTTTCATAACTTCTGTTCCGATCAGTTGCTTCTTGATCTTCTCGCTAGTGGTATTAGCCAAAGCACGAAATTTCCGCTTAACATCATTCAAGTGCTGCTCTACGTCTAGATAATGAAGCTGGTCATCTTCATCTTCGACGGTCTGCAGGAGGAAATGAAGATTCAGGCCAAAGTCAACAATACGGACTCTGAAGAATCCGACACAGGAGGTTGCTGTTCAGGTAATGTCGCCCCGTTTTCACTTAATGAAACCGTGGTTTAGGCTCCGAAGTGGAAAGCGGTGGTGGCACTTCATCTGATAGGAGCGAGGAGGAGCATCTCAACAGCGACGTTTGTTCTCTCTCTCTCCTTCAGTGGGCTACAATGGCACTGACTTTGACCAACCCTGTTAAGGAAGCGGACACCGAGGATACGATCCACTCGTCGGATGATGGCGAGGAGACAGTTGAGGTTGTTCATTTTGGCTTTTTGGAAGCTCATTAGAGCATCGATCGAAGTATTTTTGCTAGAGGTATTGCGCACATGTACGTACATATATGTACACATCAGAAATGGCCTACCTGTACCTCAGTTCAGCGTAGGGGTAGAATACACCACTGCTGCAAACAAATCCAGTTTCGTACATACATCACAAACCGTTGTGTAGGGTTGTCCTACAAGGCGGGGGCAGACATAACTCCTACGTCGCACGAACCTCCCTGGCGTCGCGCACGGTGCGCGACGAAATTGGACGAGTTTTCGCGGTCCGATGCTTCCAACGGCTAGAAGCGCTTCCTACAGGGACATGCGGCACGTCTTTTCCTTATTTCAACGTTTCTTGGAGATGGTATATGAATGTGGTTTCAATAGGACGATCAGCGACAGTTTATACAGGAATCCTGGTCATGTGGATGGTTTCTAGCGTCAGTATTTGCCATCTACAACTTCTTCGGTCAATTTTTACCAGTGATTATGTTTATACTACGGGAAAGGTCACTGTCACCAATTGTCGGATCAATTGTCCTACTGCAGACTGTTGCCTACCACATTCTGTGGGATCTTAAGTTCCTTGCTAGAAATGTGGTCTGGGAGTTTAAACACTGAGAACATTTCGTGCTCCGCGGCTAACCATGCGTCACCGAGCGCACGTCTGCGTTTCAGGCTCCAGGACCTAACTCCAACGCACGCGGCTACCGCACGACGTCGCGTTAGAGTTAGGTCCTGGAGTGGACCTACAAGGTGACCCCCTCCGAACCCATTTGCGAAATCAAGAAAAATAACACAGGAAACACTGGTGAGTTAGGTCGGGACGTTTGTAAATGAAAATGTAAATTTCTGTATGTTGTTGTCCATGTATTGTGTTTCGTTATGTTGGAAAGACGCTTAAGAACGGCCACCACTAAGGCCTCTGTTATACTCCCGCGGGAGCATCCGCGGAACGTCCGCGGACCAATGGTGCACGGCGGAGGCGGGCGTGGCGAGGCGCGGCAATTGGCCAGGTGAGGAGTCTCGGCGCGATTCCCGCCCTTCCGCGGATGCTCCCGCGGGAGTATAACTCAGGCCTAACTTGGATTGCACACCCACCTCTCTCTCTTTCTGTCCCCCCCCCCCCCTTTTCCGAAATGAGGATATGAAAAACATCTTGGTAGCAAGGAAAAGGAGGAAATCTGCACAATGTGAAAACGACTGCAAGAAGTTATTACGTTCAACATACTTCCCGCCAAAAACTACGCAGTATGGCGTGCGGTAATCCTCTTGCGGCATCCCGCGGCGTCAAAAGCCGCCTGCTTCATCGTGGCATGGCGGCATGACACCGAGCTCTTTCTTCGGCCTAAGAAGTTCCCATATTTTGATTGCTCAGAGTAGCTCAAAACCTAAACGTTTCCAAAACGGTCTCAATGTCATATTTTTCTTATTCAAGGTGATTCTTGGCCGCAGCGACAGTAGGGCAAAGTGCAAAAGGGCGAATAGTTCGGATCGCCGCGACGATGATGAGGAACCTCCGCAAAGTGACGTTGGTTTTCTTCTTTCTTCAGTGGATTGCGATCACTCTGGCGTGCAGATTTATTCAGGCACATGACTCCGAGCGGTACAGGACGAAGTTCGATGACGGCGCTACTCTGGACGTTTTTGCTCATTTTACATATACACTGCATGGTAGGCCTTTTGACAGCAAGTGCTTGTTCTTATTTGAAGGTTTGTCATTCAGAGCTCCTCAATAATGAGCGGGAAGCGCTCGCTAGTATGGTGGAACGCTTGACTCCTCGGGAAACAGAATTTGTAGTGATGTTGATCAAGGCAAGTCGATTTGTTCCATTAAGATTGACTCAAAACCAGCCTGTATCGGTTTGTGGGTGAATTTTCGGAAAATTTGAGAATTTTTTTTCTGTTATGCATAAGAGGTGTATTCCTAAGTGTCAACCGTATGCAAGGGGTGTCGCGAAGGACCAGTCAGCTGGCCCCCCTTAAATGACGCTGCCCATGTCAAGTAGTACAATCCGTTTTCGCTTCGTTTCTCTCCTGGAGCTATGGTCACACCAATCCCAGTGCTGTCTAAAGGGAGGGGGGGGGGGGGTGGGCTTCCATTCTCCTCCGCAAGATGCATAAAATTCGTACGAAATGTTTTAAAATAAAGGAGCTAAGCACGCAAACATGTACTGTGCAACTGCAGGAAGTCATCTGAGCCAGCTTCATTTAGCGTAGAACTGCCCCACTGGACTTGTCCCACACCTATTGGAGTTGAACCCCTATGTGCGGCTTTTCCTTAATCGTTAATTTTCCATCAATCAATTTTCGATTCTAGGTATCTGAAGCATTATTCAAGTCGACGTACTTGAACCAGGTCGAGTAGCTGAAGCAAACGACCATAGGCAGAGCATGCGAATCCATGGAGTCGAACGTCTCGAAATGATCCATCTTTCTTACATCCTCTAACACTTACTGCTGCTCCACTGCCGAGAAGCTTCGCGCTTAGGCAGATTCAGCGACTAAGCAGTTTTTCAGGCTACTAAACAGATGTGGTCGAGATAAACAGTCTGCTTACGGTTAGAAAATCATTTGGCTTTTGTTGATGTTATTTGTTATTTGTTGGTTCTCAGTTACACTCTACATGCTTACCCATTTTTTCTCTGAATGATACTCGGAATTGCACGCTTCGCGTTTTTCACTTTACGATAGGACCTCGAACTGACATTGTAGACTGTTATGGGCTGTGTCTATGTTATCCTTGCAGTGTTATTTCTTGCTGTTTTTATTGTTGGTCATTGTTATCATTTTAGGGTATGTTTATTGTGCGAATTGATCTTTTTTGCCGTTGTTGAGGAGTGCACAAGAGCCTTTGTTATCTTCTGTTGTGCCTTTCGTGATAACGTGTCTATAAGTGACACCATATCGGCCTTCCGACGTATACCTAACAAATGAAATGCGATGCTGTTAGGGAAGATTGAAGAGCAACATTGTAATCGTGGTCCGCTAGTAGCCGTAAAAGTGGTTTGGAGAGGAATCACGCTGATTGTTCAGCAAACGATTGAAGACCAGAGGCACAGCTTTTGAGATTGGAACAGCTGTGGTTATTCTGTCTTTGCTAATTTTGGACCTGAAACCTAATGGTCTGTCCGTGCTTCCCGACGAGGGGCGACTCGTCGCGCATGCAAAACATGCAAATTGATTAAAACCGAGCGTTCGCCGTTGAAAACCCGCTTATACTCTAGCGCTGTCGCTGTCGTCGCTTCTGTCGCCTGTTTCATACTGCCGGCGACAGGAAGGCGACGGGCGGAATGTGTGCTGTGTAACTATGCACATCACAGCGCACTAGTTTTCGAAGGAAATGACTCCTATTCTACCATTCTTCAGATCAAGGAAAGGCATGGTGTTATACTTCTTCTGAGGTCAGATTGATTAGGTAGGTAATATGACTTTGCTAGTGTCTGTGTTGACTAGATCGCGGCTATTTGCAGCTGGGGTCCGTTGGTCTTTTGCTGTATGCGCCCTCCTAGCTTAGAGATCGCGCGTCGGCGTTGACGTTGCCACGTTCGATCGATGTCTTGTGCGCGCAGCGCGATTACCGAACTACCGACCTCTCTCGTCGACTAACGCGAGAGAGGTCGGTGGTTCGGTAATCACCTTGTGGCAGTGATTGCATCTCAGCTGATTGCTTGGGATTTAGGGGGTTCTCACCTGTGCAACTTTTTTGCGCAATTTTTGCGCATTTTTCCAGCCGTATGTATTTCGCCGCTCGAACAGCGCAGAACCCAGCCGCGGATTCTCCCTGAGCGAGGAATGCAGTTTCCACACGAGCAGCTTGGATGGCACCCACCCTGGAGTCCCTTCCCTAGCCTGCTCTGCGCTCGAAGAGCGCAGAACTTAGCCACGGACTCCTCCTAAGCGAGGAATACAGTTTCCACACAAGTAGCTTGGATGGCACCCGCCCTGGAGTCTCTTCCCTAGCCCGGTTCTGCTCTAGCTCAGTTCGCCACCGTGGAACACAGCTGCGGACCCACGCGTAGCCAGCCCCGTTGCTGGCAGTGCGCGCTCTAGCCACCATGGCGCGCTCCAATCAAACGGACCCCGCTGCAAATAGCCGCGATCTGTTGACTAATGGCTGGCAAGAAATAGTCGTTATGGTGCAATTGCATACACCACACTACGTTCGTCGCCCCAGTCGCTCCCGTCGCTCTTGTCGCTACCGTCGCGAACTATTAACAGGCCGAAAAAGGAAAACAATGGATGAATAAATAAATGAGATGAACAGTAAGTGTACTGACAGTTATTGGTAGTCTTGAACAATGGCGTAGAGTTAATGGAGTTCTGTGTTCGCCAATCTGCTCGGGCTGGAAACGGGTCTAGGCATAGGGTCGGGGGGAGGGGTCAACATGGCCTGCCGCGGCGGGTAGCCACATGCAGCGAATGTAAATACAGTCTTATCGTCTTGTTCCGATTACATATCCGTGTTTTATGTGCTTCCGAATTGGGCAAGGGAGGAAACTCCAGGATGTAGGCAACTTTAACACGGGCGCGTCACTCGAGCCACACCCTGGAGTCCCTTCCCCTGCCCAAATCTGTGCTCTCCTCCGCGTCAGGTGACCCCCCCCCCCTCCCGACCCTGTTTGCGCCCGGGTCTATCCTAAACGGAAGGGGCAGCACCACGATTACAATTGCGTTCGGCATCCCACGACACGACACCCACTCTTAGAATTCACTCCTAGAATACGGATGTGCACCATAGTACCATCTGGTAGTAGCTGAAGCTCTGCTACAAATTCAAGGAGGGTGGAAAGGCAAAACACCGCATGCCCCCTCCCCTTCCAACTGGGATAGATCCGCACCGAATCCCATCATAGTGGAGGGGGCACTTCACTCATCTTCTCTTGTCAACGATAGGAAAATTGAAAATGAACAATTTTAGAAGGGGGCACATCGATGTAGTTTACGAGAGGACATTTGGATGCAATTTCTAGACGAGACTAACCAACCTGTTGGTTCTTATTTTGGCTCTGTAGTGGTGCTCCCTTCAACTAGGATAGATCTGATACGTGGCGTGGCATAGTAGACTAGTAAGTCCTCCAATAATGAAGTACACCTCCCCTGGGCCCGAAAATAATATGTTCTGGATCTATCCGAAGGGCGGAGGGGATAGATCCGAAGTTTGCCTTCCTTTTTGTGAACGCATTTTTTCGTGTGAAGCACTGAGAATAAAACCATGTGCAAAGAAGCTTTTGCGCGCGCACGACGTACGGAACAGAACCATTTTTCGAAACATGAGATGTTCTTTGGTTACACACCTCTCTTGCAGTGTGCTATCGTTGATAAACAGCCGTCTTGAACAGTTTCCAACTATCCCGCCTTTAGTATGGGATCTACGATCACTTTGTCTACCCTTAACGGACTCCGAGCAGCTAAAACTAAAATTTGTGCATTCTTCGTATACCTTGGGCGTGCATGTCCAACCGTGTGCATGAGCTGCTGCTGGAAAAGTGCGTGTCTATCAGAGCAGCACCTGCGAAGGACGGAATATAATGTAGACCGAATACTAGGAGTTTGAGTTGACCGAACAATTGCTTCCTCCTCTTCTTTTAGGGTATTGCATACTTTCAATGTCTCAATTTACCGCGAAGGAGCAGAGGCCAGCTGCCATCAACAGCAATCCTGAAGTGGTACGTAATTTCCCCTCCCTAGTGGCTATAGGCCATCTTGTGCAGCATGGTATGCATCGCTTAGCTTTTCTTTGTCGTTGCCGATTTATTTGCCCAAAATGAACGTCTCCTAATCTGAAGGTTGTGAGTTCGAGCTTCACCGAGAGCAACGTTTTTGTGGGCTTTCATAGCGCAGCAGGCAGCGCGCCAGTCTCACAAAATGGGCGACTCACCAGGAAACTATCTCAACGGTAGGTCGGAACGGAGCAAGTGTTGTATATGGGCAGAATCACCTTTCTCTGGGAAACAATAAAACGCAAATATCTCGACCCCAATACAACTCTGCGCAGAGTTAGGGACGACGGAAGTTGGGCCGTTGGCGGCGTTAGTCCTATGCCCTGGAGGCGGAGGGCGTGCTCAAGTTGACTCTAAAAAGCGATGACTAGCGAGTGATGGTGGCGCAGTGAGACGGGCGGCGTAATCTCCATAACCGCTGTTTCCAGCCAACTTGAGCTCACCCTCCATCTGCAGGCATAGGGCTAACACCGCCAACGGCCCAACTTCTGCCGTCCCTAACTCTGCGCAGAGTTGTACTGGGGTCGAGATATTTGCATTTTCTTGTTACCCAGAGAAAGGTGATCCTGCCCGTATACAAACTTGCTCCGTTCCGACCTACCGTTGAGATTGTTTCCTGGTCAGTTCGAGATGTGGTGAACTGGTTCGCATGATTTTTATTCTATTGGCTCGAATGTCTAATGTCGTCAAGTATCGAAGAAATCCAGAAAAAGAAACGCCCTCAACTGTTCAAAGGCGTCATGTTCATCATCCCCACACCCCTTTGATGATCCGTCAGAAATTAAGAGCTCGATTGGAAACTGATGCCACATCCACCCTAGCCCTGTTTCGGTACCATCAGATTAATATTAGTTTCGTTCCCTTCAGACCCGTTTGAATTGTAAAGCTTTTGATTCCGATCGAGCTGTTAAGAATGAGTTGCACCAGCTCTTCGTTTCTAAAAACAAGACGCGAACAAACACGTGGATCTTTTCAAATTGCCGAAAAAAGGCAAAAGGTCATCCAACGAAACGACCAATATATCGTTGATTAATGTTTGTTGTTAATGTAAATAGATTCACTTTGAAAAATATGAAAAAACGACATTAATTATCGAACAACTCAATAGTTAACGGATTCATCCCAGTTGGGAACCGCCAACCTCAAGATGGCGATTGCGCCTCCTCCCCACTGCACTCATCACCTTCCGTAAACGCTAGTCCAAGCCTTCCAAGCCCTGATATTATATTCGGGACTGCGACTGGAGCTCTCGTAAAAGTTCGAGGTTGGGAATAGTGAAGCGGATTAAAATTTCCACTCTCAGATACGGCCCGAGCCCATCTCAGCATCTCATTCTTCGATGAGTGAAAATATGGCTGTTCTTTTGATTCGAGCGATGCCAGCCAGAGCAATCCTTTTTGAAGTTCTTGGAATGCTTACCAGTGACTGTCTCAACGGCACGCCGGAACGGAAAGGATGAATACATGGGAAAACATTCTCATCCTCTGAGCACTAACAAAACGTGTCTTGTCTTGACGAATCCTTGAGGCAAACGAGTAAGCAGGGCTCAAACTTTCCCAGAGCCCTCGTTTATTTTCCATTCATTGCGCGGCGCGTCATAGCGAGAATTATCAATATTAACCACGCCTCGCGGCCTAATCAATATTCGAAATTCTCATTATGACTCCTCACGCGGCGAATAGAGTGTAAACTACGCCTCTGGATATAAGCGGTTAACAGTCGGTAGGTTCGAGCACGCGATGCTAGCGTGAGGTAATGCCAACATAGTGTGAGCGTCGCATAGGTGGAGGTATTGTTTCATGAACGTGACGTTGAGTTTCCGATGCCGTCTCATACCCTAATACTGAAAACGAACTTCATTGACCCAGGAGGGCGCCAGACGGAGGGCCGCTGAGGAGCTGACCAGAAGGGAGAGCTCGTTCACCCAGACGTTCTCCATCCGATGGTGACCAACCGGCCTTTCGGCTGTTTCCATAAGGTCAGTGGGGTTGCCTTACTCCCTACTCGTTACATCCTCTCATTAACTTTCGCTACTCCTTGAAAGCTTGAAATGATCCTTGAATGAATGACGAGTAATTTCTCAAACTCTTTTTGACTTTTCCAGGCTCTGAAGAAGGCGTTTACGCCGAAACGTAAGGCCTTTGTTATACCACCGCTCACCCCAAGCGACGCTGGGTGAGGGTCTGAACTTACGAATGTCATCGCTAATTCCGGCGACCTATGCCGCAACGCGGCTACTCCGCGGCTACGTCTTCCGACTCGCCGCCTTGACCCGCCGCTAGCGCGACATCCTCCACCGCAGCCGCGACGACATACGCATGTATGTGGCAGGCGAGAGGTGAAGAAGAACC